>CARXXK010000005.1:1769776-2158907 GCA_949089665.1 Macrosiphum euphorbiae | reverse complement strand
ACGGGTCACTTGTTTCATCGTTAATTCTTGTTGTTTGAGATCTATTTGAAAGATATGATTTAAACCACACCCATAAGATATTGTTACCTAATACTGTTTTCAACTTTTTTAGAAGTAAGTTGTGCTCTATTGAATCAAAAGCTTTAGCTATGTCTAAAAATATACCTAAACATCTTTTACCTTTGTCTAAAGATGCATAGATTAACTTCGAAAAATAATAAATCGCTTCTTGGCAACCCATATTGTCCCTAAATCCAAATTGTTTATCACTTATATAGTTTTGTTATTAAAGGTGAACCGATTTAGTTGTATCTTAGCACATTTTTCAATAACTTTAGCTATGGAAGAAATTAAAGAAATTGGTCTATAATTATGCATTTATGCGTAATTCTCTTTCATCGCCTGCTTTATATATAGGGCATATAACAGCTTTTTTTATAATTGTTCAAATGTTTATTATAGTACATTATTAAAAATTAACTAAAGTTTAATATAATACATTATAACAGGTGTTCAAATGTACAAGTCACAGCACATATTTTGTTACTTCACACGGTCTCTCTTTAATTTCAAATTTTTCTTCAAATTATCCCAAATTATCTACAAAATATAAATGTAAAATGTAAATTGAAAGACTTGATTGAGTAGGTACCTACCTATTTAATAATTTATCTAAAAGAGATGGGCCTGGTCGCCTCATTACTATATCAAGGGGCCATGGTGCAAGTGCCGTCCATAAATATCAGCAAATATTTAATAATTTATCGAAAAGAGATGGGCCTGGTCGCCTCATTACTATATCAAGGGGCCATGGTGCAAGTGCCGTCCATAAATATCAGCAAATATTTAATAATTTATCGAAAAGAGATGGGCCTGGTCGCCTCATTACTATATCAAGGGGCCATGGTGCAAGTGCCGTCCATAAATATCAGCACATATTACATTAGAAATACAAAATTAATATAACAGTAAATTATAAAAAAAATATTACGAAATGTACTATACTCATATTATATTATGATTGTATTAGTTACAAACTCTTAAATTAAGAGTTACGATTGAGGATTTAATTAATTTTCTAAAAGAAAATGCCTCAAGGTTGCCTCTGTAGGTCGAGGAACCGTAGTTAAAGTGCCGTCCACCAAAGTAAAAGAAAAAAAAAGAAGATTAAATAAAAAAAATAGAAGGTACCTACATCATAAACTTTTATAAAAGCATGATTGTGTTAGTCACAGTCTTGTCTAAATGGTATTGTCTTATGTTTTCCCAATATAACTATACACAATACTGAACATTAATGAAATCACAAATATTTATACAAAAGAGAGACTGTGCTTTGATTTACAAATATTTCTTAAATTTACTTTTTGCATAGAGAATATGAAGGTGGCCTGGCAGTGGCGCAACTAGCACAAAATCTTAGGTGGGGCTATAGCCCCACCTCAATATTATACCAAAAGTAACCCGTGGGTTTTTACACCCCCCGATCCATCATCTTAAAATTTTTAAACACCATTAATATCAACATTTATTTTTAATTATATGCGCACTGAGTGCAAAAACGTATTCGATTTTACCAATATACTGTGAACTGGTGGAGTGTTTTGTATTCGATTTGATTGCAGTGCAACACTCGTGTGCACTCAGTGCGCAATTTCTGCACCACCGATTTTGTCAGTGGAATAAGTGCACTTTATAATTATGAACCGCTTTTCTCTATAACGGGGCACATCGTTAACTAATTTCCTATTTATCATAATATTAATATCATAATGATTATAATATTTATTATTTATATCTGATAATATATTTTGTTTTCTATGATAACACTTCATTGTATTTGATTTATTAAAAACTAGTGCAACACTCGCGTAGTGCTAGTCGAAGTTCAGTGCACACTATTTTGTCAAATCGAAACTCTATAACACTTATAAACATCGTTCAATTACTGGGGGGTGTTCAGTAACTGGACTGGTTACCCTATTATAGGGTATTTATAGAAAGGCCGAAATACAGCTAAATTTTTAAAGGTTTATTAATATTTTTGAAATCAATAAAATAATTTATTTTGGGGGGGCTATTAGAATTAGCCCCCCCCCCTAGTTGCGTTTATGTGGCCTGGGCTTTCAAAATCAGAGTATGGGGGACAGGGCTGGCATGAATTGAAATATTTTTGGACACTGGATGACCAAAAGGACTACTCTCCATATCATGTTTCAATAACTAATAAGTACAAAATAAAATTAATTGAATACATTCTAAAGTTGCTCCAAAGCTCGACATTATCCGAGTATTTTTAAAAAACATGAACCTAAAAAAATCATTAAAATTGTTTTTTTTTAAAAAAACCTTTCATCTGCATGTGTTGCCTACAAGTGTGTCTTACAAGTGTGAAAGATATCACTTTTTCATTCAGTAGCCCGTTCAGTAGTTATCATTATAGGCTTCAATAGTTTTAAAAAATATTAATCACTCTAATATTAAAACAAACAAAGATTAAAGATTACATTTAAAAATTTAATAAAGATCCGCAATTATATTATATAATTGTAAAAAATATTACAATATTATATTATTAAATTATTCTTGTATATAATTTTTTTTTTTTTTTATTAAAAACGAAAATTAGTTACTCATATGATTAGTGACTATATAACGAAAACTGATAAGTTTAAAAAATGTTAATGAACTATTTTATTTTTCGGCTAATAATGATCGCCTTACCCGTACGCTAGAAATCACTGGGTTAGTGTTGTTACTTTTAATATTAGATTGAATTAACCTATTATCAAACTTGAATATTTTAACCCTTTCACCGTTGAATTAATTTTTTCCTGGGATAACATTTTAGTTTTCATTTATTTTTTTCGTATTGCATATATTGTTATACTTTAAGTATTAATAATGAATATATAGATATTTTTATTTTTTAGTAGATTATTTATAATTTTTTTTTCTTTAGATTTGTCTAATCGTTTATAATCATTTTTAAATTGTAATTATTTAGACGATCATAAGTCATAACTTATATAATAATTAAAATATCATCAAGTAACCAACGTAACGACGTATGTAATTTTCTTAACTTAATATTTTTAATCTAACATTAAAAGTAACAACTTCGTTTTGGTTCTGTTATTCGTACATTGGTATGCTACGTGTGGATCAAAGATGGAAAGCAAATAATGCGCTGACCACAGATATACAGGGCAGTATTCAGAGTCGGACTGGGTACTAAGTGCCCCACCGGCAGTTTACTTATAGAGAGGGCCTCAACAGTCAACAATAGTGATAAATAATAACTCTCTTGTAAATTTGATAAATTTTTTTCACAAAAAATGATCATAAATAAACTTTATAATTTACAATTATTACTCAAAACACCATATTTATCTTTATTTACTGTTTTCTTCAGTTAAATTTATTTACAATTTATTTTATAGTATATTTTAGAGATCGATTATAATAAATTATCAAAATTTTTGGTAACTACCTATTTTGATAATTGTTAAAAATGTTATTTATTAATTTAAGACAAGGAGGAAAATGTAGAAGGCTTTATAGAATAGTATGTACCTATAGAATCAAACACATTGTGTTAATTGTTAAGACACAATATAAACAATTAATATTGAAATAACAATATCATTTTTAATACAATTTTTATATTTTTATAAATCAAGGAAATATACCTATCATTGTGTACCTACTGATTGAAGTATTCCTCAAAGCAATAAGAATAGGTTTTCAGTTCTAAAAATAAATACCTCTAAAATTCCAATATTGATCAATCATATATATTATTATTTTTAATTGGCATCGATGAGACGATAACAGAAACGTTGACTGTTGAGACGTCACAAACATGTTTTGTCCGTCTAAACTACACTGTTTTTTTATGTTTGATTATTATTAAACAAATATAATATATTATATAAATGTACAGTGCATATATTTTATACTTATGATTTTTTCCGTTCATTAGATGGGGCCCCATATAGTCATACACACAAGGGGGCCTTACTGGCTATGGCTATATTGGCCAGTCCGACCCTGGCCGTATTAAGGGACCTAATCTCCCCCCCCAACCCCCTATAGTTGCGCTTATGTGGCCTGGGCTTTTAAAATCAGAGTATGGGGGACAGGGCTGGATTTTAATATTATGAATTGAAATATTTGTGGACACTGGATGAACAAAAGGACTACCCTCCGTCCCTCCATATCATGTTACAATAACTAATAAGTAAAAAATAAAACTAATTGAATACGTTCTAAGTTGCTCCAAAGCTCGAAATTATCCGAGTATTTTTAAAAAACATGAACCAAAAAAAAAAATCATTAAAATTGTTTTTTTAAAAAAAACCTTTCATCGGCATGTGTTGCCTACAAGTGTATCTTAAAAGTGTGAAAGATATCACTTTTTCATTTAGTAGCCCGTTCAGTAGTTATCATTATAGGCATCAAAAGTTTTAAAAAATATTAATCACTCTAATATTAAAACTAACAAAGATAAAAAAGATTACATTAAAAAATTTAATTAAGATCCGGTGAAATTGATACCTACTTGCAAGACGGGAGAATACATGCTGATAAATCATTAATTAAATATGTATTAAATCATTAATAGCTACTTATTACGTTTACAATCTACATACAATCATACTTCCAAGTTGTGATCACAGTCTTATTGTGTCAACTTTGAATCATATACTATGAATGGGTCCACATCCCGATAGTTTTGTGCACATATTGATGACAAGTCTCTGACTCTGATAGATGTGAGAAGAGAAATGTCCCATATTTATCTATGCGAATTGGTATGTATCAATAACAACGTCAGAGACTCGTTGATTGCTTATATGTGCTTCAAATTGTTTACACGAGTTAGTGTCACAGGGCTGTATCAAGAGACAATTTATGGGGAAGCAAACATAAATATGACGCCCCTAATTCAGTATACGAATTTTTTTTACAACTAAATAACCAAAAAAAAAAAATTATCGCTACGCTCTAACAAACATTATACAATACTCTTACAAAAAAAACTATATGCTTATCTACTCATTAGTTATCTACTCATGCTACACTTAGGCAGGTATTGTATTTTACAATATATTTAAACACACAAACCAGATACAATTTATACAAATTAATATATTATTACATACACAATATGTCTACGTTTCATTATTAATTTCAAACTCATGTCTCTTATATGGTATATTCTATACCTATACCTATGCATTATTGTAATGGTAAACGACTAAGGAAATAGGTATAGGACATAGGTACTATGTCTAAAATTTTAAATATTATATAACACTAACATTATCCTTACACTAACACTTCAATATGTGGTCCTATTGTATAATTTTTTCAAAATTTTTTTTTGTTTTCTAAAATGCATTTCCCTGCGGGCGCCAACACTCCCCTTCAAAATTTTTTTTAGGAGTTTGCTTTAGTTGAAATTTTTGTATAGTCTTGATAATTGATACCCTACAGGTGCCCTATGAATAATCTTTCTTGAATGGGCCTAATCATTTTGAATAATTTTTTCTGTTTAAGATTCTGGATATTTTGGTTTAAACACTTCAATATGTGGTTCTATTGTATAATTTTTTCAAAATTTTTTTTTTGTTTTCTAAAATGCATTTCCCTGCGGGCGCCAACACTCCCCTTCAAAATTTTTTTTAGGAGTTTGCTTTAGTTGAAATTTTTGTATAGTCTTGATTATTGATACCCTACAGGTGCCCTATGAATAATCTTTCTTGAATGGGCTTAATCATTTTGAATAGTTTTTTCTGTTTAAGATTCTGGATATTTTTGTTTGAACACTTCAATATGTAGTCCTATTGTATAATTTTTTCAAAATTTTTTTTTTGTTTTCTAAAATGCATTTGCCTGCGGGCGCCAACACTCCCCTTCAAAATTTTTTTTAGGAGTTTGCGCTAGTTGAAATTTTTGTATAGTCTTGATTATTGATACCCTACAGGTGCCCTATGAATAATCTTTCTTGAATGGGCTTAATCATTTTGAATAGTTTTTTCTGTTTAAGATTCTGGATATTTTAGTTTGAACACTTCAATATTTTTGATACTATTATGTAATTTTTCCTAAATTTGTTTTTAGTTTTCTAAAATGCATTTGCCTGCGGGCGCCAACTATCCCCTTAAATTTTTTCTTTAGGAATTTGACTCTAGTTGAATTTTTTCGTATAGACTTGAATATTGTTAACAAGCAGGGGCCCTCTGTATCATCATTCTTTAATGAGCTAAACATCGTCAGTTGTTTTTTTGGTTTAGGATTCTGGACATTTTAGTTTGAACTCTTTAATGTGTTTTCCTACTGTAAAATTTTGTCTAAATTTTTTTTTGGTTTTCTCAAATGCATTTGCCTGCGGGCGCCAACACTCCCCTTCAATTTTTTTTTAGGAATTTGACTAGTTGAATTTTTTGAACAAACTTTATTATTGATTATCGTCATCGTCAGTTGTTTTTCTGTTTTGGATTCTGGACATTTTATTTTGAACTCTTTAATGTATTTTCCTACTGTATAATTTTGTCTAAATTTTTTTTTGGTTTTCTAAAATGCATTTGCCTGCGGGCGCCAACACTCCCCTTCAAATTTTTTTTTAGGAGTTTGCTTTAGTTGAAATTTTTGTATAGTCTTGATTATTGATACCCTACAGGTGCCCTATGAATAATCTTTCTTGAATGGGCTTAATCATTTTGAATAGTTTTTTCTGTTTAAGATTCTGGATATTTTAGTTTGAACACTTCAATATGTGGTCCTATTGTATAATTTTTTCAAATTTTTTTTTTTATTTTTCTTAAATGCATTTGCCTGCGGGCGCCAACACTCCCCTTCAAAATTTTTTTTAGGAGTTCGCTTTTGTTGAAATTTTTGTATAGTCTTGATTATTGATACCCTACAGGTGCCCTATGAATAATCTTTCTTGTATGGGCGTAATCATTTTGAATAGTTTCTTTCTGTTTAAGATTCTGGACATTTTAGTTTGAACTCTTTAATATGTTTGATACTATTATGTAATTTTTCCTAAATTTGTTTTTAGTTTTCTAAAATGCATTTGCCTGCGGGCGCCAACTATCCCCTTCAATTTTTTTTTTAGGAATTGGTGTCTAATTGAACTTTATGGCGTAGGGAAGTGGCGCTCCCATAGCCTATAGTGCACTCAATAAGTGCACTAAAATAGCCCAACCATAACATTGAGTGGTTTTGGTAGTCTGGTCCTCCAGGTTGGGGGTTATGCGCAGGGCTAACAACCCTGCCATGTGAAGTCAACCTTGTTCAGGATATAGCAATAAACTTGCCTCGGATATGTGGAGCTATGGATAACAAGACTGGAAAACGGAAACGTGGCATATCTTTTGTAACTTGGAATATTTGCACACTTTTCAAACCTGGATTTGAAAAATGCTAAGTCAAAGAAAGCAGGAGATATAATTTATAAGTGGTAGCCTTGCAGGAGATTAGATGGAACGACAAAGGTACCCTGTATCTTCAAGACACGACTATATTCTACGGAGAATGTAATGATCGAAGACAATTTGGAACTGGTTTTGCTGTACACAAAAGTATAGTTCCTTTGGAACAGAATTTAAAAGTACTTACCCTGGGATATCAACATTGACGATTAAAAGGAAATATATTGATATCACTTTCCTGAATGGATAAGCACCTATGGAGGAAAAAGCACCAGGAGAAAAGTACGAATTTTATGAGAATGTAGAACAAATCCTAAATGAAACCCCGCGAAATAGAATAAGGATAGTCTTAGGCAATTTTAATGCTAAATTGGGAAAGGAAAACATATTCAGAGGTAATGTTCATGGTAATCATAGCATGCATTACATAACTAGTGAAAACGGACTTAGACTTATTGACTTTGTAAGTGTTGGAGGACTTGTTGTGAAAAGCACAATGTTCCCACCTCAAGACATCTACAAGAGAGCTTGGAAAGTGCCTATAATGGTAGATATACGTACTAATCAAATAGACCATGTTATGATTAACACAATTTTTAAAAACTGTATACATGATGTTAAAACAGTCAGAGGAGCTGACTGTGATTCGGACCACTACCTGGTAAAAGGAAAGCTAAATGTGAAACTTAAAAAATTGGCAGTTAAGAAATTGTGGACATATATGAAGTAAATAAATTTAAAGACAAAACTGTATGTGAATTTTTCAAGCAATGGATAGATAAAACAATGTCTAACTTACACATAAATCAATTAGATACGATTGATTGCAAATGAAAGGCAATAAAAGAAACCTTAAAAGTGGTTACAGATACGACGATAGGTAAACAAAAGAAAGAGAACAAACCTTGGTCCAACACTTCTTGTGAGGAGGCACTTAACAGAATGAAAAAACTTAGATTACAATAGATCAATGACCTTCCAATAGAAAGAAGGAATCTACTTATAAAGAACTCCAAAAAGAGTCAAATAATATATTTAGATTCGAAAAACGTAAATCCACGAAAGATATACTGTGGGAAACCGAGACCAACACAAAACTCGTGAACTGTATCAGAAGATTAACTCAATTAGGGGTAGGTACAAAAAACATGAAAGATTCTTAAAAAATGAGGATGGCTCTATAGTTACGGAACAAGACAAGATCCTAGAAAAATGGAGAGAGTATTTTGACCAACTGCTTAACGGTGAGAACATTCCTGAAACTTTCACATGGATAACATCAGACCCTAACGACATTGAATGCCCGCCTCCTAGTAGGATAGAAATAGTAAATCAATTAAATAGACTAAAAAACAATAAAACACAGGGAGAAGATGGAATTCAGGGAGAAATTCTAAAAAATCTGGATGAGGTAGCAACAAATAGAATACATGATAGCATCGAAAATATATGCTCTGAGGAACAACTCCCGAAAGACTGGGGTACATCTATAATTTGTCCTATTTATAAAAAAAGAGACCCTCAAAAATGCAGTAATTACAGAGGTATTGCTTTATTAGATACAGCTGCATATAAAGTCTTAACATATTGTTTACTAGATAGAGTAGTGCCCAAAGCTGAAAATATAGTAGGTGACTATCAGGGTGGGATTAGGCCCAATAGATCCACAACTGACTAAATGTTCATTCTAAGACAAATCATCCAAAAACGCTTGGAATTTGACAAGGATGTATGATTTATTTGTGTATTTTAGAAAAGCATACTACTCTATTCATAGAGAAAGTCTTTTAAAAATTCTCAAAAATTTCAAATTCCCCAAGAAAATTATTTATATCATTGGAATCAGTCTCAATCATACTGATATACAGGTCAAGATAGGTAACGTACATCACCGCCTACTAGAGTAACGACAGGACTTCGGAAAGGGGATGCTTTGTCTCCAGTACTACTAAACTTCATAATGTAGAACTTCAAAGACTTTTTCAGAGGCCGAATATAATTAGAGAGATTGCCAAAAGAAAACTAAGTTGGTCATGACATGCTTGGCTCAAACAGGGTACTTAAGTAAAACGGGTGATCGAAGAAGAGCCTATAGGAAAAAGACCACTAGGTGGACCTAAGTTCATTGGGAGATGGTATGAAGAGAGAAGTGGAAAGGATAGAGCCTGGTGTCAGATGGAGAGAAGTAGCGGATTACACCTGTTGAGTAGCAAATATTACAGAAGAAATAACCAACGGACGCAGACGCACATATCGTATTTGCCTGTCGAAGATGATAAGAAAAAGAAGGACCCCAACCCATTTTTGACCTTACGTTTGTCCATCGACGGTCTTGACAATGAGTCTCTCTGAGTTCTAATCACGGTTATTTACATAGGTTGGAGCACGACGTCTTATCGCTTGTCGAAGTGGCGACTGAGTGAACTAATAGCGCTAGTAGTTACACGCCCGGTATTAACACGTAATCTCTGTTTTACGCACCATGAACGTGTATGGTATAATGTATACATTGTGTATATCATAATTATTTCTCATTTGAATGACTACATCAATTCTACAAAGTAATGAATATTATTACAAATAGCATATTGAAATAGTATGTAATAATCTATCTATTTTTCTATAGACTTCTTATAAAATTCTTTAAAGACTTCTAGTGCAGGTATCTAGTATCTAGAAAAATTTGTTAAGGATATATTGAACTTTAAATAATAATACTATAATTTATATTCAAATTCATGCGATAGCTGTTGTGCTATAAAATAGTAGTATTTTTTTATTTACCATATTATATTCCATAATAGTACATTACACTTATCTTATTCACATAAGTGTTACTTATATCAACGAAATTTCTTTGAGCCTGAAAAACTAATAAATTATAATTAATATTATTATAATACATATTTTTTTTTTGCAAAATAAAAAAGCATACTACAGCACTTCTATAATTTAAGTTTAATATTTTGTCTTATAAAATTAAAAAGCATATAATTAATACAATCAACTTCTATTGCACTTATATAAACATTATTATTAATATACATTTTATAATTATATGAAATAAATAAAAAGTAATCAATGACTTAAGATTAAATATACTGAAAGCATTAAAAAAAAATTGAATATAATGGTCATGAGTTGTACAATTTTGATATTTTTTTCTTCTCCCTGGACATTTTTTGACATTTTAGATTTTCTTGATATGAATGTTGAAGTTGATGCATTCTCATTTGTAAAAAATAAACTATAACTTCAGATGCTACTTCAACTCTGTGAGAAATGCAGCTGAATTTAAAATTAAAATTATTTTAAGTGACTTCATTTATTACATTTTCAAATACATTGAAGTCATTACAATATTTTCCAAAGCGTGTTCTACAATGGTTAAAAATTCAAATAAAGCAGCGTTTGGGTACATAATAAGGAGCTCATTTTTTCTTTTGCAAATGGGAGCAACTCTCTATTTAAATAGAGGTCTTAACGTCGATACAAAAAAAATTCAGAAAATGTTATTTTTTACTTACATAGGTGAGGGCGACATACCTGTTAAAGGCTTTTTTACAACAAATTTAACTTATTATATTTTTTGATTGAAGGATTTAAGATCGAACTTCAAAATTAATACAGATAGTTTAAACCATCATTTCTGTTACTTAGATTATTAATTAGAATAGTTTTCCATTTGTTTTTAAGTTCACTAGTTCAGCACAGGATGTTCATTATCACCAGCTTTAAAAAAGCATATGCATTCATCACAGTTTTGTATTTTTTTTTAAATTTGTTTTGTCAAATACCCACACACGTAATAAAGAATACAATCTCTAGTGCTATAATCCATTGTGGAATCAACTTTAGTTAGCACATCACAAAGTTCCCATTGGCCCTCTTCAATCAGTTCATCCAATTTTGTTTTAAGTGTGTTCATTTTTTCAAACATTTCAGATGATGTATCATGGAAAATTTCTTTTAGATCTGATAATGAAATTTTAGGAGCATCAATGTTAGTAGTAGTACAATTACCATGTTTTGGGGGTTTAAGAAAGGAATATACTTATAGAATTTTATACAAATGGATAAAAGTTGGGGTCGTAGGATGATCATTTGGTCCACATGACTCCAAAAAATTTCTGATACAAAATAATAGGATAAAATATGAAATCATTATAGATGGAGATTTTATAGGTATTATCATCGATTAAATTATAATATTATTACTTCAAGTGGGTCTTGACTCTTGGCACATTTTACCAGTTAAGACATATTCGTAGCCACATGATTCCAACAAATATTTTGAAAGATGAATCGTTGAACTTATTGTAACTCTAAGCCCTTCAACTGTTGATTTTGTTAAAAATTCTTTAGGAAAAATATTACCAGCAACCATCTCATCTTCCCAGCAATCAATGTAATGCAGTGCTTTTAAAAACCCCTATGTTAACAAATATATTAATATAATAAGTTAAATATTTAAAACAATTATAATACAATTATAGTTAATTTAATTATTATTTCTTTACTTGAAATCCTTATTCTGTTCAGTTATAGGTAATTTTTTCCATGGACTGAATAATTAGAAGTCCACTAATTCATGGTACAAATTGTCTATAACATAAAATTAATAAATATTAATAACTAGAACTAATAAGCGTAAAATTATAGCATGTGACATAAAAATTAATTATGCAAAAAAAAATATAGGCCAAAAATGTATTGATTATTCAGGACCTAAAATATCAACTCTCTAAATTTAAATGTAAAAAAATACTTAAAAACTAATACTAAAATTAATGTAAATAGATATAAAAGTCAATCAGTATTATGTGATCTCTAAAATATTTTTAAACTATTTATAATTTATAATATATTTATATTTTTTTATGATTATAAATGTATATCTATGTATTCATAATTAGCCATAGTTCTGTTCTTATATTTTTTTTCTCTTTGTTTTTGCTGTTATATTTGTTTATTATTGTATATCAGATGTAAATAATATTATTAAAATTAACTGAATCCCCATAATACCTCTCCACCTCTAACTCAAGCTTTGCTTATAGGAGGTAGATGAACCATAATAATATGTATAATTGTATGACTATAGAAAGTAATAAATGGTTATTTTAAATAAAAAAAGAACCTTGATATATATTAGTTAACAGTAATTATAACTAATTAAATAATTATAAATAATTTTGCACTAAATAAAATACCTCCTTCTATAAAATTAATTTCCTGAATTTGTAAAAATATAATTTATTATTAATAGGTATTTATTCTCCTTGGTAGGTTTACCTTCAATGATAGATAAATTTGCAGGAGTTTCACATCCAGAATTAACATAATCATTATCATTTTTTGAAATTTGGACAGTAGGAAGCTTCCCGGTGTTTTTTTTTGTAGACAAATATAAGCAGGACCAGGAAACTGTGAAGGAATGACTCCTTCTTTAAGTCTCCATCTTTTATATAGTATCTAAAATTGAATTAATTTGAGAATATAAATAATATAAATTATTATTATTATTATTATTTACCTTTATTGGGCCAGATATCCAAAATTTTATTATATCACCTTCGTTAAAATGTTTTTCACAAACATGAGAATTGTTATTTAAAACAAAATTTTGTCTGGGTATACATTTCTGCCATTTTTCTCTCAACTGAGGATCTTTAGGAACACTGAATAGGTGTAGTTTTTCGGGATTACTCTTGTAACCGAAGTACAACCAACTATGATACACTTACTCATTATTATAATTAAAACACTAAAAGTTAAACACTTTAATAGTAAATGTAAACGTCGTAAACATAGAACAAAGATATGGCCGTAAGGCATAGACCATGTAATTATCGGGTGTGTGACCACTAGCTCCATTAGTTCACTTAGTCGCCACTTAGACACGGCGTATGTATGGGTCGTATAATAGCAGCGTGCTCCAACTTATGTAAATAACCGTGGTTCTAATCTATAGAGTATAGAAAATTATGATTATTATATTATAAACGAAATGTTATAAATAATTTTTTTTTTCAAATTTACTCAACTGGACATCAATAGTATTGCCTATATTTAATTATATGGATTTTACATACTATTCGAAATTCATAATCGCGTGTTTTTTCTTCGTCTAAAAGCTTTAGGTACTCATTAATACATCGCAATTATTATATTATGCCCGTCTACTTCACGCATTTCTGGGCGAACAATTAATTTATAGACTTAATATTCGTGCATGAAGACTTGAGATCTAAATTCTAAATATTTAATAGACAAGTACACTTGTATTATACATAGGTACGCCAAGTGCTTATCTGCGCCTCAAGTGTACATCGATAATGACGTCAGAAATGATAATAATAATATAATTATTAATATAACAATAATAAATGCACGTATGTATTACGTAGGTATAGAACAAGCACAGCAAATAGTCAAAATAGCTTAAAAACGTAGTACAAGATTCCTCATAAGTTTTTATTATAAATATTTATTACCTATCAAATTTATTTAACATTGGCGTGGGCACGTGGCCTATATTGTCATTAACTATGATCGTGATTCGGAAATACTATCAAATACTATAGATAAGAATACGGGACAGTTCGATTAAAAAACCACTACACATTGTGTCCCCCGAAAACGTATGGGTTGCCTCCCTACAAACAAATCATAGGTCTTTATCATTGGTTCGACAACGCCGAAAGATTTCTCATATAGGCAACGACTACGATTTTGGGGGGATCCTAACCCACTGACTCGACGAAACTGGTAGCGGCCCCGCAGGCTGGCCCGTCTTTAGAACGCTAACCTAACCTAACCTAACCTTTTTATAGTGGTGATCGTCGCCAGTACGACGAGCCCACTACGACGAACACTGCCGATCGCCGAACACCGCCGACCAATCACAGACCGCCGGTCGCCTACTTGGGGGGTCTGAATGTTCCGGTTGCTCAGTATGCATGCGCGCCAGTGGGGCAACTCTCGCCGTATCGCCGATCGCCGCTCACTTCATGGGGAATGACTATTGGAACACTCGGTCAGGTCATCTCTCAATAATATCTAGTAAGTATACTAAATATAAGTACTAGCATTGATTTTTAAGTATTTATAATCAATGGTATTAGGCAGTGGCGGCTCGTGGTAGTTTGATATGGGAGTGCGTTAATTTTTTTTTTGAAGTGACAGTAGCCATACGCTGATCTTTGATGAATACTAAATCTATGCTTGGCCACACTTGTACAATTTGACTTCGGCGCCAGTGGGGCACTGATCAACAATAATACTTATAAGTTATATTACTCATGAAATTATATATTTATCTACAAATTATAATAATCAAAATAATATCACCAATATCACTGATATGGATAACAAAATAATATACTTCCAGTCATTGCTGTCGGTCTGAATTTCTTTAGCTATTATTGAATATCAAACTCGTCGAGCTGTAAATACAAAATCAATCTCCACCGATAATGTACGAATAGAATTTATCATCGCACTATAATAATAATAGTCCCGCCGCGGCTCATAGAAATATAATCATAATACCTAATAACACACATTTGTGTGCACCACGGACGGCGTCACCATACAGTATACAGTATTGAGTAAACACGCCGAGTACGCGACTAGCGTTAGACGCTCAGCCTTCGTTTAATTTTTAGGTTATTCTTATCGCATTGGAATGATTACCGGATTAAGAACATATTTTCTTCGAAAATTAATATTTTCAAACACAATTCTGAATCATAATTAAGAAAA
Source organism: Macrosiphum euphorbiae (assembly GCA_949089665.1). Taxonomy (NCBI): domain Eukaryota; kingdom Metazoa; phylum Arthropoda; class Insecta; order Hemiptera; family Aphididae; genus Macrosiphum; species Macrosiphum euphorbiae. Next base: position 2,143,695 of record CARXXK010000005.1, on the reverse strand, counting down.
CTTATGCATGAATCTTAAAATTTAACAGATATCCTAGAACTTAAGACAACTAGAGTAGTGTATCAAGCATTAATAGAATCCATAATTAGTTATGGTATTTGTATAAGGGGAGGTACGTAATACGTATGATACAACTACAGATCCATTAAAAAAAATCCAAAACAAAATATGTACTAAAAATGGTCCTAAAAAAAAACTCAAGATACCACACAAAATATTTATATAACGACATGAATGTACCTACTACCAATAAAAAAATTATTTTATAAAGCTTTGGTACATTATGTAAACATAATTAAAAAGGTGGGCAAGTGGGTGTCGCTCTGCTGTACAGTAGGTTACAAGTGGGTCACTGTATAATGGATGGTATTAAATTTGAATTCAATGATATAATATCATTGTATAAGAAAAACGATTCTGAGCGGTGACGGTATGTCAGTCTATGTATAAGACATATTATATACATATCTATGGTATTAAACAAAAAATTTACCTATAATAGGTACCTATAATAAATTCCAAATTAATCATATCACAATATCAATTAGATACTTATAACGCTTTATACATCAACAAAAACCGTGATACTATCATAGATATAAAATAGTACACTTTAGAAGTTTCAAGTACCCACGAATAATATTATTCAATCACAACAAAATAACTAAAATAGTTATTCTAGGTTTTTTAATATGTAATTTCGTCCAAATTTGAATTTAAAATGTCTGTAAAAAATAACTGTGTACATATATTTTTTAGATTTTTTGGTTATAGTATGAACTATTTATGAGAACCTTTGTGTTAAATTTGCAATCCTTAGCTATAAAAACTGAACATTTTATAATTTATTAATTATAATGATTGATAATTTTCGAGATTTTGATAAATTTTGTCAAAATTTGATCTTTAAATGCTTATAAAAAAAAACTGTGCCTATGTATTTTTAATATTTTTCAACTGCTATTGTAACAATATATCAGGAGCCTTGTATTAAATTTTTACATTTTTTGGCCCAACAGATAAAACTTTATTGATATTTATAGAAAAAAAAAACTAAAAAAAATTGAAATCTGTAAATGTCCATAAACAGCTCAAAAAGAGTCAAAATATTTACAAAATTGTATGGTGTATAGAAAATGCTAATTTAAACATTCAGTGAAATTTTCATGTATCTACAGTTGTTCGTTTTTGAATTGCAACAAAATAAGGAAATCGCTACATGAGTAATCGAGTGAAAATCCAATGTTGTAAAAATTTGAATTTCAAACGCTCATAAAAATTTAATTTGACTGTCCGGTAGAGATTTTTTATTGATAAAGGTAAATAATCTTATAAGGAATCTTGTGTTTCATTTTCAAATCTTAGATTTAAAAAGAAAAACTTTTACGAATTCTTAACTCAAAATAATTTGCTAATTTTCGTGAATTTTCCATATTTTGTCAATTTTTGAACTTTAAATGCTTATAAAAAAAAATTGTGTCTAAGGATTTTTAATATTTTTCATCTGCCTTTGAAACAATATATAAGGAGCCTTCTATTAAATTTTCAAGCTTTCGCAACCAACAAATAAAATTTTATTGATATTTTTAGAAAAAAAACTAAAAAAAAATGGAAAATGAAAATGTCCCTAAACAGTTCAAAATAAATCAAAATATTTTGAAAATGTTATCGTGTATAGAAAATGCAAATATTAACAACCAGTGAAAATTTCATGTATATACGTTAATTTGTTTCAGAGTTACACCAAAAACCAAAATCGATTTTTTGGAAAACCAATTTTGCGTAAAAATTCCCGTTTTTCCTTAATTTTTATGTTGTTTTTCCCGGCGCTTGTGAAAACTACTGGAAAATGTTTACTTTTGACCCCCCAAAGTACCAACTAGATTCACTTTCCTATCAGAAAAGGTACTATTGAAGAAAATCGAAGCACTTTTACTGTCCCAAAACGTGATGACAGACACAAAAATAAAAAAATATAAAAATATAAAAAAAAACACACATCATTGTAAAACCAATACATTCATCGCTCCGCTCAGAATCTAAAAATATAAAAATATAAAAACATACATCATTGTAAAACTAATACATTCATCGCTCCGCTCAGAATCTAAAATAACCTTACTTTTAAAACTGAACACGGGCACAATACTAGGCAAATATCTAATATTTTAGTACCAACTATGCAAACAAAATTAACACAATCCACATACCTATATTATATTGGTCTTAAAATTTTCAATATACTACCAATAGAAATTAAACACAGCAATTCTTTTAAGATTCTTAAAAAAAAATTACACTTTGTCTATTACAAGAACAAAATATAGACGGACTCATAACAAACGTATAGAATTACTGCATTATTTATCAAATTAGTTGTACGACTTTAGTAATTATTGTTAATTTTAGTTTTTTAACATATTACATTGTACTATTTAACTACACAATTTTTTACATAATACTATATTATATAAACAAAGATAAGAAAATATATATTACTTATATTATAAATATTAAAGTTAGGTATGTGAGAAATGCATATTATTACAAAATGTAAATATTTAATTTATAAGAACTATTTAATGTATTTATATTTCAAATTGTGAACTCATGGGCCCCCACACGAATATGTTCAGTGGGGCCCATTATCTTCTTGAAGAATAAATAAAAAAAAAAAAATTATTTCGAAGGAAATATAGATCATCGTAACTCATATTTAGTTACTATGAGAAGTATAATTACGAATATAATTTTATTTTAAAAATTTACTCAGGGAGTGCGGCCTCACCATCGCACCTTAGCACGAGCCGACACATTTTAATATTGTATACCTAGTACCTACTACTAGGTATAAAATATTAAAATCCACGCGGATAATACCATGTAGATACGTCCATGAACTTGGCCCACCGTCATATTAATATCAATCTGAAAATGGTATTAAAATTTTGCGAGTAATTTGCGAGAATTTGCGAGTATACTCCTAGAATTTGCGAGTCACTTTTACACATCTCAATGGCGAGTGGGCCAACTTCATGTAGCCCACCCACTTCACCCGATTTACCAGAACGTACATGTAAGTGTCATTATTTAAAGAACCAACTTTATTTATTCAAATAAATTGAACAATTTATAATATAACATAGTTAAACGAAATAAAAATAAATATTTGAAAATAAGTAATTGACTTTAAATACGAATACTTCCAAACAACTTCCAAACACCCCGAAAACTTCAAAAGTAAGCGGGCACTTCATAGCGACCATCTGAATGACTTGCAAACTTTAATTTTGGACTCCCAAATACTTGCAAATTAAAATCTATAGTTTGGTACGATTTTCAATGTTTTAGGGCAACTTGGGTGGGCCAACTTCGTAACTTTGACAACTCTTACTGGCCGCTCAAATTACTTGCAAAATCTAAAAATGAACTTGCTAATCATTAGCTTTTGTTTGATACCTATTTTGAAGTTCTGGGTCAACCTTGGTGGGCTAACTTCCACACTATTAAAGCTCTTACTGGCTTTCTGAGTAACTTGCAAATTCTATAACTTGACTTGCAAATGCTTGCTAATTATAACGAGTGTTTTGACACCAGTTTTGAAAGTCTCTGACAATAAGTAAGGGCTGGGGTTGAAAACTTTGAAAAATCGTAGGGGTAAGAATTTTGACTTGCAAATTTCGGGAGTGGACTTGCAAATTCTTGCTTATTAAAACGAGGGTTTTGACACTAGTTTTGAAAGTTTCTGACAACAAGTCAGGGCTGGGGTTAAAAACTTTGAAAAATCGTAAGGGTTGGAATTTTGACTTGCAAATTTCGGGATTGTACCACTTTGTTCCACTCGCAAATTCGGGGACCTCCCTCGCAAATCAAAACAAAGCTTTGGACATTTAAAGCTCATTTCAGACATATTTACCAGAACGTACATGTAAGTGTCATTATTTAAAGAACCAACTTTATTTATTCAAATAAATTGAACAATTTATAATATAACATAGTTAAACGAAATAAAAATAAATATTTGAAAATAAGTTATTGACTTTAAATACGAATACTTTGAGAACTTTGAAAGCTCGTATCTGACTCATTTACCAGAACTTACATGTAAGTGTCACTTTTTAAAGAACTCGCAAATTCTCGCAAATCAAAACGAAGCTTTGGACACCGGTTTGGTGAAAATCGGGTGAAGTGGGTGGGCCAACTTCAGAACTTTGAAAGCTCGTATCTCAGCTTTGGGCCACTCACAAATTCGGGGACCGCCCTCGCAAATTCTCGCAAATCAAAACGAAGCTTTGGACACCGGTTTGGTGAAAATCGGGTGAAGTGGGTGGGCTACATGAAGTTGGCCCACTCGCCATTGAGATGTGTAAAAGTGACTCGCAAATTCTAGGAGTATACTCGCAAATTCTCGCAAATTACTCGCAAAATTTTAATACCATTTTCAGATTGATATTAATATGACGGTGGGCCAAGTTCATGGACGTCATGTAGATAGTTATTTTAAGTGTCTAGACATTCACTAGGGTAAACCGGTTCACTTAAATAGTTTATGAAATTGATCCAGGTTTATAATCGGTTTGTAATTACATTATGAATTATAATTATAATTATAACATATGGGACATCTAAACATTTTTTGAATTAATCTAAATATACCTCTGTAACATAAACAGTTTGGCATTAAAAGTGTATTTTCAATTGTAATTAGATAATGTAGAATACTTAAAATAAATGTATATAATTTTAAAAATGTAAAAGATTTGAAATTGTACTAACAATTTTGATCTTACACAAATAGATATAAGATTATCGATTAATAACAAATTATGTAATTTTGTAAATACTTTTAGAAATATGTATTAAATTGTCAATAATTGAATTCAAATAAAACTCCCCATCACAAGCTATATGCTTATAGGAGAGTTGTAAATCTTTGTATTTTATCTTATTGATATACCATATGTACATGTTTCTTTGATTTGCGTAGTATAATATGGCTATGGATTTTACACACAACACAAAATAAAACGTACGCACCAATTGAAGATTAAAATAATTAATGTATTTTTATTAAAATTGGTAGTAAAAATTTTAAGTACAAACTGTTAATCGAACACTGGTAATTCTACGATTAACTGACTCTATGTGTGTTATCGTGACGGTGCCCCGTCTCACATAAAAAACCCTTATTCAGCGGTTCCGACGGTAGCAGCTTCGTAGGACACACACTCTGCATTATGATTGTAATGAAATACTTCTATATATGTTATCACTTATCAACATATATATAATAATAAAATATATTTCACTACCTATAAGATACATCCACAACAACATTTTCATATCCACTATACACAACACACCATATTTAAATCACCCAATATTAAATATACCCTCAGATTATTAAAAAAAATAATTTTTGTTAGAAAACAGTTATAAATTATTAACCATAATTTAATTGGTTGGTAGACATAATAACTGATGATAAAACAATATTGTTATACATAGTTACTGTGGGTACTCAATTAAGAAGTTACAATTTTATACATTTAAAATTTAAAATTTGATACATTTTTGTCAAAATTTGAACTTAATATGGTTATAAAAAAAATAACTGTATTTTTAATATTTTTCAACTCCTGTTGTAACAATATATTAGGAAGCCTTGTATTCAATGTTCAAGATTTTTGATACTGAATACAATTTTATTGACATTTATAAAAAAAAAATTGGAAATTAAAAATATCCTTAAACAGCTAAAACAACTAAAAATTGTGAACATTTTATGGTTTATAGAAAATAATAATATATACATTCAGTGAAAATGTCATGTGTCTATGGTAATTTATTTTAGTGTTACCTACATCAAAAACCAAAATCGATTTTGTTAAAAACCAATATTGAGTAAAAATTCCAATTTTTCCTGGCGCTTATGAAAACTACTGGGAATTTTAAGTTTTGACCTAACCAATGCACCAACTAGATTCACTTTTCCATCGAACAAGATACCTATAGAAGTTGAAAATCAAAGCATTATTTCAACTACTTATCGTGTACACAGACGCGTAAAATAAAAAATAAAAAACCCATCGTTTTAAAATCAATACGACATTCATGGTCCGCTCAAAATCTAGAACGAATTAATTTATGGTTATTTTCAATAATAATTTAAACGTAAGGAAATAATATATAAAAACAAAGAATGTGTAGACAGTGCAGTGAAAAGAGACTTTAAATGTAACATTATTGATTTTATTGTATTTACTTTGGCTTGTTGTTCTATGCTATTCTACTTAAATTAAATTCTAGCATTACTAGCATTTATTAGTATATCGAGCCCTATTAGGTAAAAGGGGGTAAGCGACAATTTTGGCGAAAATGAGATATTGGTATCAACATTTTTCTAAAATTCTGACGCATTGATATGTAAAATGGCTAAGCGATAATATAAACTTAAGCATGTAATTTTGCCATTTTAAAGATTGGGCGAAAGCGAAATGTCGTTTAAATAACTTCAAAATTGATCGTAAGTCACATTAATTTCGAAAAAAATACGTAAGCGACTTTGTTGCATGGAGTAGTGTAAGACTAGTGTAAGCACCATGCACTAATCAACACGACAAAATGTTTGTTGTAAACGCCGAAAGGGAAAAGTGTAAGCACCATTGAGCTATATTCGAACATTTAGTTACACAATATTAAAAATATAATTTTTATTCTGTAATTGTATTTTCGAAATAATTTTTTTATAACTACACATCTGATTTTCATGAAAATCCATCAGATATTCGATTTTAAAAGTGTTTTTTTTAGTTCCTGTAAAAAAATGAAAATGTCACTTACGCCCTTTTACCTAATAGGGCTCGATATATTATTATCGTATTATGTAATGTAATTCTCTACCACCATCACAAGCTTTACTGGTAGGGGAGACCGGGGCTAGTTGACACACTTTATACAATTTTTTTTTCCACGATCAAAATGTCCATTTTAAATGCTCAAATTTGTTAGTATCCCTTCGTTAACATGTAAGCTATGAAATCGTACCATTATATCCGTCTTACAAGTGCGTAACATAGCAAATTTAAGCTCAGCAGATTACATGTAGCTGAGGTAGCTTAAAAATTAGAGTGATTCGACCTATTATGAAACTTGATGTTAAGAAAATTATCTGTGTTTGTATGTGGGTTTTTACGATAGTTAAATTTTTTAGCATGTATAATACAGCGTAAATTAATGATGCTCGTAAAGTCGTAAGTTACTCACTTAATAACTGAACTATCGTAAAAAAACCCACGTCATGTTCTTAAAATCAAGTTAATAATAGGTCGATTCACTCTAACTTTTAAACTAGGTAGCGAAATTACAGGTGGTCTGCTAAATTATTTTAACTATGTTTTTACAATAATATTGTATGTTTTATTATTAGTAAGTTCTCCGCTCGTACAGCAGACGTATATCTGCGAATATGAACTCACAAGATAGCAATAGGACGCACACAACGACATTGGAGTTTACGGCTCACGCTGCGGCTCTTTTAAAACAGTATTACAGTGACTCGTGGTTTGGCCACAATGATGACTCCACCAGTCCACTAAGTGAACTTTGTGAACAAGTGAACGAAAAAGCCTACGAACATCTCAAATGGGAAATTCACAAGACTTTTCCCCAAGTAAGTACATTACAACGTCAATTCACGAATGACCGTTATTAAGTACTTTTTAGTAGGTATTATTAAAATATTTAAAATACAACTATCCTATACATGGGCGTAATTGCGAATTTTTATGGGGATGGTATATCAGAATAAATGTTTTAGGAATTCAAACTTTTTCATCCCTAGTTATATATGTAGATTGTTTGTTGTCTATACAGGGGCTTACCAAAGATGATTTTATCGGGGGGCCAAAGTTGGCAATTTGGCCTACTCTAAAAATTGAACTGGGACAACTTGTTTTTTTTATCTTGTTGGAGCCTTTTCATCATTAGGCTGCAGTTAAAATATATTGTAGATGTCTAATTGGGTTACTACGTATAAGGCCATGGTCACGATTGACTCAATCACGCACGACACACTTCCACAGTTCTCAGATAACTAGATGTGTTAAATTTTAATTAAAAAATACATCATGGTATACAAAAACGTAGTTGACCTTGCACAGTGACAAGGTGTTTCATCCGGACGCATGTAAAATATATTATGCGTCGAAATAAAAAAAAAACAAGATGTAGGTATATTTATAGTTTGTATTTTGAATATAATATTACAGGGCAATATCTTGAAAATACATCGTATCAACGCCCCTCAGATGTACGGGATGTACCTCTTGCACAAGGAGGAAATGCGCTTGCAGGACAATGATATAAATGATATCGAGGAAGTCCTGTACCACGTCACCTCTGAGTCCAACGCTGTGGAGTCGCTGATTAGAGGACTCGACTGGAGGCGCAAGAGGCGTGGAAAATTTGGGAGTGGTGTATCTTTCAGTAAAAACGTGGACTATTGCAACGTTCACGCCAATCAGTCCACTAATAAAGGTATAAGAGTATAATAATATAGTGTTTATTATTAATCTTTGTTTACCTGGCAACGAAATTCTACACCATTCCACCCTACTAAAACGTATCATAGTCCCCCTCAAAAATCGTTGTAAAAATATTCGAATGTATAGATTAGGTTATTGGATATATCATGGAGATGAAATTATAATATGCTATTTCCATCCCAAGTCGACTTTCTTTGTTAAAATTAATTCATAACTATGAGCGGGAAAATGTATCTACAACGTATCAAACTCGTCAAAATATTCGGATGTTTATGGCTCATACGTTTTAATTCCATCCCTATAGTTAACTGTTTTTTTACCTCCCACATTAAGTAGTTACCTACTACCTACTATTATACCTAACGTTTTCTTTTTTTGAGAGATTTAACTAATAAGGGAGCTTTATATATATTGATCTTACAACATTTTTTGAACATATACATTTGAAGGGTGGTTTTTTGGTAAAAAAAAATTGAATCTAGTAGTTAGTACTTTGAAGGAAGGAAAGATACAAAAAGATAAAATTCCTTATGTTCTTTTTATTAAAAACTAGCTGATCCCGTGCACTTCGTCGCCCGTTAAATGGATCAACTCAATACTACCTACTCAAACTTTGTTCAATTCATTAACGTGTATGGTGTTCAAAATTTATCTTATCTTTCCCGTTGCCCTGAATAAAAATTCTGAATCGCAGCAGTACATTATCAGGTAGGCAATCTACCTGCGGTAGATCGCGGACCCCGTGCTGTTTGTACGGAAGTGTATGATTTAACTCTAAAGTATCAAAGTTATACCAAGTTTATTTTGATGTAATACTGTGGATTAATATAATAAATTTGGTTGCTCGTAAAAAATCGCAACTCTTAAAAAAATTATGATTGTTGAACTCCTTTTGGGTGTAATTTTCTGCGGTAAGTGCAACTCTGCCACCCTGGTAAGCATTGTTCAATAATTCGATTTGATGCAAGCTTGTACCTGATCTGCCCGAATAACCAATGGCAACCAATAAATAAATGCTAATTTCTAATGTAGACTGTAACCAATGGCAACTATAAATAAATAAAAATAAAATTTCCAATTTCTATCGTGAATCTCAATGTCCCTGTTTCAGCACCTATTTAAAATGCGAATTTTGGCAAATCCTTTCTTAGCGCACGTCTATATTATAATAGCTATCTGTATGCCAAATTTCAGCCAGATCCGTCCAATGGTTTGAGCTGTGCGTTGATAGCAGTCAATCAGCTTACTGTTTTTTATATACAGATATGGTTGCCATGGTAATATGGACACACACACACACACACTGACATACATTCATTTTTATATATATAGATTGATATGAAATCTTGGTAACCTTAGTAACCATGGCAACCTTGGTAACCATGGTAACATGGACACACAGACACACACACTGACATACATTCATTTTTATATATATAGATAATGTGGCTAATAGTTAATAAGTTAAATTTTTGCTTTCGAATAATTTTTGTTCATATTTTATAAAATGTCTACTTATTATTTTATGTGCATATTTAATCGATTTTATAACTTTTAAGGGGCCTCACTACCTACTTCAGTAAATTTTAGTTCAAAAGATCTTAAGTTTTGACAAAATTAAAGTTAGTTTACGTTGTCTAATTTTGATTCTTACAAAAAAATTTAACTCTTCAGAAATATGCCTTTTAACTTTTAAGTATATCGTACAGAACATTTTGTAAAAATTAAATATTATATTATTGTGAACTGAAATTGAAAATTTGAAAATTCGATATTTTTGAAATCATAATTAAAACTTAAAACGGAAAGTGTTTGATACGATTTACAAAAATTGTTCTGCTAAATTCAAATATTTTTTCAGAATCAATATCAGACATCTAGCTTTAATTTTGTCAAAACAAGTAAGTTGTAAGTAAGTTATCGAGTTATTGATATCATATCAATGATATGGTAGTGGTACCTGCATTGAATTCCACTCACACTAATAATCATTACAACTAACACATAGATCCCTGGAGGCTAAGACAAGTTTAGAAATTGACTAAATGTAATAATAGCTCCTAAAATAATATTTTTATAAGCATTAATTAAAGTTCGAATTTTGACAAAATACGTAAAATTCACGAAAATATGCAAATTATTTTGTTAGAAATTCATAAAAAATTGTTCTTTTTAAATCTAAGATTTTTAAAAGCAGTAGAAGATTTCTCATAAGTTTGTCTACTTTTATCAAAAAAAAAAAAATTTTAACTTTTATAGCTAAGGATTGAAAATTTAAAACAAGGTTCTATATAAATAGGTTGTATATAAATTACTTTATTATACACAATTTTTGTTACTCTAAGACTGATGACAGATCCAAAAATAATAAAATAAAAGCATACAGATTATTGTAAAATCAATACAATAGCATCGCTCTCCTCAGAATATAAAATGTCTGTTGTTATTCAAAAAAATATAAATATAAAAAATACTAATTAATATTTTTTTTTTTTAATTTGTTGTTCTGTAACGACCGAAACAATTTAAATTATGTGTAAACGATATAAGTTTTGTGTTATTATAGTATTACTTAGTATTACGTATAGGTATATTATAACAGCACCACTTACATTTCACATCTTTTTCTTTTATCGCGGACGGCAGAAGGGACTAGAGTTATCATTGTCAGCACTGTGCTGATGGATGATATTTATGAGGTGACCGAAAAAGGCAGCTTGATCATACCTCCAGACACGGCAGACACGACGGTGAGCCCTGACGGCCACGTTTTCGTGAAATACAATGACTTTGAATCTTACCCACTGTTTTTTGTTTACTACTTGTGGTCACCGAAACTTCGAAATGAATGCATTTTTTTCGGAACTAACAATAAAAACCTCCAGAAGTTGCGGCAGCAGGAAGAGCTACGGACGCTCTGTCAGCAAGTAGTAGATATATCGGTGCAAAGTCTATCAGCCAGAAGAGACAAGACCCCTTCGCAGTAAAAGCTGACCTCACCACCATAGCCGAAACTGCTGCCGCCGCCAAAACAAAAGCCTCTGCCTCCGCCTCCACCGCCGCCAAAGCCAAATCCAAAGCCGTTGCTGCCACCAAAGTCGCAAACATCATCATATCAGAAGCCAACGTTAAAGCCAAAGCCGCCGCCAAAGCTGAAGCCAAAGCCGTAGCTGCCGCCAAAGTCGTAGCAGTCTTCGCATCTGCCTCCGCCACCAAAACCGCAGTCGACACCAAAAACTCAGCCAACGCCAAAGCCAAATTCGCAGCCGCCGCTAAAGCCAAAGCCGTACCTGCCGCCAAAATAGCAGCCATCGCCGAAGCTAAAGCCGTAGCTGCCGCTAAAGTCGCAGCCGCCGCCGAAGCCAAAGCCGTAGCTGCCGCTAAAGTCGCAGCCGCCATCAAAACCACAGACAAAGCCAAAGTCACCGCCAAAATCGCAGCCGCCGCCGAAGCCACAGCCGACGCTGAAGCCAAAGCCGTGGATGCCGCTAAAGCCGTAGCCGCCGTCGCTTCTGCCTCCGGCGCCAAAACAAAAGCCTCCGCCGCCGCCAAAGCCAAATCCAAAGCCGAAGCTGCCACCATAGTCGCAGCCGTCGCCAAATCAGAAGCCAACGCCAAAGCCAACGCCGCCGCCAAAGCCGTAGCTGCCGCCAAAGTCGTAGCAGTCTTCGCATCTGCCTCCGCCACCAAAACCGCAGTCGACACCAAAAAGTCAGCCAACGCCAAAGCCAAAGCCGAAGCCAAAGCCGTAGCTGCCGCTGAAGTCGCAGCCGCCGCCGAAGCCAAAGCCGTAGCTGCCGCTAAAGCCGTCGACACCAAAAAGTCAGCCAATGCCAAAGCCAAAGCCGCCGCCAAAACCGCTGCTGCCGCCACTCGGAAACCGAAGAAGCTAAGCCAAAATAAATCCGCTATCAAGCGCCTCGAACGTCAAAGCCGCCGCGCTGCAGCCATAGCCGCAGCGGCAGAAGTTGACGCCACCGCTGGGTCTGTGATGACAACCCGACGACAATAATTTGTTGTCGGTGCCCATATGATGTGAGGTGTACCTACTTTCTGATTATCATAGTGTATTTAATTGTTTTACTTTTTATGTGATTTTAAATTACCATAGTACATATTCCTGTTAAAAATTGTTTTACCTTGATAAAAATACAATAAATATGACATATGTCCATATATTATTAACAAGAAATTAGAAAGTATATAATTTTACCATATGGTTTTGTCAAACACATTTTTAGTCATTGTTCATAATATGTAATTAATTGCACTGACGCACCTGGCTATCTCTTGAGCAATGCACCTACAAAAAAATGAGAATAAATGGATAAGAAATTGTTAGTGTGATTTGTATGAGCTATTCATAAAAAATATTTTCATTTTCATTATGATATTATTTCAATTATAATTTATAATGTTATATGTCATGGAATTACTTATCAGTCCACCCTCATATATTGTAGAAAGTCTAAATATTAAATGATAATGATAATACCATTGATACACTATCGTACATCAATTGTTAATTGTAATGATAGTTGATATTCACATCAAATGTCACAACTTACCTAATTATTATATCTATAATACTAATATATAAAGCTGTATAGTTTGTGTGTTTGAACGCGCTAATCTCAGGAACTATTGGTTCGAATTGAAAAATTATTTTTTTGTTGGATAGTCCATTCATCGAGGAAGGCTATAGGCTATATAACATCCAATTAATACGACCAATTAATAGAAGTGCTCAAACAGGGATTTTGAGATTTACGATGGAAGTATTTGTTTATAAATGGTGGCTATTGGTTATAGAAGAAATAATTAATAGAAATAGTATTTATATATTATTGGTTGCTATTGATTAATCCGTGATCGGGCAAATCAGGTTCAAGCATGCATCAAATCGAATTTTCGCACATGCCTACCAGGGTGGCTGAGCTGCACTTACTGCAGTGAGTTACACCAAAAAGGAGTTAAACAATCACAATTTTTTTGTCATTTTTACGGGCCACGAAGTGCGCAGGATCAGCTATATTTTATATAAATGAATGTTTGTGTGTAGATCTCTGGGAAGAAGATATGCTAATTTAAAAAGGGTTAAATTTGGTTTTTTTTATTCATCGGATTTCAGTACAGTTAAGTTAGGTTAGGATTATGTATTAATTGATTATATTAATCCACCGTATTATATCAAAATAAGCGTGGTATAACTTTAATACTTTAGAGTTAAATCATACACTTGCGTACAAACAGCACTGGGTCTGCGATCTACCGCAGGTAGATTGCCTACCTGGTAATATACTGCTGCAAATCAGAAATGTTATTACTGGTAACAGAAAAGTTAAGATAAATTTTGAACACAATACACCGAATATTAAATAAAGAATTGAACAAATTTTGAGTCATATAGAGTTGGTACATTTAACGGGCAACGAAGTACTCAGGATCAGCTAGTATCATAATAATAATATTAAATATATTATGTCACTGTAAGTTGTTCTCTTCAGTATCATTATCACTAAATATACCATATACCCTAGCACAATTAAATAAGGAGGAGTAGGAGGACGGAGTGGCCGAGTGGACTAAAGGCGTCAGTTACGACGCGCATCGACGCCGGTTCGAACTCGGCCACGGGTGGCGTTTTTCTTCGGGCAGTCACGGTGTTCGGAGAGAGATTCCGCAAGCCCCACCCGGGCATGGCTGAAACCTACGGGTGCCCAACTTGAAATTCTGCCAAACCTAAAAACGTGTTTCAACCAACCGTTCCAACCCCTCCCCCCTCCCCAATATAAAAACAACAAAACAGCTAATGGCCATAGTTGACGGGTTAAGTTCAATAAGAAATAAAAAATAAATAAAATAATAATATAATTCCTACTAATGACTATCAGATTGTACCTAGCTAATATTATGTTCCGTTCTAATTTTAGAAACGTATGTGATCCCGAAGCAGAACGTTGGGAACAATGTAATCGTAAGCCTCTTGCCACACTATGAGTTTTTTCCGCTTTGGAAAATATGAATGCGGAAATTTCGCCACAACCGTGTTTGACCAATGACCACACGATGCAAAATTGCCAGATGTGAAAAATAAAATTCATTTATGTCTTTCGTATAATAATATTTCTCAAAGAGCTTGCAATTTCTTTGATTTTTTTCTAAAACTTACGGTGACACACTCGTTGTTATCGTCATGGTAGTGGTCGAATTGAATAGTAAACCGGCAGTATACCCGACACCCGTGTATCATGCCACTTATATCTATCAACAGTTTGCTCGGCTGGCAGTATTCCACATGAGGACAGTGAACACTGCGACGAGACGTCGACACTGACACACACTAGGCCGATTGATGACGATTAATACAATTTAATATTTATTATCTGCCTTATTATCAGATGGCACTGCTGGTATAGTGAGAAAGTGGAGCCTTAAACCATCAATACAAAATTTTTTTAATATCATCTAATAACGCGTATTATTTAAAATGAGTATTATTGTTGTTATTTGTATAAGTGTATAACATACATGATATCAACACTTTAATCAAATAATCGTAATTGGTTTGTTTTTCAATAATTTCCCAGGACTATTTCAATAGCTCATAAACTTTTTCAACAAAACTAGGTATAAATCAATAAATCTCATATTTTAAATTTAAATATTTAAATTGATAATATCTATAATATAGGTAACAAAAACTAACTACATATTAGTTATTATATTAAAATATTTTAACACACCCCCCCCCCCGAAATTGATCCTGGATACGTGCTTGCGCCACTGGGTTGAAGCAGGTACATTGTACACTAGGCAACTTCGTTAAGAGAACGACATATTATACAACTAATTTGCCGACCTCTACAAAGCCGATAAGACACAAACATCGTAAACAAAATAAATAAATTATAGATATCTATACTAATAGCGACAAGCGTCCGTTGATTATCAGCTCTGCCAGTGAGCACCGATGACGACGGAATAATAACAATAATTAAGTACATTAATGAGATAATAAAATCGGGCATTAGGTACAATACCTAACAATTGTAAAGTTAGCATTCTCAAATAGTTGTATTCTACGAGTAACGGAATCCACTTCACCGTGCTAGACATATTTTTTTAGAATCCCTCAACCAGGTAAGCTAACGATTATAAATAATATAATATGTACGAAGCGTCTGATACGGAAGATATGACATACACATTAATTATTATTAATTTAAGAGTTATTAAAGTGTGAAATTGTCAAACCCTACAAACGCAACTTAAATATTGGTTGTAAATAAGTACGTATTAACTATTTACATGTAACTTCGGTGTAAACTGTTGCCAAACCCTCTAGACACAACTTAAGCGTATTATACTTGTTTTTCCATCAATAGTTGCTTGTGTTTTCTTTTTATTAAGCCCACCGCTGACGGTTCAACATAGTATTCTGTTCATCAGCCGCGATTTTGCACGACGACGATGTACTACAGTTGTAGCAGCTCTATGAAGTCCATCCTTAATAATCATTTGGAGTTTACCGAGCACGCAAAAACACGTTTTTTAGAGCGTACCTCGCCGCTCATGCTCTGCCATAATATTAATAATTATGACCGTCCGCTGCTTAACGAACTGAACAGCGATGCCTACAACGATGTCAAACAACTCGTGAAAAATACATTTTCCAACGTGAGTACCAGTGAAATGCTAATATCAGGTATTAATTTAGAGATGGAGAATTTACGTAAAAAAAATATCGGTAAATTTACCAATAAAAATGGTAAGAATAGAATCTAAATAACAAAAATTCTTAGGACCATCTTTTACATTAGTAAATACGATTGTTATTATACTATTTTTATATTCTTGACAAATTTAGTTCTTTTTAATAATAACAATAATGAATTAAAAATGGATACATCGTTTGATACGGAGTGTCTTTCCGGGACGTCCGTGATCGTGAATAACAATGCGTTGTGTATCGTTATGGTATCGTTTATTATATAATCAATAAATAATGTTTATAACGATCGGGGCAAGTTATCCCGGGCCGCGCGGCAGGCTTGAAGAAGCGGCCGCGGCGGGCGGGTTCGGGCCTGAAGAGGCGCGAGCAAAACAATAGTCGGGACTTGCCTATACGTATTGTAGAAATAATACAATAATAGGGGAGAGTAGGAACCGTCCATGCACGGACTC
The DNA here is from genome assembly GCA_949089665.1 of Macrosiphum euphorbiae. NCBI lineage: Eukaryota > Metazoa > Arthropoda > Insecta > Hemiptera > Aphididae > Macrosiphum > Macrosiphum euphorbiae. The sequence continues at coordinate 2,126,962 of CARXXK010000005.1, read as the reverse complement.
GAGCAAGTCGTGTGGGTTCGGTTCTTCCTCGCGGTGAAACTCGAATAAGCTCACCGTAGGGGGGAACGTGGTATTACTTGTCGGCTTGATGAATGGTCGATTGGCCAAGCTACGTCGCGAAGTCGGTTCCCGGCGTGTCTTGGGGTTCGTCCAACGGCGTGACTGGACTCGATTGAACGGGTGGACTGACAGTAGTAAGTCGCCGGGGTATAATTGTATTATACGTTGCCGTCGATGGATTAGTCAGGTCCCGGTGTGGCGGCTATCCGTTGCCGTCGATCGCTGGATGCACACGGTAGGCTTGGCGTCGTCGGTCGGTGAAGTGGCGCTTGTTGACCAGGTGTGCCGGGCACTGTAGAGTCTCGGCGGTATCGAGCGATTACGCTAGACCGGTGCGTTCAGGGTGCGTCGTCGTGGACTGGCTAGGTCGGATCAGCTTCGCCGGCGTCGTTCAGGTCGGTGTTGCTGCTGCGTTGATAGTCTTCGGGTCTTCAGGTCTTCGGGTCTTCTATAGTGTTTGTTGATTTGTAGAAGATATGTTAAAGACTGGTGTTGAAGATGATTTGACCTGCTTTGCTTGCTTTGCTTTGGAGGGATGGCTAAGCCGTGAAACTATACCAGGCTTTTGCCTCTACTAGTGGATGGAAGTTTAGGAAGGTGGTTTTAAATTTGTTGGTCAGCCCATGTCAAAGGGTAGGGTTTGATTCTACACTTTGTGGACGGTGGGGTGTGAGATTTCCCTAAGAGTCGGATGTGGGAATGAGTAGAGAAAGAGTTTTTGTAGAACATCGATTTAGATTGGTTATGAATAGAATTTTTGATTGAATTGAAATTTGCTGATTTTAGAAGGACCGAATTTTTAACGATAGTGGGCATACCCGTTATCGTGCGAATGCCGATGTTTTGGACAGATTCGATACGTCTCCAATGTGAGGGACCGATGAAAGGAGCCCAAGAGGGGCCAGCATAAGAAAGAATTGGAGAGACGTAGAGTTTTAGAATATTGAGCTTTGAAGATTTTGGGACAGGGCTAGAACGGTTGAGAATGGGGTAAAGAATTCCGCGGACGCGAGTGGCTTTTTTTGGTGATGTCTTGAACGTGTTTGTCGAAGGTGAGTTTGCGCCCTATTGTAACGCCGAGGTATTTGGCATGATTGGACCAAGTCACTGGATGGTTGTCGAGTAGTAGTGGTGGGATGTGAGTAGTATTGGAACGTCCGAAAAGAATACCTATTGTTTTGGTAGGGTTTATTTTGATTTTCCAGCGATGAAACCATGTGGTAGCTAGGTTGAGTTGGTGTTGTAATTGTATGGCTGCACGTTTCGGGTTTTTGTCGAAAGTAAAGAACATAGTGTCGTCAGCGAATAGTGAGAGGTGAGCTTTAGGAGTTGTTGGTATGTCGTTAATGTAAGTCAAGTAGAGAGTAGGTGAAAGGCAGGATCCTTGAGGGACGCCTGCGAGTATGTGTCTGGTGGACGAGAACGAGTCTTCGATTTTTGTGACAAAAGTGCGGTCAGTGAGAAAGGATTCGATGATTTTAACGATTTCAGTCGAGATGTTGAGTTGGGACAGTTTGTAGAGGAGACCGACGTGCCAGACCCGGTCAAAGGCTTTTTCCACGTCAAGGAAAATGGAGGCGGTGTTTACGTTGTCGTTAAAGTTCTGACTAAGTTGGTGAGTAAGTTTGGTCAGTTGTAGAGTGGTAGAGTGTTCAGGTCTGAAGGCAAATTGTTCTGGGCGGATTTTGTCTCGAAGATTGGTTTGAAGGTGAGAGAGGATGATTCGTTCGTAAATTTTTGATATGGAGGAGAGTAGAGCGATAGGTCGGTAATTTTCGGGAAGTGTGTGATCTTTACCCGGCTTGGGGATGGAAATTATTACTGCTTTTTTCCAAGCACGTGGAAAGTAGCAAATTCTGAGGGAGCAATTTATAATTTGTGTTAACGAAAGTAGAATGTTATTTGGTAGGAATTTAAGAGCAGTGTTGGTGATGAGATCGTCACCAGGGGCTTTCTTTTTGCGGAGTGTGTTTATGATTTTTTGGATTGTGCCAGGAGTGGTGAATAAATTAGATTTTGTGATATTTATGTTTCGAAGCGAGTTGGAGTGGGCAGAAACTTCTGGAAGGTCGGGACCAGGGTTTGGTTGGAATTGGAGTTCGAGAGAGTCGGCTATCAACTCGGCTCGATCGATGGCCGGAAAGACTAGGCCGTTGGGGCCGGTAAGAGGGTGGGATGCAGGACGTTTGTGGAGGAGACATTTGTTTAGTTTGTATATGGAACCGTCCTGATGGTCAAGAGAATTAAGAAAAATGTCCCACTGGTCAGTTTTGTGAGTTTCGAGTAAAGTTCTGATTAATGAGATTTTGGCGTTAAGTTGACGTTTGGTAGTCGGGTCACGGTTTCTTTGCCATTGACGGCGTAATTGGTTTTTTTCAGTTATTTCAAGTTGTATGTAGTCAGGTAGTAAAAAGGAAGAGTTTTTGTGTTTAGGGGTAAATACGCTAGCTTCAATCGCGTGTTGTATGTTTTTGGTAAGAGTATCAATTGCCAAATCGATTGACTCACTGTTGATGGTCGGTCGTTCAGTTGGGTTTGGTAAGTTGGATAGAATTGTCTTGTATTTTGTCCAGTTAATGAAGCGGTTAGTCGTTGGAGGGGACGATGATACCGGAGTACACAAGGTCTCCAGAAGGATAGGGTTGTGGTCAGAAGATAGCTCGTTGAGGTTGTCGATTTGAGTAGGATAAGGTAGTCGAACGAGTGCGATGTCAAGTATGTCAGGTCTGTATCTGGCGTTTGTCGGTAAGTGTGTGGGGGATGAGGGAGCAGTAATGGTATAGTCCGATTGTTGAACGTGGTCAAAAAGTACGCGACCGGCAGCGTTTGTCGAGTGGCTATACCAGAGAGGGTGTTTGGCGTTGAAGTCACCTGCAGAGATTTGCCATTCGGCACTTTGGGTCAACAAGTCCAAGTCGTGAGACGTGAGTGTTGCACCTGGTGGTTTGTATGATGATTTGACCGGTGAACTGTCCCGGTATATATACTATTTGTTTCTCTTTGTTGTCCTGTGATTGGTCGAGGGTGGTTGCTTTGACAAGCAATAACCACACCTCGACCCGTTGGTGTTCGCTTCGTTAATGTGGTTTTCGCTTGTAATTTCCGTGAAACTTTCCTGTTGACAAACTACTTATTCCAATATGTCGCGTCTATTACTTGTGTCGCATTACGTTGCCATACTGTTGTGTTAGGTGGTCCTGAAAAGGACCATTTTGATATAGTGACGGTTTATCCCGTTACACGTTGTGTATCGGTACATATATTATGAATATTTAATTTTTCATGATAAAATTTTATAAATAATTAAAATCAATTTATCAAAATTACCACATACCTAATTTATTTATTTTTTTATGTTCAAAACTCAAAACATTTATATCATTTTACTTTTAACTATTACTTATATACGGTGTCTAGAAAATATGATAAGTATAATAATTGTTGTATTGGTATTTATTATCAGTCGATAAAAAAAAAAAAAAAAACTCTTTGCAATTCGGAATAGGCGTTTTTGATTGAATTTGGTTAGAGGGGCCACACAACATTTTTTTGGGTAAAAAATAATTGGTAAAATTAACGGTACATTTACAATACTCATATATCTAGGTATTATAATAGTACAGTGTAGTATATACGAAGTACATTAGTTATTAATAACTTATTATTTATTACTTATTGGAATTACTTATTAAACAGCATAATAATGTAACACTTTATTACACTCGTACTAATTACTAAACTAATATACGTATCTATAACCCTCCCATTCGCCTCACTCTTGTTTTCCTGTTTGGATAATAATAAGTTTGACATTGACACTATTGCAGTAAAAAAAAAATGTGTAGAAGAAGTTCACTAACATGTATTATTGACATTCAGTGTCTGGGTTCTTGGGTGTTCTTAGGTGTGCTCAGTGGCAGAATTAGCGTCAGACAAAATACTCAGAAACCAGTGTTGAGCTTATCTAGATTAATTTAATTTATTAAAACGCTTTTATTTACTATAGAATATAGGTAGACAATTAAGTAGGTAGTATTTACTAATAACTATCGACATTTTCGATAACATAGTATTAAGTTATTCTATTTTGCTACTAGCTTACGGAGAGTGTCATAAAAAAATATTAAAAAAATTTATCCCATGATTTATCTAGATAAAATTATATTTATCTCGGCTCAACACTGTGTCAGCCACCCTCACTAGGATGTATCTTATTATAACTTTTTGTTGTTAATCATGTAGAATTGTAGAAATAATAGGAACGTAATTGTATATTTAATTTTTGTATGGTAACATGTTTGAATATTTTTAAATTTTTTTTTTTTTAAGTTAATCTTGAGATTTTTTTAAAAATGCGTAGTTATTATTGAAGCTTATAATATTTGTAATATAATTAATCAAACCAAATTTCACTTTCTTAAAATGTTAAATGTTTTGCAATGCTCTGAAATTAGAAATACATGCCCCATTGCCCCACCTACCGTTACCTACTAAATATTCCTCCACTATATATATCCTCCGTCAACTTGGAATAACCACTAAATGACAAATGACATCGAACAAACAACCAAACAGAAGCGTAGAACCATCGTTTTTCAAAATTAATTGGATACAATTACGCTTTTGTTTTGAATTTATTTTACAAAATAAATTATTATATCGGTTGATATAAAAATGGTCCAATATACGAGTATACTTGACGATTTACATCCCAATGACATGCATTAAAAATTATATTAAATACGGCATAAACGAACAAACAATATATGAGTTTTTGATAACTATTGCTTACACAATACGATTATTTTAATTATTATTTACTAGGTATTAATTTTCAATTTTAGAAAATCGCATATTAATATTTAATACATATTATTTAGTTTTTAGTTTTTATTAACTATTATTATTAGTGTAATTTTTCATATGATTGTAATTAGGTACTTCTCTAGTTATTAAACTTAACAACAATTTATTGGTTAGTATATTATATAATATTGGGTAGGTATATATTTGAGTAACATAAAATGTCGATTAATATAATTGCAGTGCAACATCAGTCAGATACGCCTAGTCTGCGCCCCGCAGATGTACGGCATGTATATGTTGCGTAAAGAAGAAATGAATTTGGACCTTGGCCAAAGGGTCCAGGAGAAGTTGCTGTTCCACGTGACCACCGAATCCAGAGCCATGGAGTCGTTGGACTGCGGACTCGACTGGAGGCGCACCCGGCGCAACAAGTTCGGGTGCGGAGTTTCGTTCAGTGACGACGCTGACTACGCCAACTATTATGCAAACAAATCCCCCAGCGAAGGTATATTATTAGTGTTTATTATTAATTTTTGTTTGTTGACTAAATAATACGCCTAACCAATTACCAAACGCATCATGCCCCTAAAAACCCATAAACATGTTCGGGTGTTTACTGAGTGGAGCGGATTTATACCCAAAATCTATCCAAACGGACTTAATCTGGTTACCGTTCACAATAATCGTAACAAACTTTTTTTTTTCTTGAGTCCTTATTTTTTTTTATTTTGAAGATCTCATCGCAACACAGTATTTTATTTAAAAGTGAGTTTACTTATACCTAACCGTATATAAAATATCATCATTTTATAAAAGCTTATTTTTCTTAAAAATTTTCACTGACAATCAAAAAAATTAAAAATTATAACTCAAAAAATATCTAGTAAAAACAAATACATCTTAATGTTTTTCAATTGCTTCAAATTATATAAAACAGTACAAATGCCCAATATGTCAAAAAGTTTTGAAAAATAAAGTGTTGTTTGTCGTTGCTATTCAATGAGTCGGCTTGTTCTTATTCATTATTATATTATATTATATTTATAACAGATTTATTGTTTATCTCTGGTTTGTTTAGGTACCTACCAGTTGTTATACCAGACACCAGTAGTATTTATTTAGGGGTTTTGAGCAGGGCCTAAAATTAAGATATTTTGCTACTGCAGCACACGTCCTAGTCTTAGGCTCTGGTTTTGAGTCTACTTTTACAGGAAGAAGAAAAAATTTCTCACAAAATGAGATATAGTAATATATGTATACACGGCGATAATCGTTGAAAGTGAAAGAAATGTTGCAGTTGTCCACTTGAACTTTTTTTCATCTCGTTTGGAAATTGACTCAAAAACCCCGAAGCCCAAAATACTAATTATACATACACCATGTTTTGTCAATAATGTGAGCGTTTCGTTTCTTTTTCTATTTACTTGTGACTGGTTGCAGGAACGCGTGTGATCATGATATGCTGGGTGCTGGTTGGTGAAACTTACGTGGTCTCGGGGCAGAGGGAGTATGCAGGGAGATCCTTGGTCGTACCACCCGGCTGTGCGGATACGACGATGAGCTACAACGGCCGCGTATACGTAAAGTATAACAATAATGAATTTTATCCACTGTACTTTGTGTACTACCAGCGAAGACCTGAAGACTTGACCCAGAGCAAATATAATCGCGGGCCGAAATTGATTGATATTTCAGATTTGGATGAAGACTTCTTTACTATGCTTAGTAACTTGTCATCTAGATCCCCGACCAACTAGATCTCCATGGTTATCTAGATCCTCCCAGTGGTTACCTTGCTGTTAAAACGAAAATATCCTTCGAATTGTTATGTAAAACCAAATTGATGACAATTAGTTCCCTATGGTTACCCCGGATGTGTCTTTGGATCATGGGGATCTAGGTGGCCGGGATCTAGGTAGTTGGTGGTTCACCGTATTTGTTGAGACTTATCTAGATCTATTATCTTATCTAGATTAAAATCTACTGGTCATCGTTTATTTATCATAGACGATAACTTCAGTTATGATTATTAATTTATCTAAATAATTGTTTATGCATAGATATTTATTTAATATTATTATAGTTTAATACCTATACATTTTTACAATTTGTTTTCAAAAACCATAATAATAGAATTTAATAGAATGTAAATAGTACATTTAAATAGTATGAACAAATTGAAGGTAGACACAAAATATATTATATAATAATAGGTTAGGCTGTTGTCAATGGTGACGATCCTATAGTTGCTTCAACAACACATGCACAATTTGGTGGGTGGGTGTGTGGTTGGATGTTGGGTAATTATTTATTATACTATGACTAATTAGTGTAACATAATTATAAACAAAATAATACTCAATACAAGTTGCGCAATGAATCATTTTTAGAAGAAAACGTAGTATTTATAATGTTATTACTTATTTATCTATATTCATTATCCTACTAGTAAATTGTAATCAAAATAATACCTACAGTATAAACATTAATTATTATTAGTATTTTCTATACTTCATCACATTTAGAAAATATTGTGACACTTTTACAGCTTTATAGCCATTAAACATTACCTATCGATTTTTTAAGATTTTTTTTCAATAATTGTCAATAAATAATTTTCCGCTAGATCAAAGAACTTGAAATTGTGATGATGGATTCTTTATAAGTTGTTAAAAATATAATTTAAAAAAATTTGAGCTTAAATTCACAGTACATTTTTATGGTTGCCTAAAGTTAGAATTTTTACAGAATTCGTCAAAATCACTTAAATGTGCAAAATATTTTTCAGTTAAGTAACATAGACAAAATAAAATAAACGTCGTTTTAAAAACTGCAGCCAACAGTAACATTTAGAAAAAATTTTTCCAATAGTAGGTATAACACAGTTTAACTATTTTGAGCCGTTAAAATAAGCTCCTCCCTTTTAAAAATCTAAGGAACATTAACGTCGTCTTATAAACTGTTTTCAATCCCTTTCGTATTTAGAATAAACATTTTCGAAAATTTTTTTGACAAAATTGTTCTTCGACGGTGCCGTTAACTATCTAGTTGATCTTTGAAGTTCACTCAGAAATACTTCCACAAAGTAAAATTTGTATTATAAAAGCCATTAACAGGTATGTCACCAATAATACCTATGTTTGAAAAAAAGTAACACTATCCAAATATTTTTCCTATCAACGTATTCTCAATTTAAATAAATAGTATAGTGCAGTTTGAGACGTCAAAATAAGCACCTTCCTTTCAAAAATGTAAAGAAAATAATTAATGTGGTTTTAGAAACAGTTTTCAATTCTTTAATAGGTAATAATTGTCTATTATATTATAATATTTTAAATGTTTTCCTTTAAAAAAATTGTTGTTTCAATTAGAAATATTATATATTTTGTAACTAACTATAAAAATAAAGATTTATTTTTAAAATTTTTAGATAAATTATATTTTAATATCGCTCAAAAGTTAACAGAAATATATGAGCAACTGTAATTGAATATTGATAATATATTGTATTTTCTAATAAATGTTTGTTGGTGGGTGGGTGCTCAGAATTTTCCTCAGCAATACATATTTAGTTGAGGATACTGGCTGTTGTGTTATTTCCATTTTCCATTAATTACTTCAATTTAGTTACATTGTTATTTCTGATAAAATTGCAGAAAAACACGACGATTTATATTATAATAATACATATTTGCTATAAAAATGATAGGCGTATAGGTACATTTTTTCTGCGTACCTATACTGTTTTGGACGAATTAATCAATATACAATATACAATATATAAATACATTATAAAAATTGTATTTAATGATTATATTGATAATATATGCATTACTAAATGCATAATTATAGAAAATGATTGGGTGGGAGCTTCGCCCCTTAGCCGCTTCAAAAATATTGAAAAGATCCCCTATATATGTTTGAACATTTTTCAAAGCCCCAACTCCTTATTTTTAAAAAAAAATATCTAAAATTCAATAAAATTTTCGCATATGCGTATACAATATTATTTTGTGTATACCTTGAAATTAGGTACCCATGAGAACATACAGTTTCGTACACTGACTCGCAGACGACGACTACTGCAGCTATATATTATAATCTATATATATAAAAGACAAAAAATTTAATTAAAGACAAATTAAAACTAAACTTAACCTGCAAATTACAATATTTTGTATAAAAACAATCAGGTAGGTATATTTAGTAATGTTTTGTTTTATTAAGAAGTATTATCCAAGTACACACCTCAGTATATTTATTGAATTTTATAGCATTAATTTAAAAACATTATACATATATTTACATTATTAAAAATATATTTTTTCAGATAGAGCACCAAAGAGTTATACAATAAAATTGTTTGGGCCTAAATGAGAAACAGAAATATTTGTATGATTATGACATAAGTGTTTTTTTAATTTATCTATGAGTGAGGTTAAAAAAAGTAAAATAGAGGCATAACCGGATGGATGGCTTGAGTGTGTTAACTAAGAATGAGAATTGTGTTAGTTTTGATTTTACATTTGACTTACATTTTTGTGGATGGTAGAATATGAATAGTGAATACACAAACGTATTTTAAAGTCCTTTATCTCTAATTTTAAAAATAAAATAACCATTTTATTACTAATTTCTACTATTTCAAAGCATAAAACCGGATCATACACCGTTTTACCCCAAACAAATAAAACGGTTTTAATCCACCTAATGGGCAAAATTGTATTTCTTAGTACTTTCAAAAATGCTATTAAAAAAGTTATTAAAAATCCATAATTATTATTGAAGTTAACATATTTGTTATATAATGATGCAATCTAATTTAAACTTCTAAAAATTTCGTAGACAGTTATAAAGTTTGAGTTCCTCAGCAATTATTTTAATAAAAGTTAAAACCTAAATGCATTGCATACGATATTGTCATTTGTCAATATGAGTCCAAGAACAAAGAGATGGAGTTAATGTAAGCCATAATCACATACGTGGTATTAACACTTTAATCAAATTATCATAATTGATTTATTTTCAAACAATTTTCCAGGACTATTTCAATAGCTTATAAACTTTTTCAACAAACCTAGGTATAAATCTTATAATTTAAATTTAAATATTATTTTTGTTTGATACAGACATACTATGTTTACAGTTTACGTATATAAAATATATATGTATGCATTATATTGTATATAATTATAAACAGTCAAGTACGCTATTATTTTATATTAGTTTATAGGTTTATAATATATTTTTATATGTAATATAATATACATATTGTATATAGTTAAAGTCTAAAGGTGCAGAAGGTCACATAAATATTTTGTTTGTTTAGGTAATGCTCTTTAGAACTTAAGATAAGTGGATGTATAGTTATATCTAAAACCCAGTCATTATATTCGGTTTATGTTTATTGACGATGAAAAAATATTATCATTTATTATTATTTTGTATGTAAAAAAAGTCATATGCGATTGGTTATCATTGACATACTAGAATACCCCCCCCCCGCGATGCCGAGGAATCTCGAGTCTACCGCCGTTATCTCCGACATAAAGAGTTCGCTTTCATTACGGTTTACTGTCGGCTCACAATATCAGTTTTCAGTGTTGTCAGTTGTCACAGTAAATGCACGTCCCACAGTCGTGCAGAGTGGTGATCTTTGCGCCGTCTGCAATAAGACACAGACATCATACTTAACTATTTTCAATAATTTTAAAATAATACAAATAATATTTTAGTTATAACATAATATTATCATACTAAACATCCGATGTCGATGATTGTGGCTGCCAGGCAGTGTGCGCCTATGACGACGTTGGCGATAACAGTAATAATAACAAACATTCTTATAATTTGTAATTATATTGTTAATAACACGATAATTACGTTATCAAGTAGCAGTAGTAAAAATGTAATACCCATAGATATATACAAATTGTTGTATATATCGATGGTAATACCTAACCATACTATATCACATTCTACGAGTAGCACTCGTCCAGATCGTCTCGCCGCGCGTCGGGTGAGCAAACGGCGTTAACACCGAATGGTATCATTATTACCTTTAAATGTATGTAAAATATTGTTTAAAATCCGATAGATTCAATAAAGTACGCATTTAAATGTAATTTCAGTGTACGATTTTAAAATCCTCCAAATTCGCCGTGGGTACAATTTATACAGCTGGTATATACCATATCGTATAATATACCTTAAGAGTATAGGGCGATAAAACTAATTTTTCTATCAGAAATAATATTACTATTTTGTGTCTTCTGCAGTCTCGTTTTCGATAACTTGGCCGTTCTCGAACGGCGCCCGTTTCAGTACCCTTCGTCGTCTCGTCCGCAGCGGTTCTAGACGATACGGCGCCGATGTATTCGCATCACAGAAGTAAAGACTCTCAAAGGTCGTCAAAGTTTACCACTCACGCTGCGGTCCAATTACAAAGGCGGCACAATAAATCGGCGTACAGCCGCTATGACGGGGGTCAGCTGCTCGAAGATCTGGGCCACAGAGAATCCGTAGAACTCGAACGTCTCGTCCACGAAACATTTCCCAGAGTGAGTACCTATACCAATTACCATGTCTACAACTGACCAATGACCACAGATCGCAATTAATAATATTTCACCACTGCGTAGTTATATATTCAGATGGTATAACTTACTTGTAATTATTTATAAATATCATATCATTAAGAGTGATAAGATTACAACCATACGCAAGATATAAAACATTAACTCGGAGCCTTAAGAAATAGGTTGCAGCTAAATTGCAAATAAGTGTAGATACCTCGATCAGCTATATACTTATTAATTACTTATTACTTACTAGGCAAAGCTAACTACCTGTATGTTTGTTGCAAAATACAACCCATGTTCTTTTTAAATATATGTAGTATAATTGTATAAATTATTAAAGTATTAACTCAAAAAGTAAACAAATGGTTTATCAAAGAAAATCGAAAGCAACGGAACACATTAAAAATAAGATATAACAAATAAAATATATTGTATTATAATATGCATTCAAACGACAAACAATAATTTAATTAGTAATAATAAAGTAATTTAATTTGTTGTGATTATCGATTATTGGGTTTGTTTGCATTTTTTCGGTAAAACATGATTAAGCACGGTCTTATCGGAGCAACATGTGTATAGTACCTACCTATGACATACCTATGTATTATTACGATTGAGCACAACCTCAATTGTATACCATAACCATATCTATTATAATAATATTATGTATAGTTATTATATTATGTTTTTGTGATAGATACAACTAACCTTTTTTCCTAATAAATTTTTTTAACTGAATTTTTTCTGACCATTTCAGTTGCTATGCCAACAAAACAATGACAAAGATGACGTTAATGTTATAACTTATAACTAACGTTAAATAATAAATTCGCGGTACAGTATCTAGGTGGCTCCTAGCAACGATGAGTAATATAATTACGTTACCATAGCAACCTCAAACATTTGCCTTGTCACATAAGTTAAGCTCGGCTCAACTCAGGAAATTTCTTGGTAGATCATGGTTAGTGAATGATACCATTATTACAACGGCCAACCAGAATAATACAATAAAAACCACACGGACAACGTAGCTCGCTGAACATGGCTTCAATCATAATTTTAAATACGTAAACCTACCTTTATCGCTATGTGATACAAATGTCAAATATGTAGGTATACATTGTTTTTCTGTGGGGCGTAGAAAATATCCAGTAAATATTTAGGCGTATAATAGCAAGCTTAGTTTTATAAATTGTATACAACATTACGCGCATGGCTATTATTTGTCAAAATACTTTTCATCAATAATTAAAATAATATTAAGTTCTTAATAGATTTCGAATAAGGTTTTAATTCTAATTGGCTACCTACTAATTGTTAGTTGCACGACATTTAGTAAGATTACCCAATGATAATGTCATCGATTATTGAAGATCAATGACAATCAATATAATATTTTCTAACACTGTCATATTAAATATTTTATGAGTATCTATTTATAACATGTAAAGGATTTGTTATATTGGAGTATAAGTATAATAGTTACTATCCATTATTTTAAGTATGTTATCCATATACTATGTGTCGGAACTCGTAATAGTAAATAGTGTTATATACCTACTATATATAGTTTGCTATTTGGCGTTTGTATAATTTTTAAACATAATATTCTCTAATCACATACCCATATTACTATATTATAACTACCTTTCATATTATGGAACCAATGTTTTGATACATTTCATAGGTATATTTTTATTCAAATTATTAATCAAGCCTATGTATAAATGAGTGCCAGGGCATAAACATTAACAGTGTAGGTACATCGAGCATATTACAAAGAATAATGCAGATGTCTGCTTTTGTGCACATTGAATGTGAAAATTCTTAATGGAAAGTCATATCTTTTAGAACTAATGATAATAATAAGTTATTGTGACAACAATGAAATATCGTTAAGATATGTATGTCACAATTTAACTTATCCGATAAGTATGTGTGGAGATGAACAGAGTCCATGTTAAAACCTAACATATAAAAAAAATAATTATTAAAATCATAAACACTATCATTAAAATTGTGTGTTTATAATACATTTAAAAAAAGTATATTAAAATATGCTATAATAGTTACAAAAATTAACAAAATTCTATTATTTAATCAATGATAATAATATTATATTTACTCAACAATTAATATATAATATTATCTACAATTTATGTCGTATATAAATTTCAGTGCAACGTCGATCTGATACACGTTGTCAATGCCCCGCAAATGTATGGTATGTACTTGCTGCGCAAAGAAGAAATGAGGTATGGTGACAAGGAACTTATTCTATATCACGTGACCACCAAGTCCAGGGCTTTGGAGTCGTTGAAAAACGGACTTGACTGGCGGCGCACCAGGCGCTCCAAGTTTGGGCGCGGTGTGTCGTTCAGCGACGACGCCGACTATGCCAACTATTATGCCGACCATTCCCCCAGAGAAGGTATTATGATAGTGTTTATTATTAATGTTTGTTTTTTGTCAACAAAATTCCCTTTCTCTCCCATCTAAAAAAACATCGAAATTGAAAAGTTAAAGTTAAGTTCATTTTAACTTTTTAACTTAGCTTTTTTTGATTTAATTTTTAACTTTACTGAATTTTATTTATATAAACTAAATAAATTACTTTTAATCAAATCCAAGTTTTTATAATTTATAAAATACAATAAATATAATAAAATTATCTTTGATGATTCATATTGCATAAACATTTAATTTTTATTATTTTAATCCATATTACTGGCTATTAATAAATTTAAAAATAATAAATAAATAACTAACAAACTTAAGTTAATATGTTAATTGTAAGTTTCGGGTAATCGAGTCACTGAGTTAAAAAAAAAAACCACTATAGTGGAGTTATTTTATTGCAATAAATATTATATAGGCATCCGCACAGGATATTCGAGTAGGTATCGAGTATGCCATAATTAATTATATACGGATCCAGCTTATAATCCTTAAAGTATTTTTTATTTATATATAATTATATATCGTCTTAAGCTTAACCATTTTGACAAAGTATAGGGTTTTATTTTTCTAATGAAGTATTAGTGGTAGCCGGTAGGTATTGGGAGTACCTAGTGACGACTGGCGATAACAAAGAAAATTCTAGTGTTTATCCTACTTAAAAGAATCACCTACTTGCACATAATATAAGTTATAACACTAGTAATAATATAATAAACTATACTCTGTTCCAGGAGAGACAATACTCGATTTTTCGTCCGTCGCTGCGCATCCCTCACCATTTTCGCCCGTTCGGCCGGCGGTCGGAAACCGTTCGGCCGGCAAAAACCAAATTTAACCATTTTAAATTAGCCTGTCTTCTGACCAGAGGTCTAATATAGACACAAACATTTATTTATATATATATTGACAAAAATAATAATACAAATCAACAAACATGCCCGATTAACCAATAGAAACCAATATATTATAATACACTATTATATTTTTTACATCCAGATTTCCTACTTTTCCGGTGAATTTTCCTAAAATTTTCTTTCATAAAAACCTTCTCCTGGCATATACGTATATCTTAAAGAACATTTGAGCCAAATCGGACCAGCCGTTCTCGATTGATGAGGTAGAACGACATTTTCAAGCTTCAATTTTATATATACCTATATATATAGATTAAATCATCTCAGTTGCGTTTAGTCTAGGTTATAGACTATAGTGGTTATACTACCTTGGTGAATAGGGTAATTGAGAGGCTATACCTAAAGGGTTGTTGGGTGGGAAATAGATCCTATACCTAGGTGATAGTTTATTTTTAACTATACTATTTTAGTGATAACTATACTACAGGTATAGTTACAAATATTGAAATATGACAGTGCTACAGATGCCTTTATCATCGAATTATTGGTGTTGCAACTTAAAATATTAAAGTAGCTTCTAAAAAAATCCAAGTTCGCTATCATAATGCCACTGATATATAAATAGCATAATATATATTGTATAGTTAAGTATAATCCATTTTATTTTATTTTTCTGTTCTCGTGACCGGCTGACGTAGAAAATCGGGTGATCATCGTCTGTGCCGTGTTGGTGAACAAGACGCAGCGGGTGTCTGGCAATGAGAATTTGATCGTACCGACAGGCGGTGCCGACACGACCCTGAGCTCCAACGGTCGCGTGTACGTCAAATACAACGACTACGACTTCTATCCGCTGTACCTTATGTACTACCGACGGACACCGGAACACTTCAACGAAAGCAAATATTTCCGTAATAACCCCCGCAATAAATGGCAGCAAAACAACCTGGCGCAGGTGCAGCAGCAGCAGCAAGAGTTGAAAGCGCAGCGCGAGCGAGAGCAGGCACAACGTCAGCAACAGGTGTGGGCTGAGCGACAGCGAGTGCAGGAATGGCAGGAGGCGCGTCGTCGTTTAGCGGTTCAACAGGAAGTCCGTCGTCAAGAGCAGGAGCTGCAGGCGCGCCGTCAAGAGCAGGATCTGCAGGCGCGCCGTCAAGAGCAGGCGTACTCTAGGCTAGCACGGGCACGGCAGCACGAAAGCAAGAGCAATTGTCTGATTCTCTGATGAAAGTATTTTAATATTATTACTATTTTTGAGTGTCTGTGGACAACTATTTTCAGTTGATTATTTTTATATTTTTTTTACCGTTTTCACTAAATCGTATAATTATATTTTATTATCACGCTTTTCACATTTTCGTATTATATTTCATAGGTACAGGTAAACATAATTATACGACGTCTTATCTCGTTAACTATTCATACTATAGTAACTATTAAAGGTATGCTGTAAAGTGTGATTGGCATTTTTAAAGACATTAAAATAAACTCAAGTCTCATTATATTTGCACGAGAATTTTGTATTTTATTTTATACTAAATAAATGGACAAGATAATATTTTATTGTTTAGTTCGAGTTTTTTTTTTTTTTGTTATTGATGAAACTTTGAAGGTTATTTTGATGGAAATGGCGGGCAGAAGCACCAAGTAACAAGAAACTATTTTAAAGCATGCCCAAATTTACTCAGAATTGTTTTCGAACTCAATTTACGCAACGACTTGTATTTTAATAGGTAACTAGTTACTACTAACTATAGGTATTATTATTTACTATTTATGCTTAGATACTCGTCGGTAAATTTAAATTAATAAATTACAAATATTTTATAATTATTGATAATTTTTTCTCTCATCTATATAAATTACAATCATTGTATACGAAAAATGATTATGAATGAAGACAGTCTGTCTGCCTATAATGTTAGGTACCTATACTAAGTAAAATATTTGGTGATATTATTGTGATTAAACTATTAAAGTAATTTATTTTACTATTAAGCATTAGGTATAGGTTAAAATGGTTAAATTCATTTTTGCCGAAAAAATTATTACCAGAAAGTCAAATTAAATTTTAATGAGCGTTTGAAGCACACATTTTTACAACGTTGGTATTGAATATTCACTCGATTTCTCATGTAGGTGGCGATTTTCTTATTTTATTGTAATACAAAAACGAATAACTGGAATTTATTACATTAAATGTACACCATATGTTTATTTTATCAATTCCTATACTTGATAAAATATTCAAAATATTTGGACTCATTTTGATCTGTTTACAGACATTTTCAATTCTTTATTTTTTTTCTATAAATGTCAATGCAATTTTATTCCTTGGGTCAAAAAGCTTGAAAATGTAATATACAAGGTTCCTGATATATTATTTCAATCGCAACTGAAAAATATTAAACATACATATCAAAGATTTTTTTTTATAAGTATAAAGTATAAGTATATTAGGTACTATACCTAAGTACAAAATGTATCAAAAACTGAAAAATGATCAATTATTGTAATTAAAAATTATAAAATGTTCAATTTTTAATTTTTATAGCTAAGGTTGAGTATTTAAAACAACGATTTTCATAAATAGTTCATAATGTCTTCAAAAAATATATAAACACAGTAAGTTATTTTTTACAGACATTTTAAATTCAAATTTGCACAAAATTACATATTTAAACCAAGAATAACGATTTTGATTTTTTTGTTGTAATTTAAAAGTGTTAACCGTAGATATTGTATAAAACTTTTAGAGTAGGTATATTATTATTATATTTTATACACACAAAGACCTTTTCAAATGCAATTTTTTGGTAAAATGGAATTTAACCTACTGTAGTACTTATGCTTCATAATAAAAAAAATTACTTTAATCACAAATAATAATAATATCATAAAATATTCCTACTTAGTAATATAGAGCATACAGATATATCAATATATACAGCAATAACAGACCATCTTCACTCAGAATCGTTTTTCTTTTACAATGATATTATGTCATTGAATACAAACTAATCCGTGAACACCATCCATTACAGACTACAGTGACCCACTTATAACCTACTGTACAGCAGAGCGACATCCACTTACCCTCTTTTATACTTTTGACCCCCTAACAATGTGCCAACTAGATGATTTAGGTATAGCTATTGTTTTAAACTTCTACGGTAAAGACTCTACTGCTCAGCCGTATACAATAATATAATATTATACAAATAATATATTGTATTAAAACAATACTCGATCTACGCGTTTTGATAACAGTAGCGCCATCTACCGCCTTCGTTTTAAAAATAAATTATTTTTATAATCATAACATTATTATAATAGGTATAACATAATATTATTGTTATAACTTTTAACGTTTGCAGTAGATACATTCAGTGGCGTGTAACATAGCGTCTAAGTGTTGCTCGGGCAACACCTTAAATAAGGGTGGGTGGGTGTTTATAGATGAAAAAATAGGTTAGGCTAGGTTAGGTTATTTTATAGGCCGGTATTACAGTATTATGAGGGGTAGGTCTACTAAAATTATTTGAGCAACACCAATTTTTTTTATGATACACGCCACTGGATACATTTCTCCTCTTCAATTTTTATAATACATGTTCATAACTCATACTAAAATGTCACTCAGTAAGCTCTATTATCCGAAATACGAAGCCAAGTTTCAGTGTTTCACTGAACGTGCGAGAGCGTTACACTATATTTTACTTTAGGTATACACAGTCACTCAAATCACTAATGATCACTTACTACGCAAACATTTACACAATTAATTCATTGACCACATGGACAATTGCCTGTATTGAACTCCTTTAAACCTAAAAACGGTCGGTATTGTATGTATTTGTATTAATAATTAATATTAATTGTGATGGTAAAAGCAGCATTGTTGATAATTATTAATTTGGAATTTGTATTGACTAATACTGCAATATTAAATTATGGTATTCACAAATTTAAATTTGCCATGCCTTCCTTCCATACCTAACCGTTACTAAAAAGTTTATGATATCAAATGTTATCAAATATTTCAGTAAACAAATTAACAAAATGTTCAAGCAATTGTTTTGGCGTTCCAGTAAACGTTTTCTAACCGTACTCTATAACCATAAACTTATTTACTAAACAGTTTACTCCGCCAAAACACGCCTAATATATCCGTTATCAAAGTCACTCTTACAATTATGATTCGATGAACACATTTTCGTTGGTAAACAATAACATTACAAAAATAGAATCCATTTTAATTAATATTATTGTAAAAAACCTCTGAACTATAACATAGTACAAAGGAGAATTGATGAAACGGCGTGCGGAAAAAAAAACCAAGGAAAAAAAAACCACGAAAAAAAAAAACCAAAACATAAAAAACCAAATGAAAAAAAGTCCACGGAAAAAAAAAACCAAATTTCATATTTTGCTATCATATTTTAGGTATTCTGTCTGTTGTATAATAAAGAACAAAAATTAATGAGTTAGTTAATAAATCAGAAAATTACAAATAAATATTTTGTCAGTAGAATAGAGTATAAGTATAAACTGTAAATAATTGTATAGGTACTATGTTTTAGGAAAGTATTGTTGGGGTGTGGGTATGTACCTATATGAGTGTGTATAAAATGCACAAGTATTTAACCATATAAAGATTATATTTTATATTATTAAAGATACCATTAAGATAAAAAAGGTGGGAAAGTGGGTGTCGCTCTGCTGTACAGTAGGTTACAAGTGGGTCACTGTATAATGGATGGTATTAAATTTGAATTCAATGATATAATATCATTGTATAAGAAAAACGATTCTGAGCGGTGACGGTATGTCAGTCTATGTATAAGACATATTATATACATATCTATGGTATTAAACAAAAAATTGACCTATAATAGGTACCTATAATAAATTCCAAATTAACCATATCACAATATCCATTAGATACTTATAACGCGTCATACATCAACAAAAACCGTGATACTATCATAGATATATAATAGTACACTTTAGAAGTTTCAAGTACCCACGAATAATATTATTCAATCACAACAAAATAACTAAAATAGTTATTCTAGGTTTTTTAATATGTAATTTCGTCCAAATTTGAATTTAAAATGTCTGTAAAAAATAAGTGTGTTCATATATTTTTTAGATTTTTTGGTTATAGTATGAACTATTTATGAGAACCTTTGTGTTGAATTTGTAATCCTTAGCTATAAAAACTGAACATTTTATAATTTATTAATTACAATGATTGATAATTTTCGAGATTTTGATAAATTTTGTCAAAATTTGATCTTTAAATGGTTATAAAAAAAAACTGTGCCTATGTATTTTTAATATTTTTCAACTGCTATTGTAACATTATATCAGGAGCCTTGTATTAAATTTTTACACTTTTTGGCCCAACAGATAAAACTTAATTGATATTTATAGAAAAAAAAACTAAAAAAAATTGAAAGCTGTAAATGTCCATAAACAGCTCAAAAAGAGTCAAAATATTTTCAAAATTGTATGGTGTATAGAAAATGCTAATTTAAACATTCAGTGAAATTTTCATTTATCTACAGTTGTTCGTTTTTGAATTGCAACAAAATAAGGAAATCGCTACATGAGTAATCAAGTGAAAATCCAATGTTGTAAAAATTTGAATTTCAAACGCTCATAAAAATTTAATTTGACTGTCCGGTAGAGATTTTTTTATTGATAAAGGTAAATAATCTTATAAGGAATCTTGTGTTTCATTTTCAAATCTTAGATTTAAAAAGAAAAATTTTTACGAATTCTTAACTCAAAATAATTTGCTAATTTTCGTGATTTTTCCATATTTTGTCAATTTTTGAACTTTAAATGCTTATAAAAAAAAATTGTGACTAAGGATTTTTAATATTTTTCATCTGCCTTTGAAACAACATATTAGGAGCCTTCTATTAAATTTTCAAGCTTTCGCAACCAACAAATAAAATTTTATTGCTATTTTTAGAAAAAAAACTAAAAAAAAAATGGAAAATGAAAATGTCCCTAAACAGTTCAAAATATTTTGAAAATGTTATCGTGTATAGAAAATGCAAATATAAACAACCAGTGAAAATTTCATGTATATACGTTCATTTGTTTTAGAATTACACCAATAACCAAAATCGATTTTTTGGAAAACCAATTTTGCGTAAAAATTCCCGTTTTTCCTTAATTTTTATGTTGTTTTTCCCGGCGCTTGTGAAAACTACTGTGAAATTTATACTTTTGACCCCCCAAAGTACCAACTAGATTCACTTTCCTATCAGAAAAGCTACTGATGAAGAAAATCCAAGCATTTTTACTGTCCTAAAACGTGATGACAGACACAAAATAAAAAAAAAAACACACATCATTGTAAAATCAATACATTCATCGTTTCACTCAGAATCTAAAAGGCACCTACAGCTTATGTTGTTCATTTATTCATTACATTATATTGTATACATCATATAGGTTTTTGATACAAAATCGGACTTATTTAGACTGTCTAGATAATGTCTAGATAACTGTCTAGACTCTAGATAATACAGGCACACATGCATCATTTTGTTATAGTTAATAATAATATAGGTATTACCTAGTGAGTAGTGGCTATAGTTATTATTTAGTTGACCATCTACCTATTTAGTTGTGACACAGTGTAGACGTCTAGAAAACATCGGTTTTAAAGCATTAAAGTTTTTGTGATTAATTATGGAAATAATAGAATCAAATAAAGGCAAAGACAAATTAGCGCTCAATGGCTATATGTACGTAATGAAGCACGCAGGAAAAAATTATTACACATGGAGATGTAATAAAAAGAGTTCTCTAAACTGTCCAGCTATTCTCCACACCTCAATAAATAAAACAGACCCCATTCTCAAAGTTCAACATCAGCACTCTGCTGAACAATCAAAAATCGAGATTGGAAAAGCCATAAACAAAATTAAACAGAATGCTAAGTGTTCTGGAGCTAATCCGTCGCAGATGTATGCTGAAGCGGTATCACAATTAGATGTCTACACTAAAGCAAGGATGAGATATTTTTTTGTAATTTTTTATGTAATTTATTAATTAGGTAACTTATTAATGCGTGTTCTCTATTATACAATGAGGTATCCATAACTTTTATATTGTATTTTATTCTACTGACAATATATTTATTTAAAATTTTCTATAATAATAGGTACCAAAAATATGACAGAAAAAAATAAAATTTGGTTTTTAATTTCATGGATTTTTTTTCATTTTGTTTTTTTTTCCATAGTCTTTTTTTCATTTGGTTTTTTTTGTTTTGGTTTTTATTTTTTGGTTTTTTTTTTCGTGGTTTTTTTTTCCTTGGTTTTTTTTTCCTACAACCGATGAAACATAGCTATTAAATCAGAATCACCAACTTTTAACAAAAGGAAAATATATTTTATTAAGAAAACATTTAAAGCAATTAATCAATGACTTAAATTATTATAACTAAGTAAACGTATATATTATTGATGTCTGAAATGTACAAGTTTTGTTAAATGTGACCGTATTCTGTCTCTAGGCTGACTACTTGATTGGTTGAAATAATGAATTCTTATATTGAAATAAGTTTTGAAAATTTCTTTTATAATTTGTATTAAATGATTATTCATTGGATCTTGATTATATATATGTTCAGATAAATTTAAAAAGTATTTATTGATATTGATCTTCGAAAATGATTTCATTATAAATGTCTCTCTTATATTCGTTACATATGGATGGTTGAGTTCGGAATACATTTTCTGCAATTCGACAAAGCTCAGTCACGTCATTAGTTGGTTTAATAAGTTTTCCTCTTGTTTTTATGTCTATAAAAGGCATCGGAGTAGAATTTGTTTCAGACAAAACCTTCACATATTCTGGACAATTAATTATTTTTATTAATTTTTTTGTTACAGTTCCACTTATGTACTGAGTTACGTCCATTAAATATGAAGAATGCGGAGACCTTTGCAAGGCCAGAAACATTGACATGGTTTCATCTTCATCCGTCCCAGCTGAACAAATAAGGTCCAAAGAATTTGATACAGAATTTTTTTCTTGGAAGCACTGGTGGTTGATAGTATTTCGGTTGTGTCTTGAGATATGCAATTTGCCTGGGAAGATGTAACTATTTCATTGTGTATTAATAATCGTTTATATGCGGCTTCAAATTGACTAGCTGTACTCTGTAGGGTTGTCACAGAATCCACCACGTGATCTTATTGCTGAAAAGTCAATAAAAAATATCCACTATGATTCTACTTTTTAAAAAAGTAAGGGGGGGGGGGATAATTATATACAGGGTTATTTTTCCTATATTTTAACTCAGTTAAGTTCATTATTATTTTTTATATATAACTTATATTAACTAAATATTATTCTGGATAATATAAAAATTCAAAATTAACTTAATTGGGAAAATATAAATAAATAAAAAGAGTTGATATTTTTAAGTTAATGTACCTAGTGGCAAAGTTAAGATAATTAAAACAGCAAACTAGTAAGTTATGTTAAATTAAAATTAACTTATTTGAATTTAACCCTGTTTATTTATTTGATTTCTGATTTATTTTATTTTTGGTACCTACATACTTTAAGATGAGAACCCCCCCCCCCCGAAATCCACTTAAATTCCTCCATATAACATAGAAAACATTGAGTTCAATATGACGATATTCAATTAAGATTTACCAACAATAAGCTATTGATGTGAGATACATTTATTACAACTTACAAGATACTTACTGCTGGTGCTATATGACATACAATCTCCAATAATTCGTACCAACGTTAATTATTTCACAAGAGACATAACATAACAACAATTAGTAAAATTATCTGTATTAGTAGTGACTACTGACTAGTGTTGGCCCGTGGCGACGGGCCATGTTTTTCTCAAGATTATAATATTATACTTATGTCTTATCTATGACTACGGTCTACGAGTAAGGTATTTAGGTATAGATCACGATTTAAAATAAATCGTGGTGTAAAGTGTAAAGTTTAAAGTGTAAAGTGTGTACAGCGCGTGGTGTTTCACTTTTATGTGCGTCGTCACAATATTATGGTTTAGGTTGGATAGAGTACAACCACGAATTCAAGAAATTATGAGGAAACGCAGAACGAATAGAACGCTTTGCAGTACGAAGTACGAACGCCAACGTTTGAAACAATGAAACGTTGAAAACGTAGAAATTCGTAGAACCAATTCTATGGTATAATATTGTATAATATTTTAAACCTTGGTTAGTTATCTAGTTTATTATCTATATCTGTGTAGTCCGTGATTATGATTATGAACTGTTAAGTGATAACAAATTGACAAGCAAACAACAACATTGTCAATTTTTACATTATAGTATTATACTGAAAAATTGAAAAGATCATATCCTAGTTGTAACTTTTGTCTTTCGAAGATGTCAAATAATTCAAATAATTATAACGATAGACGACGGAAAGAACGTGAGAACATAGGGTTAGTTGGTGTACCAGAAATTTGGGAAAAATCACCTCCACAACCTATTAACAAGTAATACATAATAATTTTTTTTTTACATATTCTATAATATAACTTGTACAAAATATAATTAAACATACCTATTAACTATTAAATATTTAGTAACTTACATGAAAGTTGTGTTCTTAGTTATAAGTTTTCAAAATAAATACATAGTAATGGTTCTATTAGTTTGAATTTATTCTGTAGCTCGAAGTTTATTATTTGAACATTAATTTACATTTCTTTCCGTCTAGTATAAAAACAATCCTAATAAGATGTGTTGATCATCTGATCACAGTCAATAAGATAATGTCTTCGGGCATTCAACATGTTTTTGTTATCTCTTTTTGTCGATTGACTGACACAACACGGTAATCAATAGTAATTCAACTATTGACAGTTTGTATATTGTTTTTTGGATTTTCATACTGGAGTTAATTTTGTTTTTATTTAAATTTATATTTGGAAAATTAATTTGTTGTCTTGTTTTTTTCTTAATTTTAAATTCGAAGCAAAGTTAAAATGAGCAATTGAACAACATCTTTTGGAAAATTTGAATATTTTAAAAATAACACTAGACTACATTATGTATAATGTTATACTTAAATTTGATTTTATACAAATTTAATTTAATTAAAAAAATTTTTGGAAAATTTGAATATTTTAAAAATAACACTAAACTACATTATGTATAATGTTATACTTAAATTTGATTTTATACAAATTTAATTTAATTAAAAAAATCCATGTACCCATATTATTTAAAACAAAAGTTTTTATAATTTGTATTTGTTGAGTAGAAATGACTGGCAAATCATTGTAGGTAGCATGCTCAACAAAAGAAAATATTTTAACAAATTTCCTATTGGTTTTGCCTAACCATAAATAATTTATAATACCAATCTTTATGACATGAATATAGTTTGCCAGTTCGTAATACATTAAAAAAGTATCACAAATTTCATTAATTCCAATTTTTTCAATGTAATTATTTTCTAGGATCATAACAATAAATAATAATAATAATAATAATAATAATAATAGTTGTCACTTTGCACTTTGTTCAAAACAGTTTAGATACAGATGACGAAAACATTTTAAATCAAAATAATCTTGCAATCGCTCCAATTAAATCTCACAAGAAGAGAAAGAAACAAAAAGATAAATCAAAGGTAATATTTTTAAAAGTTGTGGCATTTGTTTTATTTGTTTAAATTTAAATTTAAATTTTCTTTAGAAATCAAAAAAGTCCAAAAAAGTAAAAAAGCACAAAGAATCACATAAGAAAAAAAAGAAGAGGAAAGTATCTTCAGATAGTTCAAGTGATTCCAGTAGTGAAGATGAAGAATGGATTGAGAAAAAAGGTAAATAAGCGCATTTTTTTTTTAAATAATATTTTTCTAAAATTAATTAATTATTTATGTATTAGGTGCCAAAGAAGCTACCGTGGATGACATGGTAGGACCATTACCAAAACCTAATGTCACTTTAACTCAAAGAGAGTATGGTCACGCTCTATTGCCCGGTGAAGGTGCAGCTATGGCAGCCTATGTACAAGATGGTAAACGTATTCCTCGGCGTGGTGAAATTGGTTTGACATGTGATGAAATATCATCTTACGAGTCAGTCGGGTATGTGATGAGCGGAAGTCGGCATAGACGCATGGAAGCTGTGCGTATTCGTAAAGAAAATCAAATTTATTCTGCTGATGAAAAACGGGCATTGGCTATGTTCAGTAAAGAAGAACGACAGAAGAGAGAAAATAAAATTCTTACTCAGTTTAGGGATATGGTGAAAAGCAAAACCTCGAATAAATAATTAGAAACTTAATGTTGCATTAAATGTAAAATAATATAATATTGACTGATTACAATATAATATTATAATTTATTGGTTTTTGTATAAAAAAAAATGCATTGTATTATTTCTGTAATAAAATTGTATGCAATTCAAAGGTACACTCATAGGGAATGAAACAAATTTGAAATTAGTATTACATAAAGTACCTATTTGTCATAACTTGTGATGGTATGTTATTGTTCTATGTTGTTTTATCTATATTCAAATACAAAATTGTTTTATAATCATAATTTTATATTATGTTAACACTATTATGGAACTCAGTGGTGGCTATCCTATATCTCAAGGACCGACGACTGATATACATGCTTTTCCCCTTAAGAAGTACTTGGTGGGTTGGTATTTAAAATGATTTTATTAAGTTCGATACACATAGACACATATTTGACAATAGGGTATTCTTGTCATATGCAGTCTACTACACATGTTTCTATATGTTATAGGCGGTCTATAACATAATTTTTATACATAATTAAATTATAGTAGAATTATTACTATAGCATATTTTATTTAATTATACACAATATGTATAGTAGTTAAACAAAACAATACATGTCACAATCTAATCCTAAATTAGGATAAGTAGGTACAAAAATAATGTATCATAACAAGTATAATAATAATAATTTCTTTTTGTACATATAACATAATATCTTACAGTATTTAATATACCGATTACAATAAAAACAAAATTAAAGATATTTAAATAATACGAATATATGTATATATATTTTCAACCCTCCAATAAACTAAAAGCTTGTGGTAGAGTCTTAAAACTATCCTTAATGTATGAAAATCAAGTATATTGATTTTGAGAATCCTACATATTAAGGTGTACAGCAATAGGAATAGAATTTTTTGCACCAAAATGTTTGTAAAATTTAGGAACTTTTGTTAATAATTTTTTTTGTATCATAACAAATATAATATATTAATATTTTAATGTGTCCATTTGTATAAAAATCAAAAAATACTATCATCGTTAATGTTATTTAAATATGAGGGCAGCAATGATAGTGGTGTACTGGTGTACCATGCACTTTTTTTTACAATTCAAAATTTTAAACCTCCCCATAAACTTTTTATGCTTTGGCACCACTGACGGGATTGACAAAAAATTTTAAATGGTTTACGGTTTTATGTATGTACCCTTTAGTTTCTAATGGCTTATATGCAAGCAGGGGCGAACTGGCCTGGCGGGACACCGGGACAAATCCCGGTGGCCTGGTACAATAATAGATTAAATGGCCTGATAATATTTTAGAAATTAAAAATATAGTATACGAATAAACATAATGCATATGGTAGGTATTACCATATCAGCTAGTATAGTCCATTATACATGGATTTATCGCTTCTATCCCCAGTCAACTTCAATAGTTTTAAACATGGTTTACCAAAAACAGCCTTGAAAGTTCTCTCTAAAAATTTAATCTGATTTACAGTCAATGATGATTTGGAAGAATTCCATCAAAAATTAAGAGAAGAATTACTAAGTTTTGGTAATAATTGGGATAACTTAAAAAAATCAGTTGAAGACGAATATGATTTTGAAAATTTTGATTCAGAAGATGAATATCAAGAAGCTGAAGAAACTGCCGGATTAAATATGACCTGTAAAACATGCAAAAATTGTGTTTGTTGCTGTTTAAAATTATTAGTAAAATACAATAAATTTGAATAGTAATGCGTATACAAATTTATCTTTGGCTTATAAGTTATAATTATCTTTTAACTCTACCGGTAACACAAGTAGCATGTGAGAGGTCATTTTCAACTCTAAAATTCATAAAAAATCGATTACGAAATACTCTAACTAATGAGCATTTGGAAGCGTTTATGTTGATGTCCATGGAAAAGCGAACATTAGTATCTATAGATGACAATATTTTAATCGACAGAATTGGGAAAACTAGTGAAGTTATGAAAAAAAAAACTAATTATGTAAAAAAAGGAATTACTTTAAGAGTTAATTTTAATATACATAGGTATTATATTAAATTGTATACACTGTATCTATAAAAAAATATCTTATATATTATGTGTAGTTTCATATATCTTACATAAAATTTTGAAAATATTTTTTAAATATAAAGGTTTTTTACCATTATTATTATTTTTTTTTTTGCACACTTATGACAAAATCGTTGGTCCCCTATTAATTTTTGGCCTGGCAAAAAAAAATTCCCGGCCTGAAATATTAACTCAGTCCACCCCTGTATGCAAGCCATTCATCTGAGTGTATTTCTGTACCAATTTCAATTTGAATTATTCCGTGCAATGTCTGTTTGTCTCTTTTTTTCTACAACCAAAGTATCTTGCCTCGATAACACCATTTTCGTCTTTTTTACACATTCCAAACACCCATGGACCAGTAAGTCTTCTGCCATAATTTCAGTAAGTCCTTTTTCCTTTAAAAAGCTATGGTATTTTCCTCTGATTGAATAATTACATTGAAATGATAGGCTAACATAATGTTTTAAGTGTAAGCTGCAAAATAACGTTTCACACAGCACCAACTTAACTGATTATCTCTTACGTTTACGACTTCAGTCACGATTATTTCTGGGCCCAGGTATCATTATATAGTATTCTATTACTGGTATATGAATTACATCGTTAAGAAAAAGCTTGTTCGTCATTGCCGTCGAATCGTTGAGAATGATCATAGGTCGACAACAAGTGTGCAGTTATCGTAACTATGTAAAATTACATTGGCACTGGTCGCCTTAACCTCACTAATAATTTTGTGGGGTCCTGGTAAATGGGCCGTTGAAGCATCACGGAACCAATAGATATTTTCTAGATTTGTATTTGGTGGAATTTATGCGGAAAACATAATTTAATGGGCAAGACACATTTGAAATTATATTAAAAGATGTATCCGAAAATTTTGGACCCCATTATAATTAAATACTTATACATTACAATTCTTTTTTTTTTCAATTATTGTATACCATTTTTTTAATAAAATTAAGTACTTTTGCCATTATTTTTACAACATAATATTGAGAAATTTAGCTGTGAGGTTATGGAGTAACAAACAAGTACCTATTTTTCTCTGTAGGCTTATGATAAAAATAAGATATAATTATATAATATAACATAATTTTATCAAATACTGTAGAAATATTAATCTCAATTTCTTTAATAGTTACATTCAAATTTATTTGTATTTTTTGGTTAGGAACATTGTTTTAGATTTTTTAACAAAGATAAAAAATATTACAAATTTAATTATGATTTTACTATCGCATATTCCCAGTATTAACATACCTATTTTTTATTGTATCGTAAGTGTTTGAAAAAACTACTGAAGATCTTAAAAATAAAATGACAAAACATGAACAGGGAGATGTTAAAAATGTATTAGTTTATGCAATTTTATATTTTTTTTTAATAATATTACAGGGGTGGCCATCAATAAGTCACGAGCCGCTCAATATAATGAAAATAATAATATGAAGAGCAGGAAAAGGAATTATACCTATTATTATATCAGTAAACATGTTAAGATATAGATAGAGCCCGGCAGCTTTGATAGAAAACGAATATGCACCACCGCTCATTGATTATGAAATAAGGGAAACATTTACATTTTACATTATAAATTTATTATGAAATAACATGTAAATAAATATAAATATAACTAAAATAACTAAAATAGATATAAAATAATTGAGAAAATATAACATAAATATGACAATGTATAGGACCATAAAATACATTTTAAGAGTTTATGCTCCAATTCTTAGATAACTAAATATTTAAATAAATGTAACGTTGAGCTATAAAATATAATAATGGAAACTAAAATATTAAAATTATTATTTATTAACTATTATTAGTATTCATTAACAACATCTAACTAAAAATCCAATCAAGTACGCTTGATATAATTTTAAGAAAAATGCAAACTTTTATTTTATATGGCACTTAAATTATTAGAGATGAAAAATCGATGAACATACAATATAATATGCCAATATGGTCTCATGAAGATTTATTAATTGTTAAACTAAATATCAATTAAACAAATTTAAAACTTAATGTATTCCTACAATTATTAATATTAATATTAATCTGATTTTTTTTTTAAATGATTGAGCAAAATATTAATAACATAATTTAATATATGTTATGTAGAATGCTGAATGGTAATTCTAAGATCATTTTTTATATTTTGTTCTTTTGTCATTATAGAATTATTTAAGCTTTCTATCATGACCATTTACAAGTGTCTTACAACTTTACTTTTTTTTTTATGGAAACTTAAGACATAAAAATTTTTATTTCATAATTATGTTGAAAATATTGACATACTAACATTATTTTAATAGTTTGATAAATTGCTTGTGATGAGAATAATTTCAAAAGAAATTGACCAATCACTTCACATTTCATATTTATCATTTTATCATGACCATTTACAAGTGTCTTACTACTTTACTTTTATTTTTATGGAAACTTAAGACATAAAAATTTTTATTTCATAATTATGTTGAAAATATTGGCATACTAAGATTATTTTAATAATTTGATAAATTGTTTGTGATGAGAATAATTTCAAAAGAAATTGACAAATCACTTCACATTTCTAACTAGGGTACTTCAGGTATAATATACAAATCGCTTTAATAAAAAATATTAGTAAATTATAGATATGTAAAGCTTAAATGATTCCATAATGACCAAGGAATTAGAACACAATCATATCCACTAAAATGTTTTCAGATAATTAGCAAAAAATGGAAATTATCACTGTGTATACTTTTCTTCGATGTAGATCATAGAAAGTCTATGCTATATAAAATTAACATAGTACTAAGTGACTTAATACTTCAGTGTACAGTCAATTTGAAAGTTTTCACGGTATATTCAGAATTTCATAGCCTGAAAGTAGATTATTCACCCTTTCATGAACCATAGAAGCGTTGGAAATCATTTCAGGCATTTTATCCAATGTTTCTTCTACAGGAGCATTGCCAAGAGTCTAAATAAAAAATAAAATATATTATAACACATTATTTGATTAAAGTTTTAAATTATTGTACTTTACTGACTATTCAATTCAATTTTAGATTCTGAGTGGAACGGTTAATAAATGTATAGATATTATCAAGGCTGGGCATTAACGAGTTAAAATCAAGTAAAAAGTCAAGTTAAAAAGATTTTATTTTACCTTTTAAACTTAACTAGTTACTTTTGGCTTTTCTTTAACTTAACTGTTAACTTACTAAATTTCTTTTTTAATTAATGTGAAATTAACAAATTATTTTTTCATTTTAAGAAATAAGTTAAGTTAATTTATATGTGTTTAATTTTATTATATTTCATTATTTCAGTCGATTTTGTTTTCATATAAAAAAATATTTACCGTGAATTGTTTAAAGTTAAAAAATTATTTCATTAGAATATAACTTATACAGAAATACTGTATAAAGTATAAACACTATAGCCTATAATTTAGTTTTGGGTTGGAAAAAAATTAACTATACTACTGTGGTATAAACAAATTAACTTTTTTTTACTTAATAAAAAGTTAACAAAAAGTGTGTATTAACTTTTAATCTAACTGAGTTTATCTATAGTTAAATTAACTTTTAACTTTTTGTTTTTGGTACATATTAACTTAACTTAACTCAGTTAAAAAATAAACATTAACTTGCTCAGCCTTGGATATTATAATGATGTGCTTTTTTTTGTATGAGTTCTTAATACTTATAATAGAAAAATGCTTTATTCCTCAACTTTGAGGGTGATTTCTGGTAGAAATTGGATTAAATTAGTACTTTAGGGAGGTTAACATTTAAAATGTTTACTATTTTTCAAAAAAATTAAAATAATTTAGAGATAAATGGGAATTTTTTACGCAAAACTAGTTTTGACCAAATTGTACGGTTTTTTTTTATTTATAGTACCTAATTTAAATAAAAATAAATGTATCTAGATCAGAAATTTTCATAAGAGCATTTACTAGAATATATTGGTATAATTTTAAAAATATTTTGGCTCTATTTGTGCAATTTATAGAAATTTAACATTTTTAAAAACCTATACCTATAGTAAAATGTTTTATTTTGGGTAGAAAAAAAATTTAAATTTGAATACAATTATTATTATTTTTTACTATACACAATGATGTTAGCTACTTTTTTATAAGGAAGTAAACATAGTTAAGTGAATAAATGTATAAATAAAAAATAGGTAAGCATGTTCTACAGAATTATATGTGTTCTGGCTGCTTGTACAAATGTATGTGTAGAAATAATATCTAAGCCAGACCGATGAGGGGTCATAACCCACCAGTACAAACTTCAGTAGTGTATGATGCCTGTGTTTAGTAGGCACATACACAACATCTTAAGCTGTACATTATCAGCGTTTTTGAGCGCATTACAAATGGAAAATAAGCACATTTTTTCCGACAAATGAATTATAATTTATCCAATTTATACAACTAAAAGAATACCCACCGACATACTTTAAATTTTAAATTTCAAATCTCAAATGGTGTGCTTTAGCTTAATTCGCTTCAAATGTAATATTTTAGTTTATAATATTATAACTATTTTGTTTCAACGTGACAATGAAAGATGATACACAAAATTCCAAGAAATAATTTCTCATACCTACCTGATTATACAAATCTTTTTGACAGGGAAGGAAATTCATGGCAAACAGAGCACCGTGCCTTATAATCCAAGAGTGGTGTTTGGCCAATGTTTCGCTATAAGCTTCTTGAGCACAGTGTCTCGTGCTATCATTAGGTTGTAGGTAAACCAGTTTAGACATGAATAGAATAATGAATTCTGAAATAAACATATTGACACAAGTGTAAATAATAATCACGAGTTAAGCACTCAAGACACGTCTATAGAACGTCACTTTTATATTTTACCAAGACCGCGATTCAATCTCAACAATGTTATGGAGCCAGAACGACCAGAGAACACCAAATCATTGGAAGTCTCGTGGATTATCATATTCTGGGCGGTGGAAAAATGTAGCTCGTCTTCGGTCACCAGCTGGTTGAGGAGTCCGATCTTATTCTCGAGATCGCTGACGACAAAACCAAACAAGCCTCCCAGCTGCGAACAGAATCTGTAAGGGCAAATGACAATAATAATATATTATGAGTACGTGACGTGCCGTTTAAACGTATCGTCAACGATGTTTTGTATGTTAATATGGAGCTCGGTGAATAATTATTACTTGCAAAGTTCTTGATAGGCCAACACGTAGTTCTTCACATCCACGTCATCGTCCTGAACCAGAGATTCTTGGAAAGCACTTTGAACGGCCGCCACGCTAAACATCTTACCATCGATATTAATTAGGTACTGTTATATTTTACGGACAGCGATCACCGGCGACGACTAT
Source organism: Macrosiphum euphorbiae (assembly GCA_949089665.1). Classification (NCBI taxonomy): domain Eukaryota; kingdom Metazoa; phylum Arthropoda; class Insecta; order Hemiptera; family Aphididae; genus Macrosiphum; species Macrosiphum euphorbiae. The sequence continues at coordinate 2,093,450 of CARXXK010000005.1, read as the reverse complement.
AGATTATGACTCCAATAATTAATATTGGACTAGTGTTTCAAATAACGTGGGAGGGCCGCGGTGTAACAAAGAGCGCTCCGAACAGTTTTGACGTTGCTCGTCTCAATGACTACCTACGACTTTCAAAAACACTCGAGCGACGTTCGGTTGTGCGATAACTTATAGCCGATAAGACGTGTTCGCTAATTACCAATTAGTATTCGCCAACCGGTGCCGCTTGCGGCATTGGCTTTATCATTGTCGAGTGCAGTTCGAGTCCGTAAATTAATACTGAAATCGGTGTACCGACTACCGAGTACAGCCGTTATTGTTTTGTGCATTGTGCGAGTCCCCGCAACAACAACAACAACATTACAGTATTAATACAGTTTACAACGACAATAATAATAACAATAATAAAAACATAATATTATTATTATTATTATCTTGTTGTCGGACACCGGGGCAAGCCACTAGCCAGTGCTGCCTGCAGCTGGTGATAAGGCCCTGGCGCAGGATTACGATAGTATATCACAATATAATATTTAACTCTATTCCCCGTAAGTTTGCCCACTTTTTGTTTTTTGCCCTAACGCAGAGTGTTGTGAAAACGTTGTGACAAATGACAATACAGTGAACTGTAGTTCCACAGTTTCATGTCGTGAAACACCAAGCGGTGTACCTGTACGTAGTGAACTATATTGTCAAGAAGTTTTTACCATACTCTGCTTGAGCAAAAAAAAAAAGTAGTTTACTTGCTTTACGGCGAACAGAATATAGACTATAGTATTGTACTTCGGTACCCGTCAAGGTGGATTGATTAATCCATATCCATCTTGCGCCTTGGTACCCGCCGTTAGTAGTTAGTACCTACCCAACGTTATAAATATCATAATATTATTATTAGTTGTTCAGGATCGGGACTTCAGGTTATTATACATATTGCCTTCCAGCTAATAGTGGCTTCCGAGGTTCTTAAGCATCCCAAACCACTATCAAAGCTAAACTGCGGAAAATTGAGAACGAAATATTTTTATGACGAGTTACGAGTATATTGTTTGTGTCGGAGATATTTTATAAATAAAAAAAAATAGCCACACAGATCATTCGATGCGTTTTTAAGTATAATCATTAAAAGCTCACACGTAGGTAAACGTATTACATAGGTACCTACTACCTATAATGCAATTTTATTCTTCTCAGATATAAACCACAGACAACATATTATTATAAACAACATTTAAATCCAACTACTATTATCTTTGTAAAAAATGCTTCATTTTAATGACCTATTATGGTGCCTATTTAGTCTAAGTCCTATAGATTTTATTAACCTAAGATTCCTTACGCCAAAATAGCCATGATATTATATATAGGCTACCTACCTATATTATATTCATGAAACCCCGAGCACTAACATTATAAAATGAATTAACTATTTATAAAGTGTAAATACGTAGGTGGTAGGTCCTACTTTCGATATTTTTATTTATTCTTTACTTCCAAGTTCCAACGTTTAACGTTAAGACATTATACAATTCGTCTGCTTAACAATTTACAGGGTAAAATATTCAATATAGATTGGTTCTGATTTGCAGAGAGATTGAAAATTGTATCACCACAGGGCACTTGTCAATAATTATAGGGGAAGAAAACAAAATAATATACTTGCAGAAGTCCAATTTTAATTTTGAAAAATGTTTGAATTCCATTTTATTCTCTAATTTAGGTTATGAGAGCTAAAGGAAATACATTTTCGATTTTTTTTTTTTTTTAGTAAGTAACACTAAAGTAAAAGTTAATTCTGTAAAAAGAAAATTCATTTTTGGTTACTATACTAATTAAACAATACAAAAAATCAAAAATCCATTTCCTAGCTAACCTAGAAAAGATAATAAGGAATTCAAATATGTTTTCAAAATTAAAATTCGGATTTTGGTATGGGTGAATTTTTCTTACGTGTTTTGATCGCAAAATAATATAGTGATGTATGTAACTCATTTCCAAGAGTCTTATCTTTAATTATACAAAGATGTCGGGGAACTCACTCACACTAATGAATAACGATCAGTCACATCACTTACACATCACTCACGAAGGATATTATAGAATATTGCCCATGATTTATTTTATCATAATATTGCCTAAATCCGACCCCTTAGAAATGGTTCACTTTCACCACCCTTAAATATAGGTTAGAAACAGAACAATATCAAAGATCTAACTTTGAATAAATGCATAATTGAGACAAAATGTCGGCCAATCACTCTGTATAATATATACAATGTCAATATAGGTAGGTACCTACATATGAAGGCTAAGTTAAAGTCTACAGACTATTACTATGTAACAAGTATGAAGTAACTACAAAATAAATAATAATACATACCTATTGCTGTTTGGGATAGCCTATTACATCCTTTTCACATACCTACCTAACTCTAAGCTACTTATTAAAGTTGTTTAGCCAGAGGTGTGTTGATGACTTTTTAAAATCTGAACGGTGAAAGCCATAAATCATCATACTTTAAAAATGATTCTGAGAAAATCTCATTTGCTGATGAATAAATCACATTTTGTGTTAAAAACTTTATAAGCTTACCTTTTGTATAAAAAATTTTGATTTATGATTTTCTAGATTTTTTAAAGACAGAATTATATAACTTGAACCGCCTCTGGTAAACTAGAAAGTTTACATTACCAAATTTATATCATTGAGTGGCAAAAAATATCACGCATGAATTAAAAATGAGAATCATTTAAAAAATTGAATAAACCCCGTGAATGGCTTGAAAGTTATTTATTGTGTCCAGTAAATCTCAACAGTACCTATCTATATTATTATTAATTTACAAAACTCTATAAACTGTTTTGATAAATAATTATAGTAGGTATATATAGATGTGTATAGACACTTGACATGTACTTATTTCGGTATACTTCATGTACTATCGTGTATTACTATAAAGACGCGTACCTACCATAGTTGTTTTCACGAATTGAAATTTCGCCAAACAGAATACGTACAGTGTATATCCGATTTACAATTGATTGCACATGTTACAGCAGACTACAGACCTACACGAAACATTTCAATCACATTTATTACTCCAAAGTGAGTGTATGGTAAATAAAAAAAATATGCATTATACTGTAAAGTCAATGACTCCCTGTCCACGGTCAGAATCTAAAATAAAAATACTTATTGGCATGTATGGATTTTGCCAATTTTGGTAGATACGTCTCCGGCCAACCGGAAAAAAAAATACGTGACTTGCCGTTCGGTAAAGCGAAGACCCGTCTTAATGGTTGAATAAACCTATTAGAACTTAGGGTGTATATAAACTATGTTTTATATGAGTTATTTTTGTAAGCATGTAAATTGATACGACTTTCTGAAATTGGTAGATATAGGTACTTCCTGAACAAAAGTCATTATAAGTTATAACTAACTATATAATTATAGTACCTAACTAATCATTTTCATTAAAAATGTATTATTATTTTATTAATACCTATATATTTAGTATAATAACAGCGTGACGTCTAAACATACATAAATGTTTGTGTTATGTTGTGTTGTATATTATACTGCAAACATTTGTTGTTTGAAAGAAAATTAATTTGACTTTATTAATTTATGACGTCTTTACCCATTCGCAAGTTGCAGTTTACCTTGCGGTCTCGAAAATGCGAAAATTTAAACATGTTATTTTAGCTCATAGGATGTTCGTGGTTTCACTCTAATGATTGAAAAAATTAAGTGCTAACACGTACCTATAATATACTACTTTATATAGGTACTTATCCCTTACTGAGATGTGTATCTAAGGTGTTGGCATCCTTTAAGACGCAAACTCGTGTAACGTTAATAACGTATATAGTACCTATAGATATATTTTTTATAGTTTAAGTGGTAATAGTATTATATGTATTATATAATATAACTCGATAGTTTGCTATGTTCATTAAATAAATTCAAAAATGTTATTTTTAAACAACGATAGAATAAAATATACAATCGGTATGGTTGGTAAAGGTTACATCGAAAAACTGTTCACAGGTAACATAGATATTAATATATTATGTATTACTTATATTATAGAGGCAGGTTATTATTTAAGTAGGCAGGTATGTATAGAAATAGAATAAACATGTAATCACGTGAGGACATGAGGTTGTTCGAAATTAATTACGTATACAATTAGGTACTTTGTACCTACATTATATTATATACATATGCAATATTTATTTTATATTAAATTTTCAAGTATTTTTACTCAACAAATAAATTTTTATTGATATTCATAAAAAAAAAACTAATAAAATTGGAAACTGAAAATGTCCCTAAACAGTTCAAAATAAATCAAAATATTTTGAAAATAATATCGTGTATAGAAAATACAAATATAAACAACCACTGAAAATTTCATGTATCTACGGTCCTTTGTTTTAAAGTTACACCAAAAACCAAAATCGATTTTCTCGAAAACAGATTTTGCGTAAAAATTCCCGTTTTTCCTTAATTTTTCTTTTGTTTTTCCCGGAGCTTTTGAAAACTACTGGGAAATTTAAATTTTGACCTCCCCAATGCACCAACGATATACACAAAAAAAAAAAAAAAATACACACATCATTGTAAAATCAATACATTCATCGCTCCACTCAGAATCTAAAATATTTTAGAGGTTTTAAGAAATCGTCTTCAAATAATCACATTTAATTATTTTATATAGGTAGTGATATTATTGGTATAGGTTCATTTTCTATTTTATAATAGATCAATAGCCAATAGGTTACCTAAATCACATTTTTTTAAATTTAAATCCCCGTAGTCGAGTTTTTGGAAAGTACCACAAAGGAGACTTATAATAATTCACATTGTAATTTAATAGAATGTCTATACATTTGCGGACCAGTTTCGTATAGTTAAATTTGGCATGCGAACTATAGTTCATTCATATATGAATGAAATAGAAAACCAGAATAAGTACATAATTGCTGATAACAAAAATTTCTGTAAAAGTACGTACGATTTACCAAAGACCGTTTAGGTACTTAGTATAGTATATTATAAGTTCTATGGATTTATCATAGTAAATAATATATTAATAGGTATCTATGGCTATCGTCAAGGCTTACGTCGGCGACGATTAACAATTCTAATAATTTCAGTGAAAAAAAAATAATAAGCGATCAATATATACGGACAGTTTGTTAGCACAAATTCACACATTTCGTTATGGTCGGATTATTTTCATTAAATATTTCGATACTTTCAAGTTTCAGTTCTGAGCAAGATGATGATGGATGAAGATAGCCGTTTTTCGGCGACGGCGGCATTCTAGCTAGATTTTACCGGAAGAGTCGATGTTTACGCGTAAGTTTGTTTTCATATTATTGCTATTTTAGTATTTTACATTTATATTAAGACTTAAATTAAATATTTATTTCCCCGGACAATCTGTTAACTGGGTGACGTAGAAGCATTTATAAGTTTAATCCTAAAAGCGCCGGATTTACAGGACCGAACAGTCCAAAGGCCGTCTTCATTTCACTACTCCAAGTTTAATATACGTACCTTTTTGCATACCTATACTATACGCCGGGTAGATATCACCTAAGGTTTGCGCGAAGTATTTAAAACGATATAATGTATTATATTATTATTTATATTTTATATAGTATAGGTACATAAATACATTATAAACCTCAGACCTCTTGTATTTTATTAGCATACTCACAACTTTTATAGTATAGATATATACTATAGATATAGATTTATACAATAGATATATATGATTACATTCTGAGTGCTTATAATCTAATATTATATACGAAAATTGATTCTTTATATTATTAATACTTATCGTTCACACAGACCACAAGAAAAAATAAATTTAAAAATTAAAGAACACGTCGTTGTAAAATTCATACAGTCATCGATCCGCTCAGAATCTAAAATCTAAAATATATCCGATAAATTTCAAATTAACATATTAAATAATTATTATTATAATTTCTTATTCAGCAATATTCGAAGAAAATGATAGACTTGAAATTTTAGAATCTAGTTTGTACTATAGTCGATACTGTAAATTTGATGCATTTACTGAGTATACCTTTATTTTACCTAAAATCCAGTAGGTAATCACATTTTTATTTAATGATTCATAAAATACAATAAGCTTTTATAAAAATATGCTTGTACAGTTGTACTTCTGCAGATATCTTAACTCATCATCTTAATCAATAGTTAAATTAATAAACAAAAATAGTAATTTAAATAATACCCATATCAATATGATATTATTATAATTCAAATTCAAAATCATTAACTATTTTGATTTATTGTCATATCAAATTTCAATGAACAAATTGTTCCTTAACACGGAAATCTTTGATATGAAATATATTATATTATATTATCTACATTATATTATATCCGTGGATTAATCATATTGCCGTTACCTAGTATAATATAATATCTATCATTTATATTCTATGGCAAATCTCAACATCGTTGCAGACGACACAGTTGATTAAAAATTCTACAATTTCAATAAGCAAAGCAGGTATGAGTAAAAAACTTACTGCGTCCCGTATAATTTTATTTTTCATAAATCACAATATTTTAAGTTCTGTATTCTCTGAAGCGTTTCGTCATCATCGTCACAGTTCTCACACTTTACGGATTCCGCCGAAAGAGTCGATAATTAAACTATTAAAGTAAGTTTTTTTTCATATTCTTTTGGGGATTAATTTTACTTTCATTTTTTCTAAAATATATGGTAAAAAATAAATCATATTTCGCTATAAAAAAATAATAAAACATAAAGTATTTTAAATTTGAGTGGAATAATATTTTATGATCATAACCACATTGACTACAGATTATTAAGCATTAGTACATCAGTAGTTTATAGTCATTTTTTCCCAAAAAATTACATTTAAAAGTGTCATCGTGAATTCGTGTCTATAAATTATAATAATATACTCTGAGGGCCGTTCTTACAATGTCCGGTAAAGTGTCGGTTAATAACAGATTTTATTACCTGCAGGATTATACGGGTTATGTACTTATGTGTAGGTTAAATTTAACCGGACATTGTAAGAACGGCCTTAAAAGTTTTATAAATCCACGAACACCTACTATTTTTAAATTACAACAAAATAACTAAAATCTTTATTCTTTGTTTTAATCAGTAATTTCGTCCAAATTTGAACTTATAATGTCTGTAAAAATTAACTGTGTTTTTAATAGATTATTTAGTTTTTTTTGTTAGAGTATGAACACTCACTATGAACTATTTTTGAGAATTCTTGTTTTATATTTTCAATCCTTATCAATAAAAGTTGAACATTTTATAAATTTTACTACTAAATAGTAATTTGTAGACTATCAATTTGATAAATTTTGTTAAAAATTGAACTTTAATTTCTTAAAAAAATGGATCTTTATTGTTTCTCAATTGCTATTATAACTGCTCACGAGGAAACTTTTATTACATTTTCATATTATAGATAAACAAATAAGAAATTTTTGTATGAATATATGACTACAAAATATTTTGAAAATTGTCAAGATTATGATGAATTTTGTAGAAATTTGAATTTTAAATGCCCGTAAAAAAAACGTGCCTGTATATTTCTAATATTTTTTAACTGCTATTATATCAACTTACGATTAACTTTGTATTATTTTTAAGCTTTTTGACCCAACGAATAAAATTCATAGAATACAGAACTAAAAACATTTCATAATTCAAATGTCTATCACTGAAAACGAGTCGAAATATTTTGAACATTATATAATATATATTATGATAGTTTAAATATTTGATGGACATTTTAAATACCGACAGTTTATAGTTGTTGAATAACAACAAAATAAGAAAATCGTTATACGAGAATCATATACAAATCATTGTAAAATCAAAATATTCATTGCTCCCGTAGTCCACTCTAAAATACAAACTAACACACGAGCCGGATTAAGGAGGGGGGGGCAAGGGTGGCACGGTAACGGGGCTCATTGATTTTGGGGGACCATCTTTATCCCCAAAATATATTTTTTTAACGCTTCCAATACATTTAAAAAAATATATATATTGAAGTAGATAGGTATAGGTAGTAGATAAATTATTATTACTTAATAAATACCTAATAATTATAAAATAAAATTGTTCTCAATTTTATATCATGAAAAATTACTATAAATAATGAACTGTATTGGTAAACATAATTTTCATTAAGTTTTTTTTCTGAGTATTTTCGATTACTGATTTAACTATTAAGTATATAGGTAGTTATAAGAAAATAATATTTAGCTCTTGTAAATTAGGTATTTCAGTTAAAAGTATTAACGCATATTATACTAAACTTTCGAGGACCATAGTTAATAAGTAATATATTACATATTTCCATGTATATATATAATGTATTTTATTAAATTGTTGTAAAAAAAGGCTAAAAGGCTGAAATCTAAATTATAATTTGTTTATTTTATTATAATGGTTGACTTTTTATTAGGAATAAATGGAAGTGTTAATTTTAAAATAAAAGTGTTCTCTCATAAATGCAATAAGGGGAAAATATACATTTTGGGTTATCAATTATCACTTTTAAATGGCTTGAAACCGATTGAGAAAAATTTCTGTTTTGGTTTCGATTTATACACTGGTTTCCAACTTTTTTCGGTTTTGGTTTTGGATTTAATACCGATTTAAAATTTTTTCCGATTTTGTTTTTGATTTTGTCATCGGTTTAAGTTTTTAAACGGTTTATACCGGTTTCTAAAATCGGTTTCAAGACCTGGACTATTTACGTCCATTCTTAGTTTATTAATTTTTTTGAATCGCTGGATCGAGCGTCCGATCGATTGTGTAAAGTAAACTTTCAAAAATGTCAAGATACAAAGATTTTCAAAAAAAAAATACCGTTTTTTAAATTATATTTTCGGTTTTTAATTATTATACAGGTATCCAATTTTTTTCGAGTAGGTATTGAATTTAATACCGGTTAAAGTAAATTTTAAATTAAAGGTAGCTTAAAAGTTTTTTGTGATAATGAATAAAAGGAAACTGAGAAAAAAAGGGGCTGCAAAATCGTAAATACGCCACTGCAGGTACTATGACGTAAGATTCACTCTGTATATTTTTGCATAGTAAAAAATTATACAATAATATAAAGTCGTTACAGTGCCGAAGACAGGAATTTTATATGGAGGGGGTTTATTATAATAATAACATGTTATAGTAAATTAAGAAAAAATAACACATTATTTATATTTTTATATCTTAATTTTATTTTTAAATCTTTATTTTAGTGTCTTATAAGTTATAATATCAGATATATTTTTCTTTTAGATTCTGAGTGAAACGATGAATGTATTGATTTTACAATGATGTGTGTTTTTTTTTTATTTTTTGTTTTTTTTTTGTGTCTGTCATCACGTTTTAGGACAGTAAAAGTGCTTGGATTTTCTTCAACAGTAACTTTTCTGATAGGAAAGTGAATCTAGTTGGTACTTTGTGGGGTCAAAAGTAAAAATTTCCCAGTAGTTTTCACAAGCGCCGGGAAAAACAACATAAAAATTAAGGAAAAACGAGAATTTTTACGCAAAATCGGTTTTCCCAAAATCGATTTTGGTTTTTAGTGTAACTCTAAAACAAATAAACGTATATACTTGAAATTTTCACTAGTTGTTTATATTTGCATTTTCTATACATGATAACATTTTCAAAATATTTTGATTTATGTTGAACTGTTTAGGCACATTTTTATTTTCCATTTTTTTTTAGTTTTTTTTCTAAAAATATCAATAAAATTTTATTTGTTGGTTGCGAAAGCTTGAAAATTTAATAGAAGGCTCCTAGTATATTGTGTCAAAGGCAGATGAAAAATATTAAAAATCCTTAGTCACAATTTTTTTTTATAAGCATTTAAAGTTCAAAAATTGACAAAATATGGAAAAATCACGAAAATTAGCAAATAATTTTGAGTTAAGAATTCGTAAAAAATTTTTCTTTTTAAATCTAAGATTTGAAAATGTAATACAAGATTCCTCATAAGATTATCTACATTTATCAAAAAAAAAAAAAAATGTCTATAAGAAAGTCAAATTAAATTTTTATGAGCGTTTGAAATTCAAATTTTTACAACATTGGATATTCACTCGATTTCTCATGTAGCGATTTCCTTATTTTGTTGTAATACAGCGGTTCCCAAACTGTGCACCGCGGTGCCCTAGGGGCACCGCGAGCACTTTCTGGGGGCACCGCAGTCTACGTTTCATAAGTTTAAAATGTATATAAAAACCATATGCCCAATTACTGGGTTTGGTATTTATCAGATAAATACCAAACCCAGTAATTGGGCATATGGTTCTAATCATGTCAGACGATGTATTCAATTAACTATTGCTTATTAGTCTCTTATTTGGAACTACTTGAGCTCAAATTACAATGTAATACAAAAACGAATAACTGTAGATACATGAAAATTTCACTGAATGTTTATATTAGCATTTCCTATACACCATACAATTTTTAAAATATTTTGACTTTTTTTCAGCTGTTTGACTGATATTTCAAAGTCTAACATCTCAGCCAATCTCTATTTAAAAATATAATTATAGTTAAAAAAATGAACATTAATATTGAATTTAAGGCATTCATTACTTGAGCATCTTTGAACATTTTTTTAAATTCATGATCTACATTTTCCCTTAAATTGTCAAGAACCTTGATACTGATATTGGCCAAACTGATCATTTCTCTCAAATCTATGTTATTTTTTAGCACGGTTTTAACTTTTAAAGTTTTAACTATAATACTGATAATACCTAATTAATATGTTATCTTAAATTTCAGTATTATCAACATGAACATATAATAAGATTATCAATTATCACAGTAACAAAACGGTTATGGTAATGGTGATTTGTCATTACGACCATTAGACGATACACAAAATACCTTACTTATAACCGATAACAACACAAACATCTAAAATATTATTAATAACTATTATTGAAAACAATTTTTTTTTAAATATATAAGATATATTAGTAGTTTTAAATATTTGAAATAAATTTATAAACTTTCCAAGGGGGGGGGGGTTGAACCCCCTAAACCCCCCGTGTCTACGGCCCTGAGTCGTTAATATGTAATAATACAATTATTTTGAAGTTAAAGTTGAAAGGGGGCCCACTAAGTGTATGGTGTCTCGGGGCCCAATTGATCCTTAATCTGGGCTTGCTAACACATAAATACATAATAGTTAGGTAGGTGTAATACAAATTAAACATTATACATATAAAATATAATATCCGTGACGCTTAGGTCATAAGAATATTGTTGAACATTTTACTGCAGGCTGCGTGTTATTTCAGAAATGGTGTTTAATTCGTCAGTGAAGATTTGTTAGCTGGGAATAAAATAAATCATAAGCAGACTGAAATATGAGGACGTTGCAGTGTTTCGAAGACTAAGTTTTATAGCAGATTTTGATTCACCACGGACGCGGGGTATGTATTTTCTTATTTTTCAGTATGTTTCTTTTTATTTTTGTTAATTGATAAGGGGAAATATTATTGCCTACAACTTTTAAATTATTTGTATTGTAACTATACTGATATAACATTATACTGGCTATCAATAAAGTCGTGATAAACATTAGGAAATTGGTCAGTAATGTTATTATTGATATGTAGGTACTTCTTTTGAGTAGATAATTCGTTCAATGATATTTAAATATTTTCTTTCATTGTCATGTTTACAATATCGAATACCTTGATAGTTAGTAGTAAAAGATCATTGCAAAGCTCACGACCAGTGATGATAGTCGTCTATCATCAACATAGCTTCAACTAGCCATAGGTTTACCTAACTAACCTCCTTATGACTTATTAGGACATTTTGAATAAAAAGATCCTGAGGGGCTTGCCGAACTTAAGTGTTTGATTATCAAGTTGATCCTTTGATTGTTGACACCTTAAGCTTACACCATATACTATGGATGGAGCCATACCTAGCTCACTAGCCAGTGGCGCATCAATAGAGTGGGGGGGGCAAAAGGAGCTGTTTCTCCAGGTGGCAGGGGTGGCCAAATATTTAGGGGCGGCAAAAAAAGTCGATAAGGTCGTTTGTAATACAAGAAAAGTAAATTATACAGTAGGAATAATATTAAGTACCTACGTACTAATCACGATTAAAGATATCTAATCGAACTATTTTTAATATTATCACTATTCACTAAATATTTTGACATGTAATAGCCGCCAAGGCACCGAACTGCCAGAATTATACGATATTGCCACCTACCATTATATGTCAGTAGGTACTGACTACTGAGACTATGTAGCTTGTTATTCGATTATAATATCTTAATATAATTATTCCTGTCTATTTGTATCTTTACTATTTATTTATACAAGAAATAACAAAAGTTTTGAACTTGGTCAATTTTTAGGATAATGTTAGTGTTATATAATATTTTAAATTTTAGACATAGTACCTATACCTATTTCCTTAGTCGTTTACCATTACAATAATTCATAGGTATAGGTATAGAATATACCATATAAGAGACATGAGTTTGAAATTAATAATGAAACGTAGACATATTGTGTATGTAATAATTTATTAATTTGTATAAATTGTATCTGGTTTGTGTGTTTAAATATATTGTAAAATACAATACCTGCCTAAGTGTAGCATGAGTAGATAAGCATATAGTTTTTTTGTAAGTATATTGTATAATGTTTGTTAGAGCGTAGCGGTCAATTTTTTTTTTAGTAATTTAGTTGTAAAAAAAAGGAGTATACTGAATTAGGGGCGTCATATTTATGTTTGCTTCCCCATAAATTGTCCCTTGTTACAGCCCCGTGACACTAACTCGTGTAAACAATTTGAAGCACATATAAGCGATCAACGAGTCTCTGACGTTTTTATTGATACATACCAATTCGCATAGATAAATATGAGACATTTCTCTTCTCACATCTATCAATTCAGAGTCAGAGACTTGTCATCAATATGTGCTCAAAACTATCGGGACGAGGACCCATTCATAGTATATGATTCAAAGTTGACACAATAAGACTGTGATCACAACTTGGAAGTATGATTGAATGTAGATTGTAAAAGTAATAAGTAGCTATTAATGATTTAATACATATTTAATTAATGATTTATCAGGATGTATTCTCCCGTCTTGCAAATAAGTATCAATTTCAGCGGATCTTAATTAAATTTTTAAATGTAATCTTTAATCTTTGTTAGTCTTAATATTAGAGTGATTAATATTTTTTAAAACTATTGAAGCCTATAATGAATACTACTGAACGGGCTACTGAATGAAAAAGTGATATCTTTCACACTTGTAAGACACACTTGTAGGCAACACATGCAGATGAAAGGTTTTTGTTTAGACTTGAATGTTGATAACCTGCATTGGCCCTATGAATCAATTTTCTTTAATGAACTTTTCATTTTAATTAGTTTTTTCTGTTAAGTTTCTGGACATTTTAGTTTGAACTCTTTAATGTGTGGTCCTATTGTTGAATTTCTTCTAATTTTTTTTTTTTGTTTTGTGTTATCTGTTTAAGATTCTGGAATTTTATAATTAGACTCTTTCATGTGTGGTCCTATTGTTTAATTTATTCTAATTTTTTTTTTTTGTTTTTTGTTATCTGTTTTAGATGCTAGACATTTTATAATTTGACTTTTTAACGTGTGGTCCTCTTGTTTAATTTCTGCTAATTTTTGTTTTTGTTTTCTATAACGCATTTGCCTGCGGGCGCCAACACCTACCTTCAATTTTTTTTTTTTAGTTACATTTTTTGTTAAGATGTAACGTCACAGAATTTTATCACTATTTAATATTACTATACCATTCGCATGCCATTAATTATTATCATGAGCAATATTACGTAATACTCGATCCCCGACCCCCACAACACCTGCTGTGTAAACTTGTCTACAGGCCCCCGCCGATGCCGGTCGCCGCCACCGGTCGTGACCGTCGCGTCAATCGGTGCGTGCCGACAGGGCAGTTTGTCATTCCCTAATTAATGTAACTTTCCCCTGATCATGCGACACTGACTTTCCCCACCAATACCACGAAAACGACCAGCGCCCAACGGCCGAAGACGACCGCTGACGCCTCATTACTCTCTTTTTTTACACCGAGACCGCTGAACGTGCAAGACTCCTTGCCGTATACCATGTGTCCACGTCTCTCGGACTCCTTGCCGTATACCACGTGTACACCCACGATTTTCGACAAAATCATTGTGTTTTTTCTGTATTAAACCGTGGTTGAAACCTCATCATGATGGGCTGAGCAACGCCAGTGGGCCGTGGTGGCCATATGACACGGACCACGATGGGTTTCCATTCCACAATGTGGATCTACGTTTCCGACGACCAGGTGGGCCATGCCGGCCACGTGCGAGCCGGCGACAGTTTTGTCAGCCTACCCATATCTTCGGAACCTCAAAAACCACCTCAACAGTCAACCTCATGATTTTGTAATGTATCATTTCTTTCCCCCCCTATACCCCTCTTAAATTTGGTTGTCGTAATATTTTCCTCTCTTTCTTCCTCTTCTTATTTTGTTATACGCAACAGCTCAGGTGGTAACCCTATGGTTAGCTACTTGTTGGCAAATTATTCTATTTTCAACACCGTCGGTGTCACGCAGAACCTCGTGGGCCGACCTGAGTTTCGCAATTATTATTAATTATTATTAAATGAACACCATCCATGTGCCAAAGTATCCAATATTATTCTCCTCACATTTAAATAACCAAATTGTATCATTATCCGTTACGCTTGCGACATTCAAATTATTATTATGTACAATACAAATTGTTATTTTTACCTCAAATTCATTTTTTTATTATTTATTCATTGGTCCCCCTTTTCCCTAGCTTTAAGCCATGAGTTATCCAAATACAAGATTAAAATAGCGATTCATTACCCCATAGTGTTAAAACCTACGAGTTCCGCCGCGACAATCTTAGGATCGCGGCTCGTAGGTCACCACTCGAGTGTTCCCCTCAATTTGTGGGTGGTTTGCAGAGCCCTAAAAAGCTCCGTAATCTCACAATGTAAATATAACCTGCACTAATTATTTTAAATAGTGTTATCTATTTAAGAATCTGGACATTTTAGTTTGAATTCTTTAATGTGTGGTCCTATTGTTTAATTTCTTCTAATTTTTTTTTTGTTTTCTAAAACGCATTTGCTCGCGGGCGCCAACATCCCCCTTCAATTTTTTTTTTTAGTTATTTAACCCTAGTTAAATTTTATGTTAAGATGTGAACATTGATAACCTGCACTAATTATTTTAAATAGTAGTATCTATTCAAGAATCTGGACATGTTAGTTTGAATTCTTTAATGTGTGGTCCTATTGTTTAATTTCTTCTAAATTTTTTTTTTGTTTTCCAAAACGCATTTGCCTGCGGGCGCCAACACCCCCTTCAATTTTTTTTTTAGTTATTTAACTCTAGTTATATTTTTTGATTAGAGTTGAACGTTGAGAACCTGCATTGGCCCTATGAATCATGTTTCTTTACTGACCAGATCATTTTGAATAGTTTTTTCTGTTAAGTTTCTGGACATTTTAGTTTGAAGTCTTTCATGTGTGGTCCTATTGTTTAATTTATTCTATTTTTTTTTTTTTGTTTTTTGTTATCTGTTTTAGATTCTAGACATTTTATAATTTGACTTTTTAACGTGTGGTCCTCTTGTTTAATTTCTGCTAATTTTTGTTTTTGTTTTCTATAACGCATTTGCCTGCGGGCGCCAACACCTACCTTCAATTTTTTTTTTTTAGTTATTTAACTATAGTTAAATTTTTTGTTAAGATGTTGTAACGTCACAGAATTTTATCACTATTTAATATTACTATACCATTCGCATGCCATTAATTATTATCATGAGCAATATTACATAATACTCGATCCCCGACCCCCACAAAACCTGCAGTGTAAACTTGTCTACAGGCCCCCGCCGATGCCGGTCGCCGCCACACGTGTTTTTTCTGTATTAAACCGTGGTTGAAACCTCATCATGATGGGCTGAGCAACGCCAGTGGGCCGTGGTGGCCATATGACACGGACCACGATGGGTTTCCATTCCACAATGTGGATCTACGTTTCCGACGACCAGGTGGGCCATGCCGGCCACGTGCGAGCCGGCGACAGTTTTGTCAGCCTACCCATATCTTCGGAACGTCAACAACCACCTCAACAGTCAACCTCATGATTTTGTAATGTATCATTTCTTTCCCCCCCTATACCCCTCTTAAATTTGGTTGTCGTAATATTTTCCTCTCTTTCTTCCTCTTCTTATTTTGTATAGTTTGCATAGTTTATAGTTTGTATATAATTATTTTAAATAGTGTTATCTATTGAAGAATCTGGACATTTTAGTTTGACTTCTTTAATGTGTGGTCCTATTTTTGAATTTCTTCTATTTTTTTTTTTTGTGTTATCTGTTAAGGAATCTGGAAATTTTTGTTTGAATTCTTTAATGTGTGGTAATATTGTTTAATTTCTTCTAAATTTTTTTTTGTTTTCCAAAACGCATTTGCCTGCGGGCGCCAACACCCGCCTTCAAATTTTTTTTTTAGTTATTTAACTCTAGTTAAATTTTATGTTAAGATTTGAACATTGATAACCTGCACTGATTATTTTAAATAGTAGTATCTATTTAAGAATCTGGACATGTTAGTTTGAATCCTTTAATGTGTGGTCCTTTAGTTTAAGTTCTAATTTTTTTTTTTTTGTTTTGTAAAACGCATTTGCCTGCGGGCGCAAACACCTCCTTTCAATTTTTTTTTTTTGTTTTGTATTATCTGTTTAAGAGTAGACATTTTATGATTTGACTTTTTAATGTGTGGTCCTATTGTTTGATTTCTTCTAATTTTTTTTTTTTTTGTTTTGTATTATCTGTTTAAGAATCTGGACATTTTAGTTTGAACTCTTTAATGTGTGGCCCATTTGTTTAAGTTCTAATTTTTTTTTTTTTTTTGTTTACTAAAACTCATTTGCCTGCGGGCGCCAACACCCCCCTTCAATTTTTTTTTTTTTTTTATTTAACTCTAGTTATATTTTTTGATTAGAGTTGAACGTTGAGAACCTGCATTTGCCCTATGAATCATGTATCTTTAATGATCTTATCATTTTGAGTAGTTTTTTCTGTTAAGTTTCTGGACATTTTAGTTTGAAGTCTTTCATGTGTGGTCTAATTGTTTACTTTCTTCTAATGTTTTTTTTTGTTTTGTGTTATCTGTTCATGAATCTGGAAGTATTTGTTTGAAGTCTTTCATGTGTGGTCTTATTGTTTACTTTCTTCTAATGTTTTTTTTTGTTTTGTGTTATCTGTTTATGAATCTGGAAGTATTTCTTTGAATTCTTTAATGTGTGGTCCTATTGTTTAATTTCTACTAAATTTTTTTTTTTGTCTTCCAAAACGCATTTGCCTGCGGGCGCCAACACCCCCCTTCAATTTTTTTTTTTATTTATTTAACTCTAGTTAAATTTTAAGTTAAGATGTGAACATTGATAACCTGCACTTATTATTTTAAATAGTGTTATCTATTTAAGAATCTGGACATTTTAGTTTGAATTCTTTAATGTGTGGTCCTATTGTTGAATTTCTTCTATTTTTTTTTTGTTTTGTGTTTTCTGTTTATGAATCTGGAAGTATTTCTTTGAATTCTTTAATGTGTGGTCCTATTGTTTACTTTCTTCTAATGTTTTTTTTTTGTTTTGTGTTATCTGTTTATGAATCTGGAAGTATTTGTTTGAATTCTTTAATGTGTGGTCCTATTGTTTAATTTCTACTAAATTTTTTTTTTGTTTTCCAAAACGCATTTGCCTGCGGGCGCCAACACCCCCCTTCAATTTTTTTTTTTAGTTATTTAACTCTAGTTATATTTTTTGATTAGAGTTGAACGTTGAGAACCTGCATTGGCCCTATGAATCATGTTTCTTTACTGATCTGATCATTTTGAATAGTTTTTTCTGTTAAGTTTCTGGACATTTTAGTTTGAAGTCTTTCATGTGTGGTCCTATATTGTTTACTTTCTTCTAATGTTTTTTTTTGTTTTGTGTTATCTGTTTATGAATCTGGAAGTATTTGTTTGAAGTCTTTCATGTGTGGTCCTATTGTTTACTTTCTTCTAATGTTTTTTTTGTTTTGTGTTATCTGTTTATGAATCTGGAAGTATTTGTTTGAATTCTTTAATGTGTGGTCCTATTGTTTAATTTCTGCTAAATTTTTTTTTTGTTTTCCAAAACGCATTTGCCTGCGGGCGCCAACACCCCCCTTCAATTTTTTTTTTTAGTTATTTAACTCTAGTTATTTTTTTGATTAGAGTTGAACGTTGAGAACCTGCATTGGCCC
This sequence comes from Macrosiphum euphorbiae, assembly GCA_949089665.1. Taxonomy (NCBI): domain Eukaryota; kingdom Metazoa; phylum Arthropoda; class Insecta; order Hemiptera; family Aphididae; genus Macrosiphum; species Macrosiphum euphorbiae. Next base: position 2,075,047 of record CARXXK010000005.1, on the reverse strand, counting down.
TATGAATCATGTTTCTTTACTGATCTGATCATTTTGAATAGTTTTTTCTGTTAAGTTTCTGGACATTTTAGTTTGAAGTCTTTCATGTGTGGTCCTATTGTTTACTTTCTTCTAATGTTTTTTTTTGTTTTGTGTTATCTGTTTATGAATCTGGAAGTATTTGTTTGAAGTCTTTCATGTGTGGTCCTATTGTTTACTTTCTTCTAATGTTTTTTTTTGTTTTGTGTTATCTGTTTATGAATCTGGAAGTATTTGTTTGAATTCTTTAATGTGTGGTCCTATTGTTTAATTTCTGCTAAATTTTTTTTTTGTTTTCCAAAACGCATTTGCCTGCGGGCGCCAACACCCGCCTTCAAATTTTTTTTTTAGTTATTTAACTCTAGTTAAATTTTATGTTAAGATTTTGAAGTGTGGTCCACCGTCGAATGATGTAAAACCGTAGGTGTTGGCATCAAATAAAATAACACACAGTTTGCTTATAAATAAGATTACCGATTTATTGTATTGAACACTAAAGAATTAATGTATATAAGGATAAAACTATTACTGATTTAATAAATTAAATATTGAAGAACTGATATATAATAAAAAAAACTATTATTATGAGAGGTTCTGATAAAAATTATATGAGGCTCTGTAATAAACTATAAAGGATGCTCTGCTTAGTAACACGTGTGTTACTCACTCTTTTGACCAGACTCGACTGACTCTAGCTGGCGGGGCTGTCCCCATGGTCTGTCCCGAGCCTTTCGGAATGTGTTCGCTCAGCGTCTCGTAGGCGTCCGTGAGAACCAGACAGTTCTCATACACGCACTACTCGCCACTAGACTGAGTCAACCCATTCATACTTATCATGTTACCCGTTTACAACATACCCCCAGCGTTAAACTGGAGCAGTCCCTGCGACCTTATTTACTACTCCATAAATTTCTTACACTACGGGTACACCTAGTTACAATACCGCCACATGGTGTCTATAATGCTTAAACTTAATTTATTCTACACTTAGGGCAATACAAATTTTTTTTATACAAACTTAAGGGTTAACTTGTTCATTGTTTGGAATATTGTCCGCTACCTCTGGACTATACATTTTTATGACCTGGTTTAACAACGACTATACTTATGGTTAGAGTTATGAGTAATATGGATATGTACATAACTGTAAAGTGAAATTCGACTTTGAATATAAATAGAGGCTCCAATGACTTACGTTGGAGGTTATTTATTTCGATTGCTTTATGTGCTAAAGAGTTTAGATTTTTTATTGGGTTTAAGTTTGAAACATTTTGGGGTAATACAGATGGTAGAATCTCTGCTAACAGAGAGATTACACTGACCTTTGGATTTTCTGGGATTACGTCTGCTTGTACATTTCTAACATTTTTATTTAACGGTTCGAGTACAGAATTTTCCGTAAAAATTTCACATGACAATGAGGTGGTCAACCTACCCACGCCCGAGATCTCCACGGTATAGCTTTGTAGATGTTCTAAACAGGTAATCGTACACGTGTGTGGTTGTGCATAGTACAACCAAGAATTGGTTTTTGACAATCGATTCCAAATGGGTGTGTCTAATGTTACAAATTTAATTTTACAATTTCCTAATGTATTTTGCGAGTTAGACAACCGTGAAATTTCACACAAGCTAGATCCCGTTTGGCGGTGTATTGGTTGATCACCCTTACAAAGAGTGTATAATTCTAGCCTAATACATAGTTCCCATTGACTTAATTCTAATACAAAAAAATGTTCATTATTATTACTTAAAGCAAGGTAGTCGACTTCAGGGTCAATTAAAATTACTGTATTTTTGTCGTACGGAATGGGCAGAGAAACGGGGCGATACATGGTATATCCTTCGTTACTTATCAGAGGAATACCTATGGCAAATACTAAATGATCGTCTCTATGGAAAATTGCTATTTCCGAGATTCGAATAAGCTCTGTTAGAGATTCGGTGTTTACTACTAACGGGAGGGAGGTTCCTACTGGAAGATTCATTTTTATTTCTCTTAATTTTGTGAGTAGTTTGCTCGAAGTGAAAACACTGGTGTGAATCTTGCCATCCAGGGCAGAGTTAACTATGGACATTAGATTTTGGGTTTCGTAGGCATATTGATTTAATATAACCTCAAACAGGAACGATTGTTCCAGTAACCTTGACCTGAATTCTACCTTATTGAGCTTCTGGATGATCTGCTTCGCTTGTTCTTGTAAAAACTGACAGTTTTCCTCGAGTTTCTGCTGGTGTTTAGACAGTTGTTTCATTTGATTTTCTGTTTCTGCCTGAACGATCCTAGTCCTTTCCGGAATTAAGTTTAAATCCTTGATTTTGCTCTCGCTTAATCCCAAGATTTTATCGAAAATAAACTCCGTATCGATCTTTGAATATATACCATATAGAAAATTCGTCATGCGTTGAATTTTGCTGCCTAATCCTCGACGCGTTCTTCCCCCCTCTGAAGAATTGTAGCCAATTGATACCATCATGTTGCGATGATTGGCCTCAATTTCATACATGTAAGGCAACGTTGCACGGGCAAACGTCTGAACGAACTGATCGCAGGTGGGCGATAACTCTAAGAATCGCTCGGTCACCTGCTTACAGATCTCCACGGTATCTGCATACCGTGACTTTATTACCGAAAATCTAGAAGTTGGAGTTGCTAGGTCAATATAAGCTACTAGATCCCAACTGAGGCGAGTCACTTTTACTGGACCATGGTGTTCGAAATATAACCCCTGATGGTTTGGAAACGACGTGATGTTATAAACCTTATTGACTGCCTCTAATTGCCGTTCCGATTTGTTTTCTATTTGCCCAATGCTAAGCACACTGAATTGAATGAAAGCTCTGCAACGATATTCGTTATTGTTAATATAAAATTTCTCTTCCCCTCAAAGATTTATGTACAGCACCGCATTTCTTACATCTAGGTTAGTTTTAGCATTGTTAACTTAATGTTAATTTTTATCACGTATTTACAATGATCAGTCCACAAAAGGACGGATAAGATTTTTATGTACTGTCACCCTCCTTCTATCCTTTTGCAATGTTACATTTTCATTTGCTTTAAGCTCGATCACCTCATAAGGTCCCAACCATTTAGGACTAAGTTTCCCTTTTCGAGCGTTGTCTTTAAGGAGTACACGATCTCCCACGTGAATGATGATCTGATTCTGATTCTGATCGTAAGTCTCTTTTGTCTTCTGTTTGTGTTCCAACAGACGATCGCGGGCTATTTGATGTGCCACTTGGAGTTTCTGCTTCAATTCTACATGGAAATCTTCATAATTGTATCGAGGTTCTGGGGGTTTTGTGAACGAGTTTGGCATTGTCACAGTGCGACCATACAATAGTTCATAGGGTTGTTTCCCTGTGGAACGATGTTCTGAGGAATTGAATACGAACATAGCATATGGAATGAACGTATCCCAATTTGTTTGATCTTTGTCAACGAAATGTCGCAGATATTCCCCTAAAGTTCTATGGCTTCTTTCAAGAGCTCCATTAGCTTGCGGATGGTAAGGGGATGTATTGCATTTTTTTATTTTCAGCAGTTTGCATGTCTCGGCTAAGATCTTGCTTAAAAACTCTGTGCCTTGATCACTAACCAGCATGTTTGGTATTCCATGGAGACATACACAAGAGGTTACGAAATGATACGCCACAGTGTTGGCTTCATGATTTTCCATTGGACTAGCCATGGAGAATTTCGTGAGGTCACACTGCATTGTTAAGATGTAGGCATTATTGCTATGTGTTCTCGGTAAGGGCCCGACCACGTCGATAAATACCTTCTCGAAAGGTTCGGTGGCCGTGGTACTTATGACCATTGGTTGCCTGACGTTCTTGTTACACGTTTTGTTTATCTGGCATGATGGACATTTGGACACATATTCCTTCACATTATCTTCCAATCCTTCCCAGTTAAATTGTGTTTGAATGCGCTTTACGGTTTGGTTTATACCGCGGTGTCCTCCTAGTAGGCTGGAATGATGCTCTGCGATGATCTCTAGTTTTTCCGCGTGTGTTAACTCTGTTAGAGAATAAACATGGATTTTGATATCTATCTCCTTAAATACAAACCGAATCATGGTCCGGATGGCAGACCAATCAAGTTGGTCTATCCCACTGCCAATACGGGGCATCGCTAGTTTGTCAATATCGAGCTCGATGCATACCGATTTGAGGCTCTGTAAAGTCAGGAACATATCCTCCAAAGATGGTTTTTGCCAATATCTTGGTTTCGTTACCATATACAGGATGTATCGATTTTCTTGACGAATGTACAACACTTCATGGAATCTGGGGTGTTGACTTTTTAAAATCTCCACATTGCCAAATTTCCTGCGAAACATGAGGGCCGTGCCCTGGCTCATTTTCACGTCCTGGGATATGCAATGTGCGAGGCTGTAGTCTGATGGTGCGTCGAATAAATCTCCCGATTCCTCTTTTACCCTATTATTGACTATTGACTTGCCTTTTATTAGTTGCAAGTAGGTATCATAACTAACTCGGGTAACTGGGTTCAATGTTCTGTTCATCATGATTCGCCCCATACGGCTGAGTGCATCTGCATTTGTGTTTGCGGCACCGGGTTTATAGACCACTTCGTACTGATATTCTGACAATTTGATTCTCCACCGCATGAGCCTGGATCCAGGATCCTTAACATTAAATAGCCACGTAAGTGGCTGATGGTCTGTGTAAATCTTAAGCTGTCTGCCCAGTAGGTATGGTCTAAAGTGCTTGACTGACCATACAATGCTTAGCAGTTCCTTTTCTGTGGTACTGTAATTTTGCTCCGCTTTGTTTAGCGTACGTGATGCATATGCAATAGGTAGATCTTGCCCTATTTCCTGGCCTTGAGAAATAACACTCCCAATTGCATACTGACTCGCATCGGTTGTTAAAATAAATGGTTCCTCGAAGTTGGGGTACTGAAGTATTGGAGCTTGAATGAGCTTCTGGATGAGCGTCTCAAATGCTGCCTGGCATTCTGCAGTCCACTCAAAAGGTTGTCCCTTCTTCAATAGTGTTGTTAACGGCTTGGCTATCTGGCTGTATTTTTCTATGAACCTTCTATAATACCCAGAGAGTCCGAGAAATTGCTTTATCTCAGTTGGGTTCCTTGGTACCGGATGATCTCGAACACAACTGATTTTCGCCGGATCTGGTTTTACACCAGTGTCCGTTATCAGATGCCCAAGGTAAACTACTTCACGTCTGAGGAATTGACATTTGCTTGGCTGGAGTTGGAGGCTGAATTTCCGAAGTCGCTGAAATACTTCTTCCAATCTGCTCTCATGTTCTGTAAGATCCGCTGCATAGATGATTATGTCGTCTAGGTACACAAATGCTTTGATGCCGTTGAGGCCTGTTAATGCAGCGTTCATCAGACGTTGGAACGTACTAGGTGCTCCGCTTAATCCAAAGGGCATTCGGATGAACTCGAAGTGGCCCTTGTCTGTGGAAAATCCGGTCTTCTCACGATCCTGCGGACGAATCGGGACTTGATGGTACCCGCTGGCGAGGTCCAACGTAGTGTAATATCTGGAGCGTCCTAGCTGATCTAAGATCTCGTCAATTCGAGGAATTGGAAACGCATCTCCGATGGTTAGCTGGTTGAGCCGACGAAAGTCTACGCAAACTCTGAATTGTGGATATCCACTAGCATCGGGTTTCTTTGGGACTACCACTAAAGGTGCGTTCCATGGAGATTCTGAAGGCTGGATGATTCCGTCTTCTTCCAATTTTTCCATCTGCTCTACTATAACTTTTCTATGGGCGTATGGAAGTCTATACGGTCTGATATTCACTGGAGCTGCTCCCGCTTGCGTCGGGGCACCGTAAATGTCCGGAAAATAATAAGGCGGACTGTAAAAATCCGGAATTTTTCCGTAATGTCACGGACCGTAAAAATCCGGAAAAAAATTCCCAAGAAAAGTAAATATACGGACCGTAAATTTACGGAATTCAAAAATATTGAACCATAATATCACGGACTGTAATGTCCCGGACTTTAAATTACAGGACCGTAAAATACCGGAAAGCAAAAATACATGCTCCGTAATATCACGGACCGTAAATATCCGGAATTTGCTAATACGACATGAGCGCTATCTAGTAGCATACATAATTATTTGTTATAGAAATACTATTTACCATTTGATGTCTTTTTTAGTTTTTAATTTTTGTGTCTTTCATCACTCTTTGGGGGCTTAGCATTGGCGCTATTTCATGTTATGGTGAAAAAATGCTGGTGTTAGACCCACCTACTTAAAAATAGTGCATTAAAGTCACGATATCCTGCCTTTAAATATTAAATACCACTAATAACTGATGACTTATTATAAAAATATAAAATATTCAATATTTATAGCTAAGTATTGAAAATTTAAAACAATGATTCTAATAAATAGTTCAGACTATTACCAAAGATAAATAAATGATATTATGAAACACAGTTATTTTTTACAGACATTTTAAATTTAAATTTCGATGAAAGTACATATTAAAACTAAGAATAACGATTTTAGTTATTTTGTTGTAACTTAAAAATATTACTCTTGTATACCTATATGAAACTTTTATAGTGTATTATTATATTTAATACACAATATAAGATTTTCAAATGTAAATTTTTTGGAAAAAATGAATATAACCTACCGTTGTACCTATATACTAATGCCCAATACTACAATTATTATTAATTAGGTACTTTAATCACAATAATATCATAAAAATATACCTACTTAGTAATATTATAGTCTGATAGACCGTCTTCCCTCTGAACCGTTATTCCTGCACAATGGTTTTATATCATTGCATTCAAATTTAACATCACCCACTTGTAACCTACTGTACAGCAGAGCGACATCCACTTTCCCACTTTTTTATATTTTTGTTCTAAAAATTAAAATATTTTCATTGCTTCAATACCAATCCTACTTATCCTAGTATTCTAATATATAAAATTAATATAGTACTTTAACCAATAGCAAGTAGTAATATATACATATATACCATATACATTAACAAAATAGTAGGTATTAGATTTTCGTGATCTAAAACGAAATTCGATTTCGAACCACAGCAATTAGCAATTTCTTCAGGTTCAAAGAAAAAGATCTAAACACACAAAAATTTGGATAAGTAGTTCCAGAGTTTAGCAAGTAGGAAGGTATACCTACTAACAAACTCAAAATTATCTTTATGTAACAGCATAATATTACATATTAATTATAGAATATAAACCGACATAATATTTAATAAATATCACAGTAGATTTGTTTTTAAACATAATTCAAATACAAATTTAATACTATTTAATACTATAATTGTATTTGTTACCTATTTATTTGTTTTAATTTGATTTCATAACAGTTTCAAATGCATTATGGAAAAATCACCTAGTTACGTACCTACATATTTACTACAAACTATAGGGCTTATAAAAAAAAAAATACACAAATAATAGATTTCCAGAAATATTATTTTTTATACATTGATGTATTATTATTTTATTATTTTATATTTTTTGGTAACTTAAAAGGAGCCGCAAAGAAAGTAGAAACTATAGCATAAGTCATAATTTAAGAATAGATAATATTATTATATGGGTACGTAATATCTCGTATGTCCGTACTCCGTATGGTTACAAGACAAATGTAGGGGAGACCAGAGCAAAACGCATAGGTTAACTTTATGTGTCAAAAAATGGTGTCCAAACTATTATTTTAATAACTATTTATTAATATAATCATAAATTGACTTCTCAAATCCATTATTTATTCCTTCAAAAAATTTAATTATATCACTCAATTAATGATAAAATGAAAAATTTTTAAAAGTGGAATTTTATTCACTTTGCTAGGGCATAGTGAAAACATATGGTGGGCAAAGTGGTCAACTATGGGATAAATAAATAATTTAAGTTAATTCATTTTATAATTGTATAATATGAATATTATACAGTCGAATCCGCTTAATTGGAACACATCGAGTGGTGACTTATTTGTCCCCATTATCCCGACTGTCCCGATTAACCGAAGAATTTTACATGCAATTCGTTCGGGACTGTCATTAATGTTCCCTTTAAGCAGATTCTACTGTATTTCACATCAAGTGTACACCAAAGCGTTCGTTTTGAAATAGAGTAGTCGTACACGATGTTTGTTTTAAAAAAGTGTTACATCAATGTACACTTTTTTCATACCGATCCAAGAGCAGGTGTCGGAGATCATTATCATTTCTTATTAGCGTATAGTTGATTCAGTAATAAATTCAGCTGATTAATGTACACGGTACTAATGTATCACGAACTAAGATATACCTTAAGGTGACACATATTATATTTATGAATGATAAATGTCATATTAGTGACTCGATCTTCTTAACACATATTACTTTAAATTAAATAGTAGAAAATACAATAAACATAAAAGAAAATAACTTTTTTTTGATAAATAACCAATGATTTTGGTAAATAGAATACATGCAAAACTATATCGATACCTTTAAATATTTTTTTAACATAAGGCATCTGGAATATTTCCAACAAAATTTAAAAAAAACCCTTATAATTTCTTCATATAAATCAGGGGCTTCTGAAAATATAACTGATTATAGACCTACCTCTCTCAGTCTCTCACTCTGTCTATTTCAAAAATGTCTTAAAAATAGATTAGTACAAATTTTAAATTATCATAATTTTTTTTTCTAATAGTCAGTGTGGGTTCAGGAAAGGTATATCTAACTAATGGTGATCTACTGCAGACTTCATTCAAGTCTGGATAAAAGAAATAAGGTAATTTAGGCATGTTCCTTGATTTGAAAAGATCATTTGATTCGTCGGTCAACTATAATATTTTTTATAAAGAAATTAAAGTATTGTGGTATCCGTACAATTGTTCTATTACTATTCTCATCTTTCAAATAAACACTAAGCACATTGCACATTTAGTTAGAATTAATGAGTGCTTTAGTTATTCAATTTCTGTTAACTGTGGTGTTCCTCAAGGTACCGTCTTAGAACCTATACTATTCCTTATATACATTAATGGACTTATTAATTTGAAAATTAATTGTAAGGTAATTTGTTTTGCATATGATACATTAGTATTACCTTAAACTTGATAATATTGACAATCTATATAGCTTAGCTAATAAATGTATCAACAACATTAAAGCCTGGTTAGATAAAAATGTGTTCACAAATAATTTACAATCCAAGCGAAGACAATCTAACCAAGGTTACCAAACAATTTTAACAAATTGTCATTTATTTATTTTTGTTTTTCTTGATTACTTTAAAAAGTACTGAGAATTTTGAATTTTAACATCCTAAAAGTACTAACTAGATCCAATTTGCTTCTGAAAACCTCCATCGAAGTTTATGACCAGAGCATTTTTTCTACGATATGTGCATATATATATATATTTAAAATATATTCTGGTTGCTCAAGCAATAGAAAATAAGCACCCCTTGAATATAAAATGTCCTATCAATGCCACTTGTTAGCGAAAAAAAATATTTTATAATCATCAAAAAAAATAATAAAGACTAGTCACCATTAAAAGTAACTGTGACTTAGATACTGATTACCAAGCCATACTAGAGGTCACCCTAGATAAACTAGGTAATATAATAATCTATAGTATATGATGGTTAGGTACTAAATAAGTTAAATATGTATTATGTATAAGGTTGGAATTCTATTATTCCTTAAAACACTGCCTACCTAATTAACATAATACTTGATGAAGAATATGCACTTTTTCAATAAAATATATTGATATTTTGTTCAGTAGACAGGTAAACAGGTTAGTACAAGCACATAGGATTCATATATTGACCAATACCTTAGCTAGGTATAGAAATGTATATTATAAATATGCAATGCGAATAGTGTAATGTAGGTAGGTAGTTTTGATTTATAATATTTATAATAATTTTACAACAAAACCGTATAATGATGTGTAGGACCTAGTGTAGGATATATGTTATATGTTATATATTATGTTATATGTATCATTTGGTGCTGTCAATGAGTGACTTCACATTTCCATCAATAAACTATAATCAAATTTAGCCATTGTATAACTTGTAAATACAGATTGTAAATATACTAAATTTTGTTCAATAAAAAAAAGGTATATGTATACTTGTATAATATATACTATTGATATTACTTTATATATTTACTTTTTATTTAATGTCTTAATATAAATTATTATTTATTTTAAACCAGTAATTATAATTTACAATGGTGCATTGATGCGATATGGCATGCATTTACAAGTAGGTACCTATGTATGTATATCGTTTGCATTGTGTATCTTAATACATCTATGTGTATTAGATAAATAATTATAAAATTTAAAACCATTTAATTTAAAACTAACAACTGTTACCTACTACATACCAACCAAAAAAAATTAATAAAAAAGGTGCTCTGCTGTACAGTAGGTTACAAGTGGGTCACTGTATAATGGATGATATTAAATTTGAATTCAACGATATAATATCATTGTATAAGAAAAACGATTCTGAGCGGAGACGGTATGTCAGTCTAGGTATAAGACATACTCGTATTATATACATATATATGGTATTAAAAAAAATTTGACCTGTAATAGGTACCTAAAGGATGTCGAAAATCGAATAAGCGAATAATCGAATAAGCTGGTATAGCAATCAAACACCACAATATTATGTTTTTCTGAAATTTCTTACTTTATTATTATACTTTTCTCAAAAATCGCTTAGATATATATTATGTGGGTATTATAAACGAGTACCTTATCGAGTGATTACCCGCCGCATGCTGTGTGTCGTCCAAGTCCAATTAGCAATTTTGGGAATACACCATTTTAAGCTTTATCGGAGCTGTAATAACTGAAATTATTTATTCCGTGAAGGAATTGTGTACAGTTTTATTACAATAGGTATATTATATTTATAAATTATAATATTCAAAGGTAACTAATTTAAATGTATAAACTATCTAAATTTGAATGCTCCGATAAGCATATTTATAGTGGCAAATCGTAAATTACGTACCTACATATTATAAAAACAACAATATCAACAAGTAGGTATATTTGATATCAATATATTGTACAAATGTACAATAATATAACTAATATAATATCTAAATTAAATATTCTTCATTTAAGTTTAGTTGTAGCTATTAAGTATAAGTGTAAGTTATTTATTTATATAAATTATTAAATTAATTTTTTTCATTGTGTAGCCTACGGCCTATATCTACTGAAAATTCATTAATAAAGTAATTCACAAGCGATGTAATTAATTATTAAGTTCTAGCATCTAGATAATATTATAATATAATATTTTCTTACCATAGACCTATTATAAATGTTAGTTCCTAGAATGTGGAAAAAATGCTATACCCAACATGCAAGTTCTTACACTGTAAAAAAAGTTGCGTATGTTTGTTCCTACGCCTACACAGTGAAAAAATTATTCCTAACCTAACCTGGAAAAAATTACACATGTTAATTTTGAACTCGATGATAAATCTTTCAATCTATACAAAAACGAAATTTGAGTGAAAGCTTGTCAGCCTATATTACTAAGTAGGTAGCTCATAGGCGTAGCTAGGGGGGCTAGCTCCCCCCAAGTGTGAATATTAGCCCTCCAGAATTATTTGTATTTCATGTAGTTTATGGAGTTTTTTTTAATTATTATTAACTGTTTTTGCAGCCCCCCAATATATTTGAATATTTGATCACCCTACGCCTATGAGGTACCTATTAAGATTTACTAATATTTTATCATATTAATTTATTTTACTATTAGTAAAACAGTAGGGGATAGTCGAATTGCACTTATTACCTAAAAAGAAATTTTCTTCAAGTTATTTTCACTTGAGTTCAAAAAAGGTAATAGTCGAACTGCACTCGTTCAAAAAAGGGTTAAAATTTCAGGTATATATGGACGTTCACTTTTATTATTATAACAATATTTGACGATTTAAAAAAAGAATTACTAAAAATAAATTATAAAAATTAAAAAAATAATAATAATATTTGACGATTTAAAAAAAAATAAAACAATTATATATATATTATTACTACAAAAATTATCAACATTAGTTATAAAAAAAAAAATGTTAGAATAATGACAATAATAATATTTGATGATTTAATATAATATGTATATTTAATATTATATATTAACATAATGGTCAATGGCAGTGGCGTCCGCAGGATTTTTCAATGGGGGGGGGGGCTTTAAAATTAGTTAGGTACATTTTTATTTTATTTTGTCCAGTCTAATAATTTCAGACGTTTATTTGAGGTATTTTAAAATGTTTGTAACTTTTCAAATTTTTTGGTAGAAAAAATGCTCTGATCATAAGCATCTAGTTGGTACTTTTAGGTGGTCGAAATTGAAAATTCTCCGTGCTTTTAAAAATAATTGGAGAAAAAAAATGAAAATTTATTTAAATGTTTGGTTATACCGTCTTCACTTGGATTGTATTTGAATAATTAAATTTTTTTTTTCTATATAAATGTCAATAAAAAATTATTTATCCGGTTAAAAACCTTAAAAATGTAATACATAAGTTATTTTATTATAGCTAAAATATTAACGATACATATGCATAGTGTTTCAAAAAAATGAAATATTTCAGTAGGTATTTTGATATATTTTGTTTTATTTTTAAATAAGTTTTATATTTACATATAATTGTCATAAATTACCTTCATAACTATATGGTACCTGTATGTATACCTAACCTTTGGTATTATACATTTAAAATGGTATTCAAAATTTTTAAATATTTTAATGTTTAAATGATACAAGTAGGTATACAATATTATACATGTATTTTGTATAAATACTGAATTCTGTCATTAGAATTTAGAACACTGAACATTGTGTTAAAAAAATAAATAAATTGTGTTTTTATTTGTGTAAAAAAATTTCAATGTGTCACGTTTTTGTGAAATATTTGATATTTCATACTTCAAACACTACTTAGGCACCATGGTTATTTTTTATAAGCATTTAAAGTTCAAATTTCGTCAAAATGACAGTTAATTTGTAGTTTAAAACTTATAAAATATAAAATATATATAGCTAAGGCTAGACAATTTAATACAAGGTCTTTCATACAAGTAGTTCTTACTTTTACCTAAAAATTACAGATAATTTATGAAAATTGGTATGCAAATACAATGTTCTTTCAAAAATGAATTCATTCTGGTAACCCATATATGAAATTTACTTCTGGCTTACTATAGTCTATAGTTGACAGTTTAACTTGATTAATATTTTTTTGAAAAAGTAACAATAATACCGGCAATGGGGGGGCTTCAGCCCTTTAGCCCCCCCCTGCGGACGCCACTGGTCAATGGTATGTATAGAACAATCATTTTTAACTTTTAATATTTTTAACAATCATTGTCAGTCCTAAGCCTCTAAGTGGTAAGGGAAACGAGTGTATTATAAACGTTTAAACTCTTCAAATGCATGATATTTTTGTCGGAAAAGGTACCTTTTTTGAGTCCAAGTGCAGTTCGACTAAAATAAGTGCAATTCGGCCATACCCAAACAGTATTCTATAGGTTGAATTCATTTTTGGCCGAATACATTAAATTTGATATAGGTACTTTATATGTTTCAAATAGGTACCCAGTACCCACGAATAATATTTTTAAATTAATACGAAAAAATAAAAAATTATTCTTATATATCTAAATATCTAAAATTAGAACATAAAATATACCTATTTTTAAAAAAACTGTTAAAGATTTTGAAGAATTTTATCAATAATTTAACTTAAAATATCATAAAAAATGTAATATAGGTATAAATATAATTATAGCAATAATGATTGTGGTATGTGTGGGTGAATGTCGGCTGGAGTTGCATTTGTTATTCGTACAATTTATAAAATATTATGCTCACGGCGACGGCCGTGGTGCGAACAATGTGTATAGGTAAAATATAGGTAATTGGTAATACTTTTGAATTTTGATTATAATTTATTCTTAGGCCGTTAGCTGAAGAAACCGAAGCTACTAAAAATAAATATAAATAAGATATATTAGTATATTACTATATACCTAACTAATAGAAATATTACTATTTATAAATATATTACTAGTTTTACTATAGGTGTCTTATTGTCTCAGATTTTTAGAAAATACCTTAGTGTCCAGTGTACACAGGTCACAGACCCAAAAAATAAAAACCCATAAACCATTGTCAATACATACGTCATACATCGATTTGCTCAGAACCCAAAATATGAAATTGATAATAAATTAAATACGCATATTATATATTAATAAATAATAATTTATTTATTTAATTTTTATTTCACTAATTGAAATGATGATGTCTCAAAAATGCTGCAAGCTTGTGTAGAAGATACAACGTTCTATACACTATACCTAGTTTAACTTGTAAAAATTAGAATATATACAATATATAAATAAAACTAATCATAAAAATATTTAAATAAATATATATAATCCAAAACAAAAATGTCTAATAATAACTGCTGGTTATTGTAAGATAATATAACAATATATAGGCATTATTTCAATAGGTAAAAATTTCATTTTTATACTAATATATTTATTGTAGGTAACTGTTAAAATTATTAAAAATATTGATGTTAATACCAAATTGATTACCTACCTTACCTATCTAGTATCTACACATTTAGGTACCAATACTAATATTAAGAGGATCACTTTTCCCAAATTCACATATTTTGATACAATGATACCTAACCCATTTCTAATTTCTGTAGAATACGGTGTGTTATCTTTCTATTTGTGATATGGTTTAAAGAATACAAAATTTGGATTATTCTTAAAAAAAAATATTTCGTTTTATTATTTGTCATGTTCACCACTAATAAATTATAAGCTTCATTAGCTATTTAGCTTTGTCTTCGTTTTTAACCACAACATAATTTTGATTGTTAAGTAGGTACTGAAATTATATTAATTCATTATTTTAATTCTTATTTAAATATTCATTTATCACTTTCCAGACCATTTTTGTATCTTTATTTAATATTTTTATTTTATTGAACTAATACACTAATACAAATTTTTTGCTAATTTAATTCAAAATTTTTATATTTGTAATACCATCATAGCATAGAACAATATGATCATAGATCAATTTATAATACCTGAGGTTTTAACAGTTTAAATATCTACTATTTATTGTTAAGGGGCCTGCAAGTGACCTGTTTTTTTGCTGAAAAACATGCCTTACAGGAAAAACTCTCATGCCTCGTAGAGTGTTCCGATTTCAATCATTTTTTTTTTTTTTTTGAAAGAGATACTTCTTACAGCGCGCATTGGACTTAGATTTTTAAAATTCTATTTCTAAACTATACAATACGATTTTGAATATGACCAATTTTTCACAAGATTTTGTTACTTTTATTATGTTTGTTTTAAGCGACGAAATAAAAATCTAAGTCCGATGGGCACTGTAAAAAATTATACTCTTTCTAAAGAGAAAAAAAAATTAAGCAAATCAGACCACTCTACGATGCCTGAGGGCTGAGATTTTTTCCCGTAAAGTATGTTTTGAGCAAAAAATCATGCATTTTATTTTTGGTTTGTGGTGCCGTTGACAATACGTGTGCACATGCAGTGCGTTTGTAGATAGCCCGGTACAGCATACAATCACTCACACTAATCATTATTGACAACTAACACAAATGCCATTGGCGCCGGAAACGAAATTGCATATTGCCTAAATATTGCGCCTTATTAAGACACACGAGCAGGCCCCTTAAGGCAGTCTACTTGAGAGCGCTAGTATCGTTTTTTTAAAATTCCGGATTTTTACGGTCCACGATATTATGGTCCGCACATTTTTATTTTCCGGATTTTTACGGTCCGGGATATAACGGCCCGTACATTTTAACTTTCCGGATTTTTACGGTCCGGGATATAACGGTCCATACATTTTTATTTTCCGGATTTTTACGGTCCGGGAATATACGGTTTACAGCTTTCCGGATTTTTACGGTCCGTGATATTACGGTCCGAATATTTACATTCCGGAATCGTACGGTCCGTTCAATTATTTTCCGGGATTTTACATGCGTCCCTTGCGTCTTGATGTCATGTTGGATTGCTGTAGTGAATGGGAGAGCATCTCCTTCGAGGTGGAATAAGTCCTGATATTTCTTGCATACTCCCCATAGACTGGCCCGCTCCTCATGGTTAAGATGATCTGTTTGGATAACCTGTGCGAGCTTCTTCATCCGATTTTCCTTATTTGACTGCTCCGCTGATTCAGAACAGAGGTGTACTCTTGCCCCTTCAAAGAGGTCATATTGCACTTTTGCTAGCTGAGGTGGGAGGAATTCGATGGAATTCCCTGAGGGATTCACCACGGGAACCAATATCTGACCATCGCGAACGGAGTTAACGACATTCCCTAATAGTAATACTCTCTCCTCCCCGATGGTCTGTGCATGAAATATTAGAGTTATGTCATCTGCCTTGTCTGTCATGATGGGCACCAGCGTTTCCGATCGTGGTTGGATGACTAGGGTTTTTGGCAAATCTGGAGATTCTGGACACTCTGGATTTTCTGTATGTTCTGTTGACAGAGTAGAGGTTCTGAAGTTGATATTAATACCATTTTCTCTGAAGAACGGTGCGCCCAAGATTCCTGCTTCCACTATCGGAAAATTGTCATGGACCACCTGAAACTTCACAGTTGCTTCCTTCGTACCAAGTTGGACCCTTAAAGCGACTGATCCTATGGTGTACACTGGTTGAGAATTAATACCCTTTAGCTCATATATTATGTTCTCATCCACCAATAAATCCTTCCTTAGTTCTGATAGTTTGATAATATTTACATCACTCCCGGTATCGACTATCAATCTTACATTTTCTTGAATACACTGTTTAATTTTGAGACACGTGGAATTATTTACAAGTCTTGCTGAGAAGTGGAAGGTCGCTGCAGACTCAATACAGCGCTCTGGATTTGCTGAACCGATCGTGCGCTGCTCGGATTCGGTTCCCCTCCGTTTCCCGCATTTTGTTGTTCTGTTGAAGCTTCTTTTCCACCCTGTTGTCTTTTACTATTTACATATTGTCTTTTTCGGCATACTTCTAATTCATGTCCTTCCTTTTTACAATATCTGCAAACTAATACTGCTTTTGTGGGAGTTTTCGAGTTATTTTGCTGCCCATTCTGCTGACTGGATTTGAATCTCTCCTGATCCCATGACGACGCTCTGCATTCCCTGGCAAAATGGTTAGTTCGCCCACACTTAAAACATCCCTTACTAATGTTGCTGCTTTTGCCACTGTCCTTCTGCTTGAACACGGTATGATTTGCTTTTGAGGGCTGAGACTGTTGATCCTTCGAGTTTTTTTTATTACTGAATAGTTGCTGAGTTTCTTTGGCAAGGTTTTCTTCCGTTTCCTCCTCTAGTGCATATGCCAAAGCTTCCCTGAGGTTCTTGGAACCTCTAGCTTTAAGGAGAATTCGATACGATTCTGGCATCCCACTTATGAACGCGTTGAGTATCTGATTGCGCAATAGCTTATCAATATCCTCCCCATTTATGTAGTCTCCACTTTCCATGGCTGCATCGATTAAATCGTGCATGAGTTGCTCCATCTTATCATGATAATCTTGTACCCCTTCACCTGAACTCATTTTGCATGTGAGCATCTTCATCTGTAATTGTGGTAGCAATTTCTTCTTGTCTGACATTTCGACGATCGCTTTCCGGAAATCCCGATAAGTCTCGATTTTTTTATACCTGATTGCCCGTAACGCTCTCCCGGACAATTTAACAGTCATCCCTTGCACCAATAAGCTGATTTGTCCTGGGTCAATGATTCTGACTGCAAAATCACATGCCCTAAGAAATCGATGTACCTCTTCTGAACTTGTCCCATCGAAAACTGGTAGTAACCTGAGTGCTTGTTCTACGCTCGTAGAGGATCTATTGACATTTGGTCCTGAGCCCACTTGGCTTGAATCATCTGTTGATACTGATGCTTGAGTACCGTCCATTTTCCCGTAAACTTGTGTTATTGTTGAGTCCTGTAAATTTAGTCTCGAGCCCAGAGGACTTGAGCTGACTTTCTGCCTTAGATTTTCAGAATCTCTGGAACTATTCGGATTTCTTGAAATGCCACGTTGCTCTGGAAGTTCTGAGTATTGTTGATTTTCTGAGAGTTCTGAAAGTTGTTGATTTTCTGGATTCTCTGTGTTTTGTTGATGCTCTGGAGGTTCTGAGTATTGTTGATTTTCTGAAAGTTCTGAAAGTTGTTGATTTTCTGGATTCTCTGTGTTTTGTTGATGCTCTGGAGGCTCTGAATTTTGTTGATTTTCTGTATGCTCTGAATGTTGGATTGGTTGAGGTTCTGTGTGTGGCTTGGTCCTTTGACTTCTTAGTAAATACCTAGTTGACCCTAACAGTTCGTCCGTTCGGTCTATTGTATCCCCTGCCCTTCGTAGGACACCACTAATTGGTACATACAATTCTCCACTAGACGACCCACTACTAAAGCTGTCCAAATCTATTAAATCTCCACCAAAGCCATCATTTGACCCTGAGTTCGACATGCACTAGCTTAAAGGCCCGATTATTAGATGGATAAATTAAATAAACTGAAGCTAATTATTATTTTTTTTTTTTAAAGAAAATCCCAACAATAGAATATTCCAATACATTAATAAATCCCACTAAATTAGGATTAACTCCCTTTTTGAAAAATTAGCAAGACAATCCTAGCAATACTAGATAACTTGAAAAAGAATACTAATAATAATTATTATACTAAAGAAATAAGTACCAGATAATTTAATTGCCCCAAGTAATTATAAATAAAAACTTACGAAACGATATATAGTAAATACTGTTGCATTATGATGGTGTTGATACTCGATTGTTATTGTTTACCGCGTGAATATAATTGAATTGCTCCACTGACCCACTGCTCGGCGACGTTGACCCACTGCCTGGCGACGTTGACTTTGTCTCTACTTGTGCGGCGACGGCGCGTACTGGAACGAAGACTCCTCCCTGACGGTGACACTGTGTAACACGGCGGCGGCAACGACGACGAAGGCGACCGAAATCTCCCCGTAAATGTGCTCGGAGCGCTGTCTCGTATTGTGACGTAGTAACAGGTTGTCCCGGCGACGACGGCGACGATGGCGACGACGACGACAAAGGTCGTCTTTGTCGGTGTGTGCGGAGCGCTGTTTCACAGCTACTACGTACCGGCGGCGGCGCGTATGATATTAAGAATATTATATACGACACTCAACCACGAATATAATGGCGCCGCGTATTGAACGAATTAACACTATTTTATAAATCGTATGAACAACGTGAACGGGTTGCCTAGACGGCGGCGCGGGACGATGATGCCGACGCGCTCGTCCGTTGATATAAAGTATATAGATGTATATAAAATACGCCCACGTATATATTTATATATTACACCAAATCGATCGGATGTATAATATGACACGCCGTTACGACAATGCTGGCGGCGGTGTGTTTAATATCAAAATGACAATATATTAAACTATATTATATATAATATGTGCGCTATATATACCTCTGGTGGACACCCGTGCTTCCAAATACTGAACGAATTATTGTATAGATTTTCCGTACCGTTTTTTTTTTTTTTTTCCTTGTGATTTTCTGACACCAAAACCAGTTGAACCCAGACGGCGGTAGTTCACATAAGTTCTTTAGCGATCTCCAAAATTGCACTGTCGCAAAATGAATTGCGACAATTTTTCCCTTTTAGAGATCCCACCGCTGCCACCAATGAAGTGTGGTCCACCGTCGAATGATGTAAAACCGTAGGTGTTGGCATCAAATAAAATAACACACAGTTTGCTTATAAATAAGATTACCGATTTATTGTATTGAACACTAAAGAATTAATGTATATAAGGATAAAACTATTACTGATTTAATAAATTAAATATTGAAGAACTGATATATATAATAAAAAAAACTATTATTATGAGAGGTTCTGATAAAAATTATATGAGGCTCTGTAATAAACTATAAAGGATGCTCTGCTTAGTAACACGTGTGTTACTCACTCTTTTGACCAGACTCGACTGACTCTAGCTGGCGGGGCTGTCCCCATGGTCTGTCCCGAGCCTTTCGGAATGTGTTCGCTCAGCTTCTCGTAGGCGTCGCGTAGGCGTCCGTGAGAACCAGACAGTTCTCATACACGCACTACTCGCCACTAGACTGAGTCAACCCATTCATACTTATCATGTTACCCGTTTACAACAATTTGAACATTGATAACCTGCACTAATTATTTTAAATAGTAGTATCTATTTAAGAATCTGGACATTTTAGTTTGAAGTCTTTAATGTGTGGCCCATTTGTTTAAGTTCTAATTTTTTTTTTTTTCTAAAACGCATTTGCCTGCGGGCGCCAACACCCCCTTCAATTTTTTTTTTTTAGTTATTTAACTCTAGTTAAATTTTTAGTTAAGATGTGAACATTGATAACCTGCACTTATTATTTTAAATAGTGTTATCTATTTAAGAATCTGGACATTTTAGTTTGAATTCTTTTATGTGTGGTCCTATTGTTGAATTTCTTCTATTTTTTTTTTTGTTTTGTGTTTTCTGTTTAGGAATCTGGAAATTTTAATTTGAATTCTTTAATGTGTGGTCCTATTGTTGAATTTCTTCTATTTTTTTTTTTTTTTTGTGTTATCTGTTTATGAATCTGGAAGTATTTGTTTGAATTCTTTAATGTGTGGTCCTATTGTTTAATTTCTTCTAAATTTTTTTTTTGTTTTCCAAAACGCATTTGCCTGCGGGCGCCAACACCCCCCTTCAATTTTTTTTTTAGTTATTTAACTCTAGTTATAATTTTTGATTAGAGTTGAACGTTGAGAACCTGCATTGGCCCTATGAATCATGTTTCTTTACGGATCTGATCATTTTGAATAGTTTTTTCTGTTAAGTTTCTGGACATTTTAGTTTGAAGTCTTTCATGTGTGGTCTAATTGTTTACTGTCTTCTAATGTTTTTTTTTGTTTTGTGTTATCTGTTTATGAATCTGGAAGTATTTGTTTGAAGTCTTTCATGTGTGGTCTTATTGTTTACTTTCTTCTAATGTTTTTTTTTTGTTTTGTGTTATCTGTTTATGAATCTGGAAGTATTTGTTTGAATTCTTTAATGTGTGGTCCTATTGTTTAATTTCTACTAAATTTTTTTTTTGTTTTCCAAAACGCATTTGCCTGCGGGCGCCAACACCCCCCTTCAATTTTTTTTTTTAGTTATTTAACTCTAGTTATTTTTTTGATTAGAGTTGAACGTTGATAACCTGCATTGGCCCTATGAATCATGTTTCTTTACGGATCTGATCATTTTGAATAGTTTTTTCTGTTAAGTTTCTGGACATTTTAGTTTGAAATCTTTCATGTGTGGTCTTATTGTTTACTTTCTTCTAATGTTTTTTTTTGTTTTGTTTTATCTGTTTAAGAATCTGGACATTTTAGTTTGAACTCTTTAATGTGTGGTCATTTAGTTTAAGTTCTAATTTTTTTTTTTGTTTTCTAAAACGCATTTGTCTGCGGGCGCCAACACCCCCCTTCATTTTTTTTTTAGTTATTTTACTCTAGTTAAATTTTTTGTTAAGATGTGAACATTGATAACCTGCACTTATTATTTTAAATAGTGTTATCTATTTAAAAATCTGGCCATTTTAGTTTGAATTCTTTAATGTGTGGTCCTATTGTTTAATTTATTCTAATTTTTTTTTTTTTTTGTGTTATCTGTTTAAGATTCTAGACATTTTATAATTTGACTTTTTAATGTGTGGTCCTATTGTTGAATTTCTTCTATTTTTTTATTGTTTTGTGTTATCTGTTTAGGAATCTGGAAATTTTTGTTTGAATTCTTTTATGTGTGGTCCTATCCTATTGTTTAATTTCTTCTAAATTTTTTTTTTGTTTTCCAAAACGCATTTGCCTGCGGGCGCCAACACCCCCCTTCAATTTTTTTTTTAGTTATTTAACTCTAGTTAAATATTTTGTTTAGACTTGAACGTTGATAACCTGCAGGGGCCCTATGAATAATGATTTATTAATGAACTAGTCATTTTGAATGGTTTATCCTGTTTAAGATTCTTTACATTTTATAGTTTGACTCTTTAATGTGTGGGCCTATTGTTTAATTTCTTCTACATTTTTTTTTTGTTTTTAAAACGCTTTTGCCTGCGGGTCCCAATACCCCCCTTCAATTTTTTTTTTTAGTTATTTAACTCTAGTTAAATTTTTTTGTTTAGATGTAAAGCTATAATGATTTTTATATTATACAATCTGACAACTAATGTTTAATTTTTAATACTTGGGACTTGGGTATGTGATTTATTTCATTTATTTAAGAATTTATTAATGTTAAAAAACTGAAGATGATCGATTTTTTTTATTTATATGTAAAACTAAAAATATCTAAAAGTTTAATAAATAATAATAGTAACTTGTGAACTAAAGAATTATTTTTCTATTGAAAAGAAAAAAGTACATTTGTTATCAATATCAATAATACTTGATATGGTGTTCCGGCCTCGATTAAAATGGCGGATTAGTGGCTTCAATTAAATACACAGACTGTATAGGAGAGTTAGCAATCTAGTTTATGATATATAACTGTGTTCATAGCACAGTGCCAAATAATTTTTTGTGGTTCAACGCGATCACCATTTCTCCCTTCGTCCGACTGCGTCATTCGGTTTCCAACTAGGTCCCACTGCGAGTGAAGACCGCACATGCCTTCTCTTGCAGGAGAAGGGGGGTAGTATCATGCATATAGTGATATATACATAGATAATTAGATCTCCCTTCTACCCACTTGTAATAAGCATTGACGAAGACCTAGGGGTCGTTTCAATGAACAAAAAAAAAAATTTCAAGTAAAACCTCCTTATTATGGAATCACTCGGTATCAACTGATTGTTTCGTTATAAAGGAGTTTCCGTTATAGGGATACTAAAATATAAGGGACTGCTGTTATTTTCCGGTGCAAGAAGATTTATGTCATTTATAGGGAGTCCGTTATATGGAGGTCTTACTGTATATACAGAATGATTCATCAAGAATACTCACTCCAATCTTAGATCCTAAGCAGAGCAATGTTTGGAAAATATTTTTTTACAATGCACTATGACGTATGACGTTTGTATATTATATTTTTAAAAAAATTGTTTTATTCAAAACACTTTTTATATCAGAAAAAATACTTCAATCTTCAATATTGTCTTATTAAAAATGATGAATGGTGTATACTTTGTAGTAGAAAATTAAACCTATAGTATGTTATTTTGGCGGGTTAAAAGTTTCCTGAACAAAACAATATATACATATACGTATACAAATATAACAAAAAAAAAAAAAAAAAATAATGTTGGAGATAATCCAAATAATATTATACAAAGGTAAAAATGGTATAGAAATAATATAAAAAATCACATAGGTAGCCAGGTAGGTATTAGCATTAAGTGTATACAATATAATAAATTATATTCAATGGTATTATATATGTAGGTACATGTCCCCCTAACAATATCCTCGAATTTTAATTCAACCTGTACCTGCTTTCTAAATATATTTTTTTTGTACATTTGTGGCACCACAACTCGAAATCTGTATAACATACGCCCAACCACAAATATTCGAATATATAGGGATTGGCACCGTTAGTGAGATGTTCGTGGCACAAATTTTGAAAAAAAATCATATGAAAGTGAATAGAATTTTCTAATCCTCCTCGTCAAATCGTTTTGTATTCATTAATGCGAATAAATTAATGTAACATATCAATATAATATACACTGTATTAAGAATGCATGCCAAGTCCGGAGTCGTATAATGAACGATTACAATACAAATATTATAATATATTATATATGAACGTGTGCGGTAGGTAGTTATGTATTATAGACTATACTACTTCATATACAGTCCCCAGCCCCCACCTATCATAATTTGATGATTATTCGATACTATACGTATAGTGTATACAATGCATGCAAGGAAGTATGTCGATGTGGATTGCAATACCGGATACAAATACTGCATTGACCAACGAGATTGTTGAAATAGTTTAACGAATCGCGCGCTGAATAGTCTTGAAAAATGATCCGGCAAACCAAACCGCAAAACCTTATCGCCAAAACACGAGGGCTGAGTCATTAGTTAACGTTTAACTCGGAGTTGCCAATACTTACTGTTTCGAAGTAGACATGGAACTCTGCAGGATGCTCAAATTGATAAATTGCCGACCCGTGGTGAACGCATATGGAGCTTTGTAGTTTCTTCGACAGACAAAAAGGCTCCCCACTGGGTGATGCGGTAGACTTGATAATAATATTACTGTAGGTAAACACAGGTGCACTTCAGCAGTCTGCACTGATGACTTTGCAGGTGACCTATAACCCTTTCCTTAAAGTTAATACAAACATATAGGTAATACGAAATTGTTTTTTTACAAAAATGTAACTTACCGCCTACCGGTGCCTCAAATTTTCTAGCTCATGATTAGGATATTATATAGCCTATATTAATCAGGAATAATGTAGTTTTCTAATAGTGAACGAATTTTCAAAATCTGCTCAGTAGCTCCAGAGATTTCTTCCTACAAACAAACTTACAAGCTTTACCTATTTATAATATTATTATAGTATAGATTATTTAGTTATTGCATTATTACCTATCGTAATTGTTAAATAAATAAATAATTACATATTATTATATTATATTGGTACTAAGTAGTTATGGACTTATGGTATATCATTAGCCTGCGTACTATTTACTTTCATATAGTTTCTTCAGCTTCACGTTAATTTTACATAATATTCATAATGTATACCTGCTATTGGATATTGGATTTAATTAAAAGTACTTAACTAGTTATTTATTATGTTTATATCAATAAAAATCAGTTCAGATGAAAATTAAGTTAATGAATATTACATATTAAAAAGTTAAGTTAAAAAGTTAAAATTACCTTAATTTTAAATTTTAACTCGTTTATGACCAGGCTTGGATTACAGTGGCTATCTAATTATTGTCTCTTCAGATTATTATCGGTTTTGAAGAAAATGTAGGTATTATTATTTATTGAAAAGTATTAAGAATAGGTATGAGTTGGTTATGAGTTATGAGTTATGACAATTATAATAATATTACATTTTTCTGGTGTATTATACGGTATATACAATATTATCTAAAAAATTAAACATTCAAATAATAATACACATAGTTTCCCACGAGGATTTCACTAATTTTAAGTGGAAGGAAATGCAGATTACATTTTAAATTAACAAACCTTCGTGGGACACTCTTCTGCATACATATTATTATGCATAGTACATACATACTTAAAATCAGCAATTTTAGTGTTTATTAAACCTTTCATCTGGACAGTTACCATAAATACATTTCTGTTGTCATTGTATTGAATAATTATAGTTTAACCTGAATAACTTTATATTTTATAATTTAGTACTTAACAATTTTACATATTATAATTTAAAAATAATACAAATAGTGAAATATCATAATAAATATGTAAATAAAAAAGGTGCTCTGCTGTACAGTAGGTTACAAGTGGGTCACTGTATAATGGATGGCATTAAATTTGAATTCAATGATATAATATCATTGTATAAGAAAAACGATTCTGAGCGGAAACGGTTAGTCTAGGTATAAGACATACTATACAGGGTGTATCTTATGTCATTGTACGCGGGGTTTTTTGACGATTACGGAACGATGATATGGAATTTCGTTAAAACGAAAAAAGACGTGTTTCTTTATTTTTAAAAAGCAATTTTTTTATAACAATTTCAAAATTGTTAAACACGCAGGTGTACCAATAGCAAAATCAACTTTTTTTTTCAAAAGGTAACTACTATATTTTTTAATGGATTCTGGTAAAGCTTTTTTTTCTGAACATTTTGGTAGCCGAATCGTCAATTTTGGTTCGCTAGTTTATTAACTATGGTCCTCCAAAGATTAGTAAAATATGCATTAATACTTTTAATTAAAATATTGGGTATAGGTTTAATTTACAAGCGCTAAACAATTTTTTCTTATAACTACCATTTGATACACTTCAATAGTTGAATCGGTAATCTAATGAAACCCTCAAAAAAAAAAAAAAAAAATAACAAACACAAATGTGTAAACATACTCCATTATTTTTATTTTAACATACGATCATAAAAATCAATATTATTATTTTAATATCCAAAACTAAAAAGGATGGAAAGGGATGAATTACAACTCCTAAGTTCATACTTTGGATGCGATACCATTATGGGGAATCTACGGTTAATATATCAAGTTTATACTTTATACCACTACGAAACGAGCACCACAAAACATTGCACTTTTTTCGTTGCACATATTAATGTCAACAATCGAACACCATTTACCAATTTACCATTATTACCTTAGCCATCTAACCTAAACCTAACCTAACCTACCTAATTAAGAATTCAAATTTATGATATTGTAAGAAAAGTAACTGTGATGAAAAAAATGTAAAGTAATTAATTACGATTATAATAATAAATTAAAATAATAATATTGATTTTTATAATCGTATGTTAAAATAAAAATAATGGAGTATGTTTACACATTTGTGTTTGTTATTTTTTTTTTTTTTGAGGGTTTCATTAGATTACCGATTCAACTATTGAAGTGTATCAAATGGTAGTTATAAGAAAAAATTGTTTAGCGCTTGTAAATTAAACCTATACCCAATATTTTAATTAAAAGTATTAATGCATATTTTACTAATCTTTGGAGGGCCATAGTTAATAAACTAGCAAACCAAAATTGACGATTCGACTACCAAAATGTTCAGGAAAAAAAACTTTACCAGAATCCATTAAAAATATAGTAGTTACCTTTTGAAAAAAAAAAGTTGATTTTGCTATTGGTACACCTGCGTGTTCAAAAATTTTGAAATTGTTATAAAAAAATTGCTTGTTAAAAATAAAGAAACACGTCTTTTTTCATTTTAACGAAATTCCATATCATCGTTCCGTAATCGTCAAAAAACCCCGCGTACAATGACATAAGATACACCCTGTATACTTATCTATGGTATTAAAAAAAAATTGATATATAATACGTACCTATACTAAATTCCAAATTAATCATATCACAATATCCATTAGGTAGGTACTTATAACGCGTTATACATCAACAACAAACCGTCATACATCATTGATATATAATAGTATACTTTAGAAGTTTCAAGTACCCACGAATAATATTATACAATCATAACAAAATAACTAAAATAGTTATTCTAGGTTTTTTAATATGTAATTTCGTTCAAATTGAATTTAAAATGACTATAAAAATAAATTTTAGATTTTTTGGTAACAGAATTAACTCCTTACGTAGAATCTTGTTTCAAATGTTCAATCCTTACATATAGAAATTGAACATTTTATAAATTATAACTACAAAATAATTATTAATTGTCAAAATTCAATCTTTAAATACTTATAAAAAGAATTGTGTAATAAAATATTTTTCAACTGATATTGTAACAATATATCAGGAGCCTTGTATTAAATTTTTACACTTTTTGGCCCAACAGATAAAACTTAATTGATATTTATAGAAAACCAAACTAAAAAATTTGAAAACTGTAAATGTCCCTAAACAGCTCAAAATTAGACGAAATATTTTCAAAATTGTATGGTGGATAGGAAATGCTAATATAAATATTCAGTGAAATTTTCATGTATCTACAGTTATTAGTTTTTGAATTACAACAAAATAAGGAAATCGCTACATGAGAAATCGAGTGAATATCCAAGGTTGTAAAAATTTGAATTTCAAACGCTCATAAAAATTTAATTTGACTTTCTTATAGACATTTTTTTTTTTTTTTGATAAATGTAGATAATCTTATGAGGAATCTTGTATTACATTTTCAAATCTTAGATTTAAAAAGAAAAATTTTTTACGAATTCTTAACTCAAAATTATTTGCTAATTTTCGTGATTTTTCCATATTTTGTCAATTTTTGAACTTTAAATGCTTATAAAAAAAAATTGTGACTAAGGATTTTTAATATTTTTCATCTGCCTTTGACACAATATACTAGGAGCCTTCTATTAAATTTTCAAGCTTTCGCAACCAAAAAATAAAATTTTATTGATATTTTTAGAAAAAAAACTAAAAAAAAATTTTAAATGAAAATGTCCCTAAACAGTTCAAAATAAATCAAAATATTTTGAAAATATTATAGTGTATAGGAAATGCAAATATAATTAACAAGTGAAAATTTCATGTATCTAAGGTCATTTGTTTTAAAGTTACACCAAAAACCAAATTCAATTTTGCGTAAAAATTCCCGTTTTTGATTAATTTTTCTTTTGTATTTCTTGGCGCTTTTGAAAATTACTGTGAATTTTAAATTTTGACTTCCCAATGCACCAACGATATTCACTTTCCAATCGAAAGATACTGAAGTTGAAAATCGAAGCATTATTTCGACTTGTTATAGTGTACACGGACACAAAAATAAAAAATAAATAAAAAAAAACTCACATCATTGTATAATCAATACATTCATCGTTCCACTCAGAATCTAAACTTTATTTTATTGACATATATAGAAAAAAATCTAAAAAAATGGAAACTGAAAATTTCCGTAGACAGCTCAAAACAAGTCAAAATATTTTTAAAATACTATGGTGTATAGTAAATGATAAAATAAATATTCAATTAAAATTTTACGTTTCTACGTTTATTCGTTATAGAGTTACACCAAAAACCAAAATAAATTTTGAGTACAAATTCCTGTTTTTCCTTGATTTTTTTATGTGTTTTTCCTAACACTTTTGATGCGACTACTGGGAATTTTAATTTTTCACCTCCCCGCAATGCACTAACTAGGCTCACTTTCCCATCAAACAAAATTCTGAAATTGAAAATTTAAATATTATTTCGACTAATTATGTTGTACACAGACACAAAAAAAATTTAAAAAAAAAAAAAAAAACACACATCATTGTAAAATCAATACATTCATCGCTCCGCTCTGAATCTATAATAAAATAAATAATATAGGTACATACCTACATTAAAATCCACTTCTTACTTACATAATATTTTAATATAGGTATACTAGCATAGATTATAATATAATTTGTGATAATAGCCAATAGGACATTACTATTACTAGGTACTTTGGTATAACTTAATTACTTATTAGTTAATATGCGATTGATTAAGTTGTATAATTTAAAACGAATGAAATGAAATGATTTGCAACAAAAAATGTAATTTAACAGATGTCTTATTGTTTTTAATATGTCGGGCAGTTCAGCAGTTGGGCTTGATTACAATAATATGTTATGCATTTCCACGGTTGAAAACTTATGTTGGCTTTTTATGATCATTACGTTTTTCTACGAAGTATACATTTCATAGGTACACGACCGTTGCCAAACATAATATTCTTATAAACAGAAATGGAATTTATTTACAGAAATTAAACTAAAATACAATATTGTAATTGAGTAATAATATGTAAAAAGTACAAACTTAAAAATAAAGTTGCTAGAAATATTATACACGTCATGCACTCATGCATATTATATTATATTATAGTTTTTTTATTAGCTTTTATTATAGGTATACGACTATATTACCGCTCGACAATAAAACTATTATATATACAAATACACAATTATTTACAGTATTCATAATATGATAAAAAATGGTAAAATTGATAAATGACAAAACCTGCTTCCGATGTAGGTAAAGGCGATTTATATGATAGAAGCGTACTAAGGCGTCGGCTGCGACGCGCCAGTTCTATCCCGGCCACGGGAGGCATTTTTCTCTTCGGGTAGTCACGGTGTCAAGGTGTCCGAAGAGATATGCCACCATCCCACCCTGTGGGGGGGGGCATGGCAGAAAACTACCGGTGCCCAACTTGAAATTCTGCCAAAACCCAAAGACGTGTTTCAAACAACCTCTCCAGCCATTCCCCGCCCCACTACAAAAACAACAAAAAACAGCTAATAGACAAAGTTGACGGGCTTAAGTTCAATAAAAAAAAAAAAAAAACGAATTACATGCGTTACGAAATCTTTATTTAAATGTAGTTTTTCCGCAATACACAATATTATACGTGATACGTCAGTAGACAAAAGATTATATAAATTATAAAATGTACATATTTTTGACAGTCATGATCGAATGGGATCTAATTTCCCGTTCGTTTGGTTTTAACGTAATTCGTATATATATTATTTTCATTATTCGTTATTTTTTTTTGTTTCCCATCAATAATAATATAAATGATAATTTTACATAATATTACTATTACTGTTTATTACCCACATTTCATTATTTTTCAGACATTGTTCGGTGATACGCAGACTATTTCTTTTAAAATGAGAACCACTTATTTTTACTGTAAATTGTTAAGCAGAAGTTTTTCTTCAAAAATGTTGATGCATTTTAAATTTTAACTTGCAGTTTCTGAGACCTGAGTTATTAAAATGTACATACTATATATTGTATTAAATTATATATAAATTATAAATAGTCCCTATAACAATGGTTTTATATAAAATATAATATAGACCTGCGTTTCCCCAATCATGGGTCTCGAAATTTTTTTGATGTGTCGCGACTCGCGGTTACTATTATGCTTATTTTAGTATTTTTGTATTTTTTTATAATTTATTTTATTTATTTATTATGTATTATGTATCAAGTATTGTATTTTATAAAAATTCAATGATCAAAATTAGTAATAATAAAAATATTATTTATTTAAGGCATACTTGATTTTTTTCTTTTTAGCAGGGGGTCGCGTAAACAATAAATATTAAATTTATGGGTAGCCATTGCAAAAAGTTTGGGAAACAATGGATTAGACTATACCTACTTACCTAATTATTTAGACTATTACTTATGAAACTCTGAAAATTTTACAAAATATTATGAAATGTTCATATATTAATATTGACAACTATAATTTTTAAATAATTTTAGCCCCATGTCTTATATCAAACCTAGTATAGTGGACTATCATACCAGAAACTTCTCGTTCTAATTTCGATTTATGAACATAAAAACGTTCAGAAAAAGAAAACATCACCTTAACAATTTAAAATAAAAATGGTAATTCTCCTTCGAGAAAAAAAAGGTTTGCATATCTCCACTGGATAATATACCTTAAATTGCATAAAAAGTTCAAGAATGTATATTATGATAATATGGCACTACTATAAATATTATAAGCAAAATTAAAAAAAATAAGAAAATTGAAGAAATTCATTATTAAAGAAAGAAATGGAAACGAGTGCATATATAATGTGGTCGGGGAATCTGCACGAGTATTACAGGACAAAACACAATAGTAACACAAGGGTGAATTTTCTGGTAAACTCTTGCTGGAAAAATAGTGGAAAATTCTGAATTTTCGCCTCTGCTCAGGCTTATCACCTCTGTATAAGTAATGACAATATAACATGACGATAATTAAAAAAAATGGACGGTTTATTATATTATATAGGGTGATACAACTCGTAGATTGGGGCTAACAGAGTTGAGGCCCCCCCACTAAGGAATCGGAAGAAGCCCCCTCACATTACTATTAAACGGATCCCCCGCGGTCTCTGCCACCCCCATCGCGACCGAATTCGATCACGCTACGCCTATATATAGGGTACACGCGCACATAAAAGTGTTAAATCGTTCGGTACGATTCGGGGGCGATCGCGAGTCGTGACGGCGGCGGCGTCGCGGCGCTGCCCGCGCTTTGGTGGACACCGGCAGGAGCAGTGCCGCGCAACGCCAACACGACGACGCTCTCGCCAAGCACCGCGCGCAAGCTGCACCGCCGCGACACCGGGCACACGTTCGTTGGCCGACCGTCGACACCGCCGCCGCCGTCTCGCCAACAGTCGTCCCTGAACAAGCGTCCGCTGTCCGAGGAGCACGACACCGTCGCCGCCGCCGACCGACCGACGTGAACACCGCTCGCCGCCGATAATACCTGTTATGCCGGTGGCCAGTGCCGTCGGCCGCCCGCACACGCGTCCCGCCGCACCAGCGTGGCCAGAAACGTGACTGTATGGTGGGCTCGCCCGGTGGGTAATCCCGCCTGTTACGGCATGCCAATACGCCGGGGACATGTCACCCAGCGCACCACTGTCATAGAGACCATCATCAGGAAGTTTGACACGCACAGTGAGTGTCATATAATATAGTATATTTATATAAATATGACTGCAGCGCGTGCGTTCTCGTTTTATTATTATTATTGAGATTAGGGCTGGGATTTTGATGCGATTTCCATTTATGTTTTCGGCTTTTCCGTCGATTTAGGACCGGGTGAGCGGAAAATGTACGTTAAGTGGATCCCATTGTTTCTGTATAGTAGGCCCGCATTTTTCTACAAATACCTGTAATATATTATTCAACTCTGTAGGGCGTTTTTTTGGAATGTTTTTAGAGGAATTTTCGGGAGTTTTTGGTACATTTTTCACAACTCATTTTAAAAGTAATACAAAATGTATTGTTGTGATAAAAACCAGCACATTGGTAGACGTTTATATAGTTTTTCGATCACATAATGTGAAAAGTGTAATATTTTCAATTTTCATTTCTATAAAGAAGCGATAACAATAATTATACGTCTTCTATTTTAGTGGCCTTAGAATTTTAAAGTTTCTTTGAAAAAACAATCACCACTGTACCTACAACACACGTTTTCGTTATAAAATGTTTAAACGCATTTTCGCAGTGCGTATTTAAAGCTTTTTAAGGCATTTTTGCACTTTTACAGGGCATTAAATTCCCAGCCCTAATTATTATAATAATTTGATCTATTGTTGTATAAATAATATCTAATTATATCATTGTAGGATATCTGTAATATTATTATGCGAGGGCGCGATTTCAACGAAAAAACTGGGGGTGCGCTGTAAACAAGCCTCCTTTTTTTTAGTTTGTCTATATGATATATCACCCGATCACACGAGGAAACTTTTTATATTAATAATTAATATAAAATAAAAATTAAGAAATATTTTAACCAACCATAAGCAACATATAACTTATTAGAGAGCTGATTTAAAAGCTGGACACACCCAAAAGACCACCCCTCCCCCCAAATCGCGCCGACGATAATAATATTATTATTATTATCATGTATTCGCGACCACATCGCTATATACACGTACGCCGCACAATATATTATGATCGTCACTGCTTGTCGTGTACAGCGGCCGTTGATCTTCATTTTTTATTATTCCGTGGCAATATATATATTAGGTATAATATGTATTTTTTTTCTAATATTTAAATGATTGTTTTAAAAACTCGTCCTGTGTGCACGCGTGTTTGATTTGTACATACATATATATATATATATATATATATATATACATAGAGCGGTTTCAAGTAGTTTTGGCGGTGTCCCGCAGTGGCGTGCAGGTATATCCCGAAAATCTGCAGATGACATCGAGCGAATCCGATGATACCGTATCGGGCGATTAATACCTACAACCGTGGTTGTAATATACGAGTATAACGTCAAGTGCAGGTTTCTTTTTAAAATTTAAAAAAAAAATCATCTCCTCGTCGAGAACTCGGCGGCGGTGCCCGTCTTCAACCGTCACGCGTTTCCGAGGCGCAACATCCTCGAGAGTATAATATTTACGTGCACTTTTATTATATTATATTATTATTATTATTATTATTAGACATGCTTATACGCCACTGCTGCCGATCGCCGCCAAATCGTGTTCCAAGAACGAATAATATATTTTTGTCGCCTAATCGTTTCAACCTTTTAACAACCGTTTTACAATATTATCAAGGTATTTTACACGTTTAATGGGCATTAGCGTACTAGTAACGTTGTTTTTTTCTCAGCCTCCCTGTCTCGTCGACCAGTGTCGACGGTTTGAACGTGTTTATTTTTATTATTCTCCAACGCAGAAGCGTTTTTGGCCCGAAGTCCTTTCCGAAACTTTCAAGCCCGTTCGTATACCTACCACTGACTCGCCAGCGTTTTAGCCGAGTTTTAAAGTTTTCTCGCTGGGCCTTGGGGGCTTTATGATAAATTGCATCTGAACGTTGTATATAATTGACGAGTATATCTGTGTATAGTTTTACATTTTTAACATTCAATTTTTTTTTATTTAAACGTTTCAAAACTAAACCGTTTAACTGTATAATATGGTACCCGAGAACGCGTATCGTAGAGGTATATTATTTAATATTTCTGTAACCGAGTGCGAAATAACTTTTTATAAATAAAGCCACAGAGTATACAAATGATCTATTAAAATTTCAATACTAATATAGTTAATTTATACATTGTTGTAGGCATAAATTTACTACGACTATGTAACGTACAAAGTAAAACAATATTGACAAAGTCTTTAAAAACATTTTAAATTTTATGTTTATTTAAACTTTTTATTTTTAAAATGTTTTTTTAATACACATGTTATATATTTTTAAATTTTTTTTTTTTTTGGACGGCTTGCAACTATATTTGATGCAGTTAACATTTTAATTGTAAGAATTAATTCAAAATCTTTTCGAGTCGATAAAATATAGTAAGCTTAGATAAAACATAGTAATGAATAAAATAAAATGGTATATACATCGTACGATTTAAGCCAATATAAATAAAGTAGGTATATAAATTGTAAATAAATGTTATAGCATTAAATGGCCACTGCTACCAAGCTATTACAAGGAATAAAAATACCACAAGACAAACATGTTTTTGTGTAGCAGAATTGCAAAAACAAATAATAAATTCACTATTCAGTGTTATGTTTTTTAAAAGGATTGTCTTTACTCTTTATATTTTCACAATAACAATTATGAAATTATCAATAGTTTTAGATGACATAATCTTATGCTAAATAATAAAAATAAAATATAAGTTAGGTATGTTAATTTGATAAAATAAATGTTTTATGCTTTTCCTTTTCCGTGCTCTAAAAATACAATATTAAATTCATGTTATATTAAACTTAAAATTAAAAGTGTATAAATTATTAATTTGAAAGTATGAAGAATTTTGTATTATAAAATTATAGTAATTAAATAACAATTTAAGCAGATTTATTTTGATAAATAATTTTTTTCCCCTTCATTGATTTATTAAAATTCACATTTTGTTTCAAACATGGCTTATATGTTTTTTATGTTACGGTTCAAGTAAGAATACCGGTAAATCCTATAGGTTTCACCGACTGCGGTCGGATTGATTTCGGTAAAACCTAGGATACTCAAAATAGTTTGGTCAAACCTAAACATTTCGGACTTTTACCAATAAGGATTGTATAAAATTTCCCCTTGTTGTATACTCCTATATAACTAAAATATTATACTTTAACTTAAGAATAAAAATAATTATTTTAATACCTTTAGGTATTATACGCATTAGCTATTAGATACATACATTTATATTATTATTATATACGTATAACTGCTATAATATTATAAATTATTGACTAGGTATCCAAAAAATGTACTGTGCAACTAAATGTCTAAATATGTCACAGTAGTTAAATCTGCACAGATAAAAAATGACTTTTTTAAAATAAAATGTTCCTAATATAAATATAATTATACATTATTTTATTTATTTAAAATCACGAATAAGGATCTATCTTAATTCGTGGTAGTAGGTAATATACCTAAAGTAATAAATTCAATTATCTCAGTAATACCTAATAATAATTTAGATGTTTGAAGTAATATTATCATACTAGTATAAAAATAAATAAGTATATATAAATTTCTGTATCTAATATACTGGTAGTAACTAATATATTGTAGAACTTAATATACCTACTTAAATAATAATTTTAATTTTTTTTATGTTAAAGTATAATATTTTAATTATATACGAGTATAATGCAAGGAAAATAAGCACACATGATTGGTTAAAATTTCGGACTTTTACTAACACTGATTCTATATCGTTTGTAAAATCTCGTTTGTAAAAGTCTAAGCTACAAAAATCAGAATTTCAAAAAAAATACCGACAGTATAGTTGGTGAAACCTAGGATTTACCACAATTTTTTTTTTTGGGAATATTAGTCAAGACAACACAACTTCGAGTACGTTTTATTATAATATTATTATTATAGGTACCATATAACTAATATTATTTTGTAACTTGTAGTCTAGATTCCTGATTTTTTTTTTTTTTGAATGTATTTAGGCTGTAGGAAAGGTTCGCTGATATAATTAACTCGACTAAACTGAGTAATACCATTTTAGGTAAGGAATAAATAAGAAATTCAGATGAATACGTATAAATACAATTTAAAACTAAATTAAAGTGCTCAGTATTTTACTAATAATAGCATTTTTATAACCTTATTTACGAGTAAATAGAAAACCTAAGTCAAATACTAAAGATAAAAATTAATAAATAAACTATGACCAAAAGTCTGTTATTTATCTATACGGGTTCATAAAATATGTAAAAATGCATTTTGTAATGACCAAAATACGATAAAAATATATCATATTTTATTTTAACTCACGTGTTTTTTATTGCAATGTTGTAAAATATAACTTATACGTGTCGTCCCTGATCCCAAGTACTTATTCAAATTATGCCCATAATATTTTAACTAGGTAAGTGGCTTAAAAAAATGTGTAATTTAAAAATTGTATGATATAATCTAAAAAAAAAATAAAAAAAACATTTTCACTTTTGTTTTAATATTTATATACAATGAAGGTTTTCCGCAGAAGCATTGATCAATGATATTTACCTATTTGTTTAGTTTTAGATACAATTATTAAATTAAGTATAAAACAACGCAGCTTGATCCACCCTTGCTTTATATAGGTTATCTGACATTCTAATTTATTTACTTCATGAGCTACAATTCATATTTATTTTAAAACAAATGCAAACAATTATTTCTTATCTAAGGTCATACGTTATAGTAATAATACCTTATAAAAAAAATTTTAAATCAATAATTTAAAACGTGGAGGAATAAAAGCGCCAGTATCATAATGACGTAATGAATAGGTAACTATAATTAATGTGTTTTGTACTGCAGTAAACTACCTAGCTAAATATAATTTTGAATAAATTAATTGTTGAAGTACCGTTTCCCATTTCAATTTACTTGTTTTTCATCTTAAGTATTAGTTGATTTATTTCAGAAAGATTTGCTTGTATAAAATACTTGGTTAGTAATAATACCTACTTCTATTTTCAATAGATATAAATATTTTAAAATATTAAGTAGGTAGGTAGTAGATACATATGCAAATATTCAATAATTCATTGCTAATAACGCACATGACCATCCGAAGTATAAAATTTGAATAATATAACTTTACTAATCATTAAGAACATGGTGATTTTAAACTCTTCAAGGTGATTAATCAAGAATTCTATTTTTCTTTAATAATTCAGTTATTCAAAATCTGATTTTTGAAATCTTTAAATATACCTACTTAAAGAACACATTTTAAAATCTTTAACATTTTTTGTACCAGTATTCTGTGGGCTGTGTCTTCACTCTTCATGTTACATTTCAAATTACATTCGGAAAGGAGGGTTCTCAATTTAAAAAAAAACAGAAGTTTGTATCACTATAGGACACTCCATAACTCTTTAAAGCACGAGATTTCTCTGGAAGAAAATATATATTTTAATACAATATATAACAAAAAATTAAAGAATGAAAAAAACTGAGTATTTAAAAATTTTAAAATCAGAAATTAAATATTTTCAAGGAAAATATTAGGTTGACCGTGCTTGGTGAATCAATTTTGTGTATCATTTTCAATAAGTAGTATAAATAATTTTAGAGTAATTAATTTAAATATTAAGATACATTATGTTATACCTACATAGATAATTTATAAATTAAAATGTATACGTTAAAAAATAAATTAACTTGTATAATAATTATACTCATAGGTACATACATCGATCATAGTTAACTCTAACTTCTTTTACTCGAAATCATACCTTAAACTTTTTCAACGGTCCCTAAAATTTCCTATAATTGTATTATCCTTGGATAACTCAAATTCTTGAATAACTCAAACTTTCTGGCTGGCCCCTTTAACTTTGAGTTAATCACGTTCGACTGTATAATGTGATTTATTATTTATTTATATAGATTGATTTATTTGAAATACATTAATTGATAGGTTATTTATAAAGTATTTTTATAAAGTAAATTATTTTCTACACCTAAAACTATTAAACAATTTTCAGCAAAAAAAAATTAATTTTTTCTTAATTTATATCATCTTTTCTTGCATTACACAGTTTGAATATATTTAATTTTATTGAATTCAATATTATGATTTATCGTTATTGGATCAAACTAAAATTGCATGATAAATACATTAATAAGTTAGCGGGTTTTATCATTCGTGTACTTAATAAACCATTTAACTATTTTTTCTTCAAACAATTATTTTTAAAGCTTTTACAATAAATATAAGAAAACAAAATATTAAATTGTGTAGATACAGATAAAAAGTAAAACTATTATAACTAAGTTTGTCTGGAAATGGTTATAAATTTCCTGAAATTATTGAAAAAGTATATAATAAATAAATAAATTACCATTTACATGTTAGTAGTAATTATCATAACTCACCTTTTTATAAATGTTATTAAATATTAGTGTATAATTCCGAATTTCCATCTTTCTATGATAATATGAGCTTTATATATTTTTTTGGATACAACATAACATTTTTAAATATAACACAAAGATGTCGATGAAATAATAATAAATTATATTATATAAACGTATTTTGCATTTTATTCTATTTATTTTATTCTACTTTAGTATACAATACAATAATTGGATGTAATATGGTATTGCTTTATGTTGATATAAAATTAAGAAGTTAAAATAGTCTTTATAATATATTTTGTCATTTATCATTTTTTTGTCCGAGAATTAAGTGATTTATAAACTCTTGTTTAGCGTGAACAAAAAATATTACTTTTAAAATGGTAAAAATATTCAAATATAAAACCATCATGTTATAAGATATTATGTTTAATATTATATATGTATATGTTTTAATAATACTATTATTTTGTTATACTGTTGTAATACTATTTGTCTCTTTCCGTTTTGTTTCTATTTGTTTCTTCATAATTAGTTTTTTGTTTTTGTTCTAGTGCACACTGCACAGAGATTTATATTAATCTTTAAAATAAAATAAAAATATATATGTACCTTCAGAAATGTATTTTGAATAAATGCAAATGAACAATTCAATTTAAATAAAATATTCAAACAGTTCTAAAAATTCTAACATTTTAGTGTTCTGAAAATGTTAAATTTATTTCATTAGAAAACATTTAATTAAGTCCAAAGGTGGAATAGAGTTTTGTTATTAATATAATATTATAATAAAATATATTATATCAATATCGGGTATAATCTTATGTCAATTATAAATTTCGCGATATTTTAAGTATGCTGGTAAATTATCAAGAGTGGTTTAATTAATTTTTTCAGTAACAAAATATTGAATAAACCAAAATTAAGATCCACTTAAAAAGTCAGTTGATAGAATTTTAAATATAATATTACTACAGTAAGGTTTTTTTGTAAAATCACTATAAAATAAAATTTATTATAAATGCACGAAATATTATAATAAAAATGTTTTGAATTACTAACTGAATTAAATTGTATTTTAATGAAAATATATTTTCTTAGTACATTTTGTTTTCGATTCCATGAATTAAAAGATTTATTAACAATTATCCAGAATTATTAAGATATTTAGGTCCAAAATTTGTATTCGTTTACTTATAAGTACCTTTACTAAAATTGATTTAGAATATTGCAACAAATATATTATTTAAAAAAAAGGGAGCCTGAGTTAAAATAGTTGTATTAATTAATTACATTTGTATGGTTTAAATCACTTCTTATCACTTTTTAAGGCAGTAACTTACATTAATTTTTTTTTTATATATTTATAAAAATAACATGATTTAGTTTTGTTTCGTGTGTAAAAATACTGTAACATATGACTCTTGTGTTCTATGTTCTTTTAAGAAGACCTCGAAAAAAGTTTTGCCATATGTATTTTTTACATGTTACACATCAAAAACAAGTTGTAACAAAAGTGGTCATATATTATTGTAAAATGGGCTTATAACTACTATAAACATACATAACATAATACCACCAGGCACTAACATTAAAGAGAATATTTGGTTGTTGATTCTTAAGTTTAGATTATGTAGCGAGTTTAATTTCATAATTAAATAAAAAATATAACGCCTATAGTAATTTACTTTGACATACTAATTCATTGTACCTACACATTATTTTTACTCTCACCAGCGTTGTTAAATTTAAAATATAGGTAGATAGATATCGTGACTCGTGAGGACAAAAAGTTAATATTTTCTATGGCCAAATTAATTATGGTTATTATATGACGACTTCTACAATATTATACCTAAACCGGTGGAATTCGATCAATATAATATGTTATGAACTTATATGTGTGCTAATATGTACTCTTTAAAATTCTTACGTTTTTAGAAGGTACCAATAATTATTATAGTGATTGAGGCGCTTGAGTGTACCTAACAATACAAATCTAACTGATATTATTTCCGGTAGATACCTACTCTTTAATTATGCTATCTACAATTTTATTTTATACCTACAGGCTACATACAATAGTTTAAATCGACCAAATTAATAACTATACCTAAATACGATAAAATATAATACTATGGTAAATTAAAAATACGCTTATTCTCATAATATTAAATGAAATTAAACCAGACAAAAGTGTACACCTATTCACTCAGATAAGCGGATAGCATATGCAAATTTATCAAGTTTTGGTTTTCAACATGAAACGGTAAACCATAGTGAAAACTTCGTTGATCAGGTATCGGAGGTCCATACTCAAATTATAGAGTCATTATAAAAGTTGACAAAACAAAGATGTGTAATTAGAGCAAAAGGGAACAACAAATCGACTTTTGTGATAGCAGCCCTCAGGTATATAGGAGAAATGGTGGTGGTCGATAAATTCAACTGATTTGTTTGATGCGTTTTGGTGTGACGTAAAGCTTACAAATATTTTTTAAATAAATTTAAATTTTTGATAGAGTAATATTTAAATGTCAACTGAAAACAATTTGTAAGGTAAAATAAAAGAATATTACCTACCGGAAAATGGAAATTTGTGGTAGCATACTTGTTAGTTATTACTTGACGAATTTAATTTACGATGGAATTAGCATTTTATATTGTGTAGGACGTAGGTAGCATACTTAAAGGGTTCCTTATTTTAATTTAATATAGGTAGTTTTAATTATAAAAATTCTAACACAAACCGATTGATTGTTTATAATTGTGTCGTGCATTCGTGTTATATATTGGCATATTATGATGTACTTACTAATTATTTACGAACACACCAGTTTTGTACTAATATAATAAAATTATTTGATTTTATAACAATTCATAATAATATGTAAATAATTATTGTTCTAATTAATTAGAACTCATACGAGGACTAACTTTTTTTTGACAGTGTACAAACCCAAACAGATTTCACACATTAATTTGACAATTGAAGTTGAAAGTTTTTTCCGAACCACTCTTCCCGAAATTACCAATGCGCGCATGTAAATTTAAGCAACATTTACAATATTTAATATTGTCTACGTATGTTTAAATTAAATTGTAAATACTACCAAGCT
Organism: Macrosiphum euphorbiae; assembly: GCA_949089665.1. Taxonomy (NCBI): domain Eukaryota; kingdom Metazoa; phylum Arthropoda; class Insecta; order Hemiptera; family Aphididae; genus Macrosiphum; species Macrosiphum euphorbiae. The sequence continues at coordinate 2,033,216 of CARXXK010000005.1, read as the reverse complement.
GTGTTATTGCCTATCGGTGTAATTTAATTCACCAGCTATTATCTCATGTAAAATAAATTCTATGGGTAAAATACCTATATATTTATTTAGGTAGTAGGTACCTTATTAATTTTGATTTCGTATTTGATCATGTCCAAAATTTAGTTTGGACTGTACAACATATTTGTTAATATTCTAATTTAACCATCATACAATTTATATTACACTATATAGGTACTAACAATAACACTCAAATCGTATACTTACAAGAAACTGTGATTTTTAACATCTAGATTTTTTGTTTCAAATTAGGCATGGTTTCCATGAAACGATCAGGCCAACACGGTGTATGTTATCATTATTAAAAACTACAATGCCTTTGGATTTCCGTAAAGATTTTAAGCGCAAAAGTGAGAAGTGTTATCATTATAATCTATATTTTATGTCGTTTTTTAACATATCTACTACCATTTTTGAATTTTTCAAAATTAATATATATTTGCTTAATTTATTATTGAAATTTTGTAGTATTAAAATATTTTAGCACGTATTCAGTCGTATTCGTTTCAAAATTAACAAATTAAATAAATAAACAGGCTTACAAAAATATTTATTATCTTTTAGTAGCGACAGATACCAGTGGAATCAAAAACCACGATCAAAAAGTTAATCTTTCCCATACATTATTTGATCATATTTTTTTTTACAATATTGATATTGAAATTAAAAATTCACATTGTTTATTCATCATAAATTAAAATAACATAATTTATTATTATGATCATAAACTATTGTATTTTCACATTGCACCGTATATAGGTACTACGCTTACAGCAATTGCATTTTGTATATTTTACAGGTATTTATTAAATATTGTTCATAAATCTTCGTTTCTAAATAATATGCTGTAATTGCATGCATTATTATATGCTTGATTACTCAAATTAATGCTAATTAAGTTTATATGATTTTATATCGAATTCAAAGATATAAACTTAATAATGTTAACATAATAAAATATATTTATTGTATAGTAAGTACATCATCATTTATTCATTTAAATTATGTGCAGTATAATAGGTACTGAAATATTGAGGCTGTGAGGTATAGGAACTAGAAAGTTTTGATCAGTATTTTGTGTATTTTCAGTATCGCTGGGTATTCATATTGTTGTACAAAAGTTCTTCAAAAAGATTTAAAAAATGTATGGAATAAAAAAAAGATGATTAAAATCAATTTTGTAAGAAACTGGTTTTGCATAAAAAATTGAGTTTTTTTACTTTGACCCCCTAAAAAGTAGCAACTATGGATTCACTTTTCTACCAGAAAAAAATGCTGAAGTAGTAAATTGAAGCATTTTTAATGCCCCAAAAGGTGGTAACAGACACAAAAAAAATTAAAAAATAACACACATCATTATATCAACACATTCATCTTTCCGCCCAGAATCTAAAACGAACGAAAAATAATAATGTTTATATATGTTATTATTATTGAAGTATTCAAGAGTAAATACGTAAACAAAACAACATTATTAAGTTACCTAAACGAGATGATGTGAAAAATTGTTTTAATTATGTATACAAATTTATAAGCAATATTTTCGAGTGTCATTAAATGTATCTACCTATATATTATATTTATAATTATTGCGTATTTGAGTATTGAGTTTTATAAAATTATAATGTCGTATTCAAGGCTCCGTTGTCACTATATCGTTCCCATCTACTCGAGCGTGTATTAAGTACCGTCAAACACTTTAGTATCATATTATTATTTTATAAAAAGGTTAAAGAGCTTAATTGAAAAGAGGTAGACAAGTAAACATTGTGATTTCGGGCAGTACGGGGAAAGCGCCAAAAGTGACACGTAAAGAAGTGATTACATTTTGGTTGGCCGTGAAGTATAATCGCAAGCAGCTATATAATTTTAAGTACTTACAATTATATGATTATAATTCATAAACATTAAACAATAAATGCGAGACAAATGAAAAAATAATAATAACAGTACCAAAATTGAACGGGAAAATATGTCAAAACGTGGTAATCGGCGGTGTTTGATGATGGTGGCGAGTGGAAAGATAACGAAGGGGGGGGGGTTGAGATGAAACAAATCACTTAACCACTGCAGTGTGTTGGATAAATTAATGTTATTCGAAAATATAATACAAAAAAAAACGGTTTGGGGACGAGATTGTTGTCATATTTTGAATAATAAACGGACGTCCTTTTGAAAAGACCGAAAAGTAATATATTATTTAGTTTATACGACTACAACGATCGTCGATAGGAATTTTCCATACGTTTGAGTAAACTGTAAGCCAAAACATATTTATTCGGTTTGCCCCAGTTTCGGACTGTAAACTCGTTTCGATATTACTATTATTATTATTATTATTATGAGATATGGTTTTTATATATATCAGGATATGTACGCATGTTACACAAAAATAATAATATTATTATATGTAATATTTCCGTTTGTGACTTAGTTAAACGTTTTCACATAAAATACATGATATTATTATTATACGGTAGCCGGAGTGTACGCTGTTGGCTTTTTATCCGTTTTGGTCAGTACCCAGATTTGTTTTTTTTTTGTGGACTTAGGAGTGGGATAAATTGACGCGTGCGCCTCGTTTGGATTTCGATCGTTATTTTATTGCACCTCACGAATAATTATTATAATACTTATTACGTATTAGTTCAAAGTTCGTATAGTTTTTTTTTTTTTTTTAAATGACCGAAATCTCTTGGATATACCTAACTGACTGCAGTTTCGGAATAAACATGAATCTCACACAATGATCTTTCAACACTGCTCTACATAAAGTGATAGTTTTTGGAAGTCTTATCGTCGTTTACTCGTTTCTTAATTTAACGTTTCCGAAACCAAAACTTCGATTTCCAAACAAACACGTGCGGTGACAGTGCGTATAATATTTAACGATGAAGAAAAACATTTAATCACTACCTATTATTTTAAATTATAGTTACTGCATTCCGATGTGTTTTCGATTGAAAATCATATTATTAATATTGTGAATAATAGCATAGAATAAAATATTAAGTAAGTACTTCAATACACTTCGAATTGACCACGCACATAAACATAAAACCCACCATTTCGAACTATAAACAATGTAGGTTCTATAAACGATTAAAAAAAAATTGTGGGTTTTCAGCAGGTACACTCAAATACAATTCGATCAAAGAAATGTTGCCAAACATTTATTAAGTTCAATGGATAATATACGTAAAATATAATATTATAATGTATTATAAAGAAACAAGACCATACAACGTTGCAGTGAATCAACAACGCAATATCCATGTATAATACCTACCTGCCACGCTATACGCCGATACCTATACGGCTATACAACAAAATTGAGTAATTTATTTAAACAAATACCTAATCAGTCATCAATTATAAGTTTTATTGGATTTAATTTATTGCACTGAAATAATAAATTTACATATGTTCATGTATAGATTGTGCATAGTATATTAGAATTAGCTATGAATTGTTATTTTCAAATAAACGGAGTCAATCTTCCATTGCCAAGTCATGTCATACGACAGTTTTCGAGGAGGATACATACAAAATAAAAATAAACTTTGGTTATTAAGGTGCTTATAATCGATTCTTACGGTAATACCCGATAATAAGTGGTGTAATATTATGGTAGGTATCTATAGTTTTGATTACACACGAATCGAATTTATATGTTTATACTAAATCATTGTATTTTATTTGGTCGTAATTTTATATTAGAATTAAATGATTGTACAATAACGTAATTTCAAGTTTTTTAATTTATATGTATTAAAATAGTTTTTCTTTATATAGGTATAGGTACACAGTGTTTTTATGATAATTTTAATTTAGCAATGAATAACCGCTGAAGACGGTACCAATATTTATAATATGTATCTTTTGTTATTTTACAGTCTAGGGAGGTCACTTATAAGATTTGTTTAAGGGAGGTGTTACCAAAATATATATATTATAATATTATAATTACTTTATATAATTTAAAATATTGTTGAGGTTATAAAAAAAATTATCTAATAGAGATAATCGTTAGTCAAGATATTCATAAACCTGATATATTATATATCATCATGTATATGGAAAGAATAACATTAGGTGATAATATTTTTAAATAATTCATTATTTAGTACTTAATTACAAAATAATTTATATATAACAACTGCCAATGGATCATATAGCCATATAGGTAACCCAAACACTCCCCCATGTATATTCCACTGTTATAGTCTTAATATTCAACCAAGTTTTTTTAAGGGTATAAACATATCTAAAACATTTATCATGACAAATAAATAAATATGATTCATAGAAAAATATATTTCACTTTATTAATAGATTTTAAATTATTACCTTTTATGCTATATGTATTAATATGTAAGCTTTTGTGTGGACAAACGAGAAATAGGAGTAATGCGAACGTATCAGTTATAACTGATTTATAGTAAAGTGATTTTCTATACATTGGAAAAAATATACGGAAAATGTATAAACTATAATTTATAGATTATAGATACTCAATAATGTGGACATGTTGTTTTATATTACTGTTCGCTATAGGTAATTAAATTTAAATTTTTGAAAGATAAGGCTGAGCAGGGTGCTCTGTTTGGTTACATCGTTGAATGGGTAAATATTACAAAATATCACGAGTTTAAAATTAATTAACCGTGGTTTATATTATCCAGTATGTATTAATGGGTATACTCAAAATTCGTAGGTAGGTACGTCAAGACACCGTGACACGGAAAACACAAGCGCGTATAAAACATAAAGGGACAATAATAATGCGGTCGGGACAATATATTACTATAATATTAACATAAACGGCCGGGTTAGGGTGTGTAATAATTATGTTGTGCCGAGTATATTTTCTTATATATATAATATGGGTCGACGATAACATTACATTCGTCGGGAGACTTGCGCCGTAGCGCCCATTTACATACATAATAATATTATAATAAACGTAAATATTATAGAGCTCACACATCATAATATTATGAATTATGACGAACAACAATAATTATAATAACGTTACAGAATTCGATATTAGGTTTTCGCAAATCACAATAAGGCGTCGAGTGTAAGTTTCTAAGGTGTAACTACAATAGGTATATAATATAATAGTAATGTTATGCTCTGTACTAACGTCCTTCGCTCCAAGTGGTGTATACCTAGGTAATTTATTTCATTTCTTTTTTTGGAGGGGGGACGAGATGGTTGTTCTTTCCGGCCACTGAGCCCCGAATTCGAGCGGTATCGCTGCGCCATCGACGATAAGACCCAGCTTTCTTGTATTTATAATAATATACTCCACTGCGTCGTATCGATCTCAAATGTATACGAACAGGGGCGTACTCGTATAATATATGAGGGCGTGTGCTGTGTAACGGCCCGGATGTGCACGAAGTTGGCCCCTCTACCGTGCCAATAATAGGTTTCAAAATATAGTACTGAATAATCAAAAATCGAGTAAGGCCATGGTAACAAATTCACTTTTGGATTTTGCAAATCGATGTTCTAAAACGGCTTAAAGACTGCGGGATGTAAGTTTTCTGAAAAATAAAATATCGATTTGTAAAGTCCGAAAATTAATTTGCAATCGGCTGATGTCCAACAAGTATATGTATCTATCGGCAATTTAAGATAAGCAGTATTCATTGTCATTATGTTGTATCCTATATTTTAATTGAGTAGTCTCTTCGGATTATGATGATGATTATGATGACTATATTAGTGACAAAACGACCACCCTTTCTCAACTTAGTGTGGCTGCAGCTTTGTAGGCTGCAAACGTCGTCTCCTGAGTCCTGGCTCAGCCATCGTCAAATAATTATCCATTTTCGGAGGACCGCCGGCGCCGCACTAAGCGCTATGTACATAACATTTTCTTATAATAATTTACTATTGTTGTGTATGCGTAGAATGTCATCGATCCAACTACAGTACATACGCACAGGGTGTACTGTGTATTTCCGTTTTTCGTGTGAGCTTTAAAAAAAAAAAACGAAATCAGAGCACGCACACAACGGGGGTTACCACGCGACAAAAATAAATAAATAAAAAAGCGTTACGGTATTGGAGCAACGGTAGTGGGGGCGGCATTCGTCACGATAATGTTATATAGGTGATAATGCTAATGAATAATAATATGAACACAAGTGAGTCAAGCAAAAATTAAAATAATATTTTTTGTTATTTTAAACTCGACCTCTCCTAAAATATTGTTGATAACCCGACTGTAACGGACGACGAAACGTTTCGCGGAAATCGTCGAACTTCTTCAGGTCGTCCAACAAAAACTATATACCAGTACGCTTTAACCGAATAATAACACCCCGTGAAAAAACCACTGAAAAAAAAACACACATCATTGTAAAATCAATACATTCATCGCTCTGCTCAGAATCTAAAACGAAACTCGATCAGCTTTTCCGCTTCTCGTCAGCTTTCATCACCCACCTCTATACGTGGGAGTGACAACCGATGGCCGATAATACGTGAATAACACGCACACGTGATGATGACGAATTTTATTAGGGGTCACGGGATATCGTGATTATCGTTATTATCGCTATTCATCAGGGTGGTTACTTAATTTTTTTCACGACCAACACGTTTCACAAACTTACATGGAAACTTTTCACTAAACACTGTTAAATGTAGATTATATACACTGCACAATATTATGCGTGAAGGAAATGATTTAAGAGATTCTGGTTTCACATCAGCACAGATAACGAGCACAATAATATTCTCATTATGGGTTATGTTTATTTTTATATAAATTATAACTTTACCCAGCGGGCCATATTATATAAGCTCCCGATTTAATCTACATGGAAAAAAATTCACGTAAACCCTCTTCTATTTAGGTGCATTTTAATTTTTAGATCCCACATCTGAAATACACCCAAATATCGATAATCACCGAATTCGAGTAGGTATATTCTAATAATAACAAAAACAACAATAATACCAGTGGTGAAATATTGTTGAAAAGCTTAGGGTGTTAAAGTCACCTATTTTTTTCAGTTAGTCTTGATTATTGGTCGAAACTTTCAACTTTAAGCAATGTTTTAATTTTTCGTTATGTAAAAAAAGAACTTTAGCACGTCACTAAGTATACAGCAGTAGCTGATACAAAAGTTCTTGGGAGGGAATAGAGAGCTAAGTTATAACGACTGTAATAAACTTAGTTGTTAAAAAAAAATTCTAAACAAGAATCAATATTAATCAACATACTTTTGTCAATAATACTTCATAGGTACTTATTAATATTATAATATTCTCACACATGCAACACTGTGTAGACATTAATAATATTTTATATACCTAAATCGAAATCATAAACAAATTTGGATAGGTATTCTTAGTTCTTAAATAAAGTTTTTCTTATAAACTTAAAAGTATACATTTTATTAAAATATACAACTTTTGTATATACATATGAGAAAGAAGCAATAATTAAAAATAATACTAAAACTAAAAAAACTAAAAAAACTCTAAAATATGAATAAAATGTACACTTTTCAGTTTATAAAAAAACTTTATTTAAGAACTACAACATTAAATCAATAAGTCGTTTTTTTTTCTTTTAACTCGGCCCAATGATTGCCTCGCCCCATACTTTTATCTAGCTCTGATATATTATAGCTAGCAGTAAGTATACTGTACACATAGTTTATATTATTTAGTTATATATTTTTTCTCAATACATTAATACGATAAAATCACAGATTATATAAAATGTTTTTATATAGAGGTATCATTTGATATAATCCGTCATATAACAGTTCGAGGGTCGTCATATACTGGTGGCTGATGCTCACCCTTTCCCCCCTTAAATATTGCCTTCGAATAATACTTATAATATTTTAATAATACGCCGATCTGTCACTTAATAGTATTAAGTATGTACCAGGTATCTATATCGCTTTAACTTTTAATCCGGCAGCGGCACCGTCAAATAGAGACGGGCGCCATATGTTGTAAGTGAGTGCAGCCGAGTATTCGCCCTTGCGCACATGTGAGCAAATACGCGCGGTCCGAGTGTACAAGGTGATCCATTTAAGTGTCTACTCTTATTATTTCAAAAAGTCTTAACTTATTTGAAAATGTTTTTTTACATAATTCGATGTCATTGCAAACCAATATTTTTCAAATAAAAAAATTATATTTTTACAATCTTCTTATAGGCGCAGAGTAGACGACACAGCGTTATAGATACGCTGCAATAGAATATTGATCCACTACTCCGTCCATCTAAACTTTAAATAGATACCTACTGTAACTAACTCGGTACTCGTTCAAAGTTCGAATTTTATATACATTGAAATAACTTTACAACAAATATATTCCTCTTCGGAGTATGAAATCAAAAATGTACGTCGGCATTCGAAAAACTAAAAAACTTAAGAACCGAACTTACAATCGAAATTGAAACTAATATAATTTTAACTTCAAAAACGTATTTTTTTTTTGAAATGACATCTAACTATGATATATATCTGCCAGATACCTACCTATTATTGTGTAAAAACTAAAAACAATATTTTCAAAAAAGTTAGTGGGACACTCAAACGGATCACCTTGTATCACCTATTATAAGTCGTGTAAGTAGGTAGGTTAGGTGTACGTATTATGGTCTATGTGATATTATTACACTCACGCGCAGACGCCACACCGACGACGACGGCGACGACGTCGTCTCGCCGGTGGACAAAAATGCATTTCTCTGGCGTAGAACACCCGTGTACATAATAATAATAATAATAATAATAATAATCATATAATATAATATATAATATATTGTAATATAAATATGATGACGACGGCGATGACGATGACGATCATCATGATCATGTTTTGTGCGTGCCCACCCCGCCGAACAACGTGACGGTGCGGGCGGCGGCGGCGCGTCTATATTTAAACGGCACGCGAGCGTCGGCGGTCGTCTCCCCGACAGCCTGCCCGCCCACCAGACCAGGCCCGCTCTTTCAAGATCGTAAAGCGAGAGCGATATTATTTAAATTTTAAATACGACGTGTGATGCGCGAGTACTCCTAAGCTGTATAATATTATAACGATGGAAACGGTAAGAGAAGCGTCGCAGCCGTGGCGCCGCCGTCGATTAGTGCCTATACTAGTATGAATATTTGATGACGACGATGATTTAAATATTTACAATAATAGGCAGTAATATGAGAAATAATATATATACTCGTATATTTTTATAAGTGTTTATTATTATTATTTAAAGTAGGTAGGTAAATATTACAAATTACAAATATTTACAGTACGGTATTTCTTTTTGATTTACCTATTATAGGGCCATAGGGGTATCCAGAGCCATATCTGGATAATAGAACTAGGGTGGAAAAATAATTTACTAACCAAAATCGAAATCATAACCTAATTGTTTTTTTTTACACAAGTCTCAAAACGCATTTTATGGCTTAGAAACAAATCGAAGTCTACCCGTATCGTTAAACGATATTAAGTAGGTACCTAGCCACTTAGCACCCATAGGTACATAAGTGTTGAAAAAAGTGTTATGAATTGTTTGAAAAAAAAATGTGATGATAATTCTTTAATCATAATTCATTACTACATAATATTTTGTATGTAACAGGAGCCACGTGCAATAAAATATGTAGGTTTCTACCAAATGTTTAATTTGAGGGAACCAATATTTTTATCTTAAAATATATTTCAAATTTATTGCATTCCCTCTTTATTTTAAAAGATTTAGAGAATTCTACTGTTGGCATATCTGGGGTGGGGAGACATGTGCCTCCTTGTCACCCTACAATTATTACGCTACTAGGGGTACCTTCTCTAAGTGTCTTACTTATGTTGAAGCCTGAAGGTTTTTATTATTTAAGTTAATGCAATTATATAGTAACTATTTAATACCAGCTGTTATATGCTTATAGGCTTGCGATAACAGGATTATTAAGACGCATTGATAAATAAATAACAATTAATTGATAGGTATACAATATATTCAGATTAAAAGTGACTTATGATAATAATAAGTAACTGAACTTACATAATATATGGATATGGTATGGGTAACTCTGCTCTACACACTTGAAGTCTGGGGAAAACATTTTTGAAAAATAAATTTTGTTCAACACGCTCGAATGACGTTACAGTGGAGGGGGGAGGGGGGTCCTAAGAACATTAGAGCACTTTACATCACGACCGATGGGGCGAGATTACGTTTTCTTTCAAAACGATAAACTTTTCCTTTTTACGCTGAATTTGAAAAATTCAATGTTTGTCATAGGCGCAATTTGGGTTGAACTTATGGGGGTGCTAGATTTATATCAAAATAAATGGGGGTTTGCCCCACACATCTCCTTCCATTCGTACAACTTTATTTTATACACCTTCTCATTAATCTTAATACAAATAATACACTTTTACCTATATTATTATTCTAATACATATGTATCATTATTCATATTATTATGAATAGGTGTCTTAGAAATAATTGTATCAATATCCAAATACCTATGGCATAATTGACAATAAAATTCGATGATGCTATCAAAAATTTGGGGGTGCTAATATAATTTTTGGGGGTGCTAAGCACCCCCAAGCACCCCCCAAATTGCGCCTATGATGTTTGTGATTTGTATCTACCTCTCCAGCTATGTAAAAGTATACCTTTAACCATGCCCACGACAACAAGATTATATTATAAATCGTTGCAGGAACCTATATGGCTATATATGGCTGTATATATTATATAACCTATACTGATATACATAATATACATTAGTACCCAACAAAATATCCGAAGGTACCTTGTGCAATGTCAAATAAATTAACCAAACAGTTTGAAACTACCTATATAGACTACTGTAGTCTAAGTTCCACGAATTTCCCCGACGAATGAGACATTAAGTGATGTATTTCTATGTTTATTATATTTGTATTTTGTAATTCATATAACTATTATAATATGTCTATACTACTTTTAAAATATTAAGTTCTGCAGGGCAGAATGACAGCAACTGATACCGTAATAGTTCGACGGGAGTACAACTCCTCTACCTAAACTTTACATTAAACAAGCTTAACTAAATACTAGTTGACAGAATTTAAGTTTTCATAATTAATAATTAGGTACTTAGTATACTTCACTGCCCGAAAAATATACCCAATTGGTTTTGTCAACCACTCGACAATATACTATAATCGGTACACTTAGAATAAATGGTATACGCGTAGCGCTTATTATTTCTAAAATCTTTGATAAATTATAAAAAGAAATTCAATAACAGTGGCGGGCGTGAAAAAAGATTTAATTGAAAAGTGTTTTATACGACCTGCAATGTGCTATGTTGTAGTGGTCTTGTAGTCTGGTGCAAATCTCTTTTTTTGAATTAAAACCATCCTATGGTAACTGACTTTGACTTTGTCGAGTGAATCGAATTATTATTGCTACACGCACAAAGGACAAAAAAAAACTCGTTCGTACGCATTACACATAAATATATTATCATTATTTCACTAGCATTAATTTTCAACCAGTACAGCTACGCGGATACGACACTAATAAATAAATATTATACAATGTTATCGACAACGGTTTTTTTATTCCGAACTCTTTAAACATAAATAAATGAGGCTATTTAATGGTTTTAGTATGACTATATAATATCTCTGTGAAATATGAAACACTTCGAAAGTGCGGAGTATAGATCTGAGTTGCTCTACAACAGTCTGTGTACCTATCTACAGAGAAAAGTTATAGCGAGTACTTACAAAAAAGTCGGCATTATTTAAATTGCTTTCGTTTTATTAAATAATACGGTTTTAAAATTAAAAAAAAAAAAATGACGATATATTTAAAATAATAGTAGAGTGAGTTAAGAGGCACATATTTTACTTTTTCTAAACTCACAGATTGTTGACAATATCAGTCTAACCGTTAAAAACCGATTTTTTACATTTCGTATTCTGTATTAAGGCGCTTTCGCAGCTACGTCGTGTGTCGTGTGATGGCTTGGTTATTATGTGGTAACGACTGGTAACCAATATGGTTTAATAGTTGAACTGTAGTCAATTCTTGGTATACTCGGTTGCCACTTGGTCATTACATGATACCAACAAAGCAATATCCAATCACAGTACGCGATTTTATCGACACGACTCGACACACGACGCAGCTGTGTGAATCCGGCTTAGTAGGCCTTGTTGTAGGTACAATACGCGCTGAATTTAAAACGATTAAGTACAAAATGCGCCATTTTTTCGTTGTTGATATTATTATTAATATAATAATATTATCTTCCACATAATAATATCGTTTCCGCCAAGGCCAGCTTATTCTTCTAATCTTCCATGACACCGCAGAGACGCAGTATTATTTGGTTGGTTATACTTACCAATAACCGTCGTCGTAACGTCTCGTTTCCAAGAAGTATGTGGTATTATGGTGCCATGGTGCAATATAATAACTGATTAAGTCATCGTAGGGTTTTCATTTCGATTAATTTCGTCGTTTAATTCGTCAACTGCGTAAACTTTCGATTATTAATGAATAACCGTCGTCGAATACTGCTGCAGTATAGGTACAAGAACAATTTCACACTCTAAAGGCCTTCCCACACTAAATACGTCGATGTCCGTTGCGATGACGTACTCTTTTTGAATTTAACGTATTCAAATACGAATCCGCACACCAGGTACGACGCGTCAAAAGTCGGGTACGTCCGTCCGGCGCGTCGATATAAAATTGCTATCAGTTGAATGCGTCGACATTCGAATAGAACCATATTTTATTAATATTTTAAAATAGTTTTATCTTCAGAATTTGTAATCAACACAGTATTCCCAATGATATAATCAGTAGATAGTAGATACCCATACTTTTGACTACGGACAAAACTTTTTATTTTTATGTTTATATAATTATATTTAATATTAATCATTATTTAATTTTTTTTATATATAAAAATAATAATAACTAATGACCATGGACGATTTATGCCGAATAAGAAAATAATGTACCTATATACCTACAACTAATGTATAATAAATTAAAAATAAAATAATAAATACGTATCTTACCTTAATGTGACTACAAGTCGTTCTTTAGCGGGTATACTTTTTCTAAAATTTGTATCATTTTTAGAAAGCGAATTTTTTAAAAGTGTGTATAATATATCGAATTGATCTTTGTTCATTCTGAAGGTATTGAAATATCGATCTGGATATAATTCAAGTTCAACACATAATTTTTTGAATTCTCCGTTTTCTGATTGTGTTCGATTCATAGAATGTACCCAAAGTCTAGTTTTCTTTAATGTATATTTTTTCTTTCTTCTTATTAATAATAACAATGCCAGTAGCCGTTTAGATCGCGTACATAACGTCATATTTATATTATTTATTATTTATATTTACTTTAAAAATTTAATTGAATAAACTAAATCTTAAGAAGTTAAGACACACACAGAACACGTCTTACCTATTCAAGTTTAGTGTTAATACTAAAAGTAGTGACTTGCATGCAATGGTGATGGAGCAAACAATCAGATAAAGGAATATAGTAGGTAACTGCAGTAATAAGCCAGTAATACATTGTACATTTTGTAATCAAAAGTTGATTTGGTTAGATAGAAATAATTATAATTTATAGTTAGCATTTAGCTGACGGATAACCAATAAACGCATTTAGTGTGGGACCTGTGTACGTTGCGTTTAACGTATACTTTAGACGTACGTCATCACAACGGACGTCGACGTATTTAGTGTGGGAAGGCCTTAAGCGATGATCAAGTGGCAGGAGCCAGCTGGAGTTATGATCGGGATATGTCACTCCGTTTTCAGGAGACGGAAATCACGAAAATTTCGAACACCGTGGTAATAATAATATTATTATTTACCACCACCACTAATAACTATTTGTAAGTTTCTATTTATCGGAGCAGGCGTATTTACATATTTAATAATATGTTGAGGTAGGCGTATTGTACTAGTCATATCTTGTAATCCAGAGGTCCGACAGCTTTTAAAAAACTACCCCCCTCCTCCTCTCTTATCGAAATAAAACAAAAAATTATTTATTTCCACAAGCCTGGATCAAGATAATTTTGGGCCAGGGGCCAAACAGTTTTAGGGGGCCCATAAACATAATCAAAATATTGGTGACCCACAAATAAATATTTTTCAGAGATAAAATTTTTTTTTACATTATAGGTAGGTATATTTTATTTCATTATTTTAATTATTTCAATACTTTTTTTTTTTAAATGTAAGTGTTTGAACAATGAACATAATATACATAATAAATTATAAATATTATTGTATGAATGCGTTCATTATTCAAGGTAATATTCAAAAGTTAACATCAATAATTACATTATTTTGTTTTCATTTTTATCAATATTATATACTGTAAAATTGTGTAAAATTAATTAATTAATATTATAACAGACTCCCCACTTTTACTTTTATAAGCTATTGCTTATAGAGAGTAGGTATCAACTTTAAATGTTAATTTAAAGGTAAATATTATTATGAAGAAGTTAAAATAAATTATTATTATTATTATTAAAAACAGTTTTGTAGCCAAATCTATAATAAGTACCTAGTAACAATGATTCAATCATAAAATTCGTAATCGACGGTATTCACAATACTCACTACTCAGGTCGGTATTCCTATAAATCCTATTTCCTTACCAATTATCTTCCTGCTTAAAATAGGCGTCATTGTCAATATTACGATAGCATAATAATAACATAATTATCCATTATCGATATAATATTATAGTAATATTTATAATGATTGTATTGCCTATAGGAAACGTATTCAAATATTTCTAATTTAATAAAAAAAAAAAAAAACGTAGGTACTATCCGTTAGGGGAACTATAGGTAACCATTAATATATATAGCCACTATAGGTTCACAGATCATCTATAGATATTAAAAAACAGACTATCCAATCGTATAGTTGATAGGTGCAACATTTATGGTCATGAATCAGATTATCACTCGAAGAACAACTTTTATTGACTATTGTGCTTAATGACTGGGAAAAAAAAAATAATGCAATGTCTAAAAACTAAGTTCTTAATGTTTTATTTCTGGTAAAACTGCAAAAATCCAATTTTTTTTTACGTTCAAGGGGTGCAGGGCTCATCATCCCCTAGTAACGACTATGTATAAGAAACGTTTTCACGTACATGGTATATCGTCGTATATCAGCGCAGTCTATCTATCATTGATTATAAATCATGAGAAGTGTGGTAATTGTCACATTATAAATCACGAGGAGCGTGGTGATATTCACTATAATATTATACGAGTGAGACTGTTATTGTAATGAATTATTTACATTAAGTTTGATAATAATAACCGAGATAATAACAATAAAAAAATATATTTTATATTATATTATACAGATTGCGTTTACAATGATGTGTATGTTTTTTTTTGCTCATTGGTTTTTCGTGGCTAACAGAAGACAGATTTTAGTTTTTATATTGGAAAGAATGCTCTGATCTTCAACTCTGAGGGATGTTTCTGGTAGAAAATTGGATTTTGATTGTCCTTTGAGGTTAATTCAAAAGTAGAAATTTTCTGCAGTGCCTTACAATATAATCGGGAAAAACAATATTTACCCATAACCTGCTCGATTTTATTTTTTTTTGTATGGAATCCAAAAATGAATAGTACCTATAACAATCAGTTAAACCAACCGTAGAGACTTGACATTTTTACCAAATATGTATATTAATATTTTCTCATGATGCAATTTTTAAATTTTGGTTCTTTTGAAGCTATTTATAGATATTAGAAATTTTTTACCTTTTTTAGTTTTTATTTGACTTAATAATTAAGTAATATAACGTATGGTTAAATCTAATTTTTGTTTACGATTAAGAAAGCTTATTTAATTCAAGGTTCCTGACAAGCTTTTCCAAAAGCAATTCAAAAAATTCAAAAATACATAATATTATAGTTACAACATTTTTGTGATGATTTGATGAAATTCATATAGAAAAATATATATTCTACACCGTTTTTAGACGAGAAATAATTATACATAATAATATTCATCCCATATTAGCATGGTACAACCTACCTAATGTAGTCTATATTATTCTGTAACGTCAAAATATTTTTACCATGATTTAACCGAAAAACGATCTATTTTGTGTTAAGCAGATAGTTATCTAATTATCTAAATAAGGTTATAAAATAAGGTGTCTAGTAGTCATCTAGATAAGATTTATACTTTATTATGAAAAAATATTATTTCATTTGTTTCACCGGCATAGAATTTAATTTTCAAAATTTTCAATTTTCAATAAAAATGTTTCATTAATTTTCTACTCTATACTTTTCAACAACGTACATGGTACATTAAAGTGTTTTATACCTGACGCTTAACATTTTTGGAACTATAATAGTTTATGGGATGTTGATTTATTAACGACTATTATACAACGCTTAACCGTATTATTACGGGGCATTAAAATATGATATTGGTCGTATGATAACGTTTCGAAATGTATTTTAGGTTTTGTGTATCGATTCTCTCTGCACTCGTAATAGGGAAAATTAAATATTTACGTAATAATAATATAGTAAAGTGGCCGTTCCTCTGCTTTTTAGGACAAACTACGATTTTCCGGATAAGCAATATAAACATTATTATGGGTGTTGACGAGAATAATATAGAATTTTGCAGGTTGTAAGTATTTAAATATTTTACACGCATTTCCGTTTAACTAGGTGTATGATTATAAAGATTATGTTCCGAATAATTGCATTTTTATCGATCGTTGGACACGGAGTATATTATAATACAAATATATAATATTATATTGTATTAAATTTCGTTGTGGTCATGTCTTGTTTTTTGCACTACATTCTCTAGTATCTTGAACGATCGTGATTAATAAGTATTTATTATACATAACATAAATACGTCTACCTCCGACCTCCGTTTACGTGTAATGTATCTACTATCTACCTATTTTTACCATACTATTAGACCATTTTGGTAAGATTATTATTCTCACGTGTCCACCTTTTAATTTGTTAGTAGTTATATTCACGTCAATAAATAATTTACCTCGTTTAATTTTTGGTGATGGTTAAGAGCTCTTTTATTTGAATCCTTCAAAGTTGAATTTTTATAAATTAAAACATACTATAATTATTATATAATATATTTATAGTAACAAATAATCTGTTATTTTATATGTGATTGCGAATATCAAGTTATTAAAAATCTATTTACTCTATAAGGGGGCTTTAGAAATCAATAACACGTCATCATAAAGATAATAAAAAATAGTTTTTAATAAATTTAAATAAAAATTAGAAAATTCAACATTAGAAATAGCTGGTATAATATTGTGGGTAATATGAAAATGAAATAAATAATTTATTCAAATGCTTTATGTATAGTAATATTTAAAAGTAAATATAGGTACTATAATATGAACTATGCTATATAATATATTGTTAACACATAATATTAACTATTAAACTATACATCTATGGCTATAATATGATATTATTTAACAGTTCAGAACTTTTAAAATTATTTACTCGGTTAGGTTATCAACCAAATTTAATTACGTACAAGTTGAATAAGCTTTGAGTTATGAATTTGTATAGTATTTCATTATTTATTTATGACTTATGCTTTATGGTAAAATAATAAAATATGAATACAACAATTATTTCAGTACCTACCCATGTCACAATAACATATATTTATAATAACTATTTTATACTCTTTAAATACAATTTGCGTATTGAAAAAAATTAAATAAAAGATTAATTTGAGAACCTGTTTAGAATTTAATAATATTATTTTATTTTAATTGAAAAATAATAATTATATAATATTAATTTTACAATCTGAAAATTCTAAACTAGCTTTTGAAAATATTTTATTAAAATAAATAACAATCTTCTATTTATTAGTTTGTCTTCGTCGAATTCGTGTCTATTATTCCTTAGAGCTTTCTTAAAAGTAACCTATCCAAAATTGTTTTACAAAAACAATTAACTGAAACTAATAATTTGTTTCATTAATAAATCGATTAAGTTCTGAAATGGTAGAACCAAGGTTTTCGTGACTAGACTGTTGGTATTTACTATTTAGAACGTCAATACAAAGTCTTGTCATTATTAAAAAAGCATAGTCTAAATACTCTAAATAGTTATTCGAATTTCATTGACAATGTAATTTACATAGTTACCTATATAGTAGGCTCTATTGGAATTATCACTTAATATTAATAATTTAATAATACCAATATTATTGTAGCTCATACAATCAAAAACACAATATATATTTAAATAAGAGGTTATTATTTTATTTTATTTTTTAACATTTTTAAAAGCATTTTTGTTTTTTCTCCGAGTCAAGTTAATTTATTTCTTATAATGTAAAATAATAGTCAGTTATCATTGACAGTGAATAGTTTTATATACTCAAAACTAAGTGGTGTTAATGTGTTAAATACTCGCATGGTATATTTATTTGGATAATAATATAATATGTATTTATTATTTTATTAAATAAAACGATAATCCTTAGTCTTGCATCGATCTACCGATAGAATTTCATTATTACTTATGTTTTAATATTTATTTACAAAAGTAGACTACAGTGGCGGTTTTGATAAAACATTAAGGTGGGGGGCTATTTTCAATTTTTGGGACTCCCCCCGCACCATAATTAAAGTAATTCAAGCATTTAGTGTAATTTCAATTAAAAAAGGGACATGCAAAAAAAATCCAAGGGGGGGGGGGTGAGCGCCCCTTTTGCCCCCCCTAAAAACCATCACTGGTAGACTATCGGTATTACAAAGTAGAGAATAAAATAAATGTTATACCTATAATAACAAATAACCTAATGTCAAATTCATTATTAATAATTGTAAGGCAGGTACCTACTAAAAACACAAACATAAATATAATAAAACAAAAGAATAGATATTATTTTACAAAGCAGTGAAATAACAATAACTTAATGGAACTAAGGTTAATACTTTAATAGGTGAATGAAATCGTCTAAATGTATCTTGCCAATTTTCATATAATCCTATCTTATCTTTAATTGGTTTATCGATATTGAATGTTTTTATTAGCAGGTCACACAATTTCTGTATTTTGGAATATTTAGGATATTATTACTTATGGTTGACCTAAGACCTAACTATATCAAGCTGTAGGTTACGATAATAATATGGTAGATCGCTACTGACAAAACAGCCTACAGGGCACAGGCATAAAGTACAAACTTTGTATACGTAACATAATAATTTTGTAAGTATACTGCTGGAGTAATGTCGGGAAAAAGATGATACTATTTAGTAACTTTACGTTCTCCGATTACTTACCAAGTTTTTATAAAAGTCTAAAAGCTAAAACCATAATATTTCAGTTACAAAATGTAGACGTTGATAAAGTTTTGACACTACTTCATAGGAATTAATTATGATATATTTTGCATAGCATATACCTAGTAGGTACTTAATATCTATGTAGGTATATGTTTGACAAATAAATAAACTATTATAAGTAATTGTATTACACCATAATAAAACAAAGTTAACTTTCATGTAATTTATAATGCATAAAATGTAAAGAAATATAAAGAATTTAAAATCCTCAGGAACATGCAAAGCATTGCCAACTTATCTATAGATATATATACATTTAAGGTTTCGAAGTTAATGATGGGGTAAGGGGTAATCTGTTGTCAAAACCACAAGGCCCACAGCTATTAAAATTTCAAAAAAATCATAACTTTTAATCTTTTTTAATTAATCTGCAAGTCCAATGATCATATTATATTGACATTCTTACAAGTTGTAGAAAGTTTTTTTTTTACAAACATTTTTAATCATATTATTTTAAATTGTATCATCCTAAACATTTCTTAAAAGTAATAACGGCAAATTAAAATAGTTTAAAACTCCTATTATTAACAATGATAATACAAAATTATCAATATTTTTACAAAATAAAAGATTATCTAAAATGATTATTATTTAAATACACCTTTCGTTAATGTTTTTGTTCTTTAGAATTAAAATATCTGGATTATAATAAAGTGGGTTTACTAAATTAATAATACAGGGTGACCCATCAGGATGACCGCCGCCTGTTTTTTGATAAATAAAGAATTTATTCAAATTCTGATTTTTGGAATTCCTAACTATACTTGATGATAATATTTTAAATTATTTAGATTTGTAAAAGTACCATTTAAACATATCCTATGCCACACACTAGTACACAACAATTTTTTCAAATGAGATTCACTAAATTTTTTGTAGATTACCTACTGTAAATTGTTAAGCCTTCAGCAGATGACTTTTTTGAAAATGTTAATACATTTAAATGGAAATTTGAACGATAACTCCTGTGTTATATAACTTTGTGTCCCAAGGATATAATATAAGTCAACGATAATATGTTTGGAAGATAATAATTTTATAATATAAAAATTAAAGTTATTAATACTAACTGCCACAATTTTATAATTTTTAAAAATTTTAAAAATTGTTAGAATCTAATAAGTTCTTACTTGATTTAACACTTTAACAGTACATCTATTTTATATTTTTTTAAACCCATTTTTTAAGGAGTATTATCCTTAATATATATATTTTAAATTTTTTAATAACCTAGAAAATATTTCTTCAAATTTTTGTTTGGATACATTACATTTTTTTAAATAGTTATCTGCTTAAAATTGTATAGTAAAAATCTTGTACCTATCTCATTTGAAAATAATAAGTATTTATCACCGCAGCGAGGACACTTCTTAAACGGTATAAAAAATTCAAGTATTTGAAAAGATGGTCTTTAATTTTAAATAAAAATTCCAAAAAATCAGAATTTGAATTAATTCATTACTAAAGGGAAAAATGGGGAGTGGCTGGGCATATTTTGGGTGTATTACCTATTTATGAATATTAAATAAAGTGCTTTTTCATAAACTTAAATAATTGATAGGTTATATTATATTCTAATAGATGTTTAGTAATTTTGGCTAACCAGTTAACAACGATAATATTACTATTTTTTGATTGTGCATATTATAAAATAATTAAAACACGTGAATAGAACGTAAAAATGTCTTTATTTTTTATGTAAAATTTACATTTATGAGATCATTCTTTTTTTTTTTTCATAATTTAAAGTGACATTTTAGTTTTATTAATGAGTTTAAAATTTACAAGTGTTGTTTTTATGTTTTAATGATAAAAATGTATGTATTTTAAGTTTTATCATAATAGTATATAATTATTTCAAAAGAATTATAATATATTTATCTAGTTATAAATGTAGGTTAGGTAATAAAATTAATTTTTTTCATAAATCAAACATTTTGTTAACCATTTTTGTTTTAAATATTTAAAAAGTGAATTAAAATAATAACTCGTCAAATTCTGCTCAACTATGTGTCTTGTAACTCATTATTCATTCTAAAATATGTGTTATAGTGTGAATATGTGTGATGATCTATAAATATTTTCTTTTGAGTAGGTATATCTTAATTTTGATGAAATGTTGAGTTGAATTAATTTTTCTAATAGTGACATATATATTCGACATTGTGTTAAGTATTATACATTTTTTTTAATTTCGATAAAAATTAATTAAGCTTAAAAATAAATTACTGATATTTTCATTAGTTAGTAAGTATTAATAAAACATATATTCGGTTGATACTGTATATATTTTTTAAACGCATTCGTATATCACAGCCATTAATATGTATTAATAACAGTGAATCATTTAAATATAGAGCTTTACTGAGTAGGTACCTATAGTTAAAACATACCCATAAACTATGAAGTATAAAATAATATAATAATCATAATAATTTGTTATTTTAGGTGTACCTACCAATAACTACTATTAATTAATTTAAAAATACACATTATTTTGTTATGTGTATAATCTATTATACTTCTATGAAATTAAATTGTCATACCTTTTAACTATTATTTACATCTTAATAAAATAACTAATTTAAAAATATTTATTTTAAATATATTTTTATTGTTATGATAATTGAATGGTATATATTTTTTATTTGCTTATTTATTATATTTCATTATGTATGCATTGTTTAAAATGGTCGGAAAAAATAATTTGTACTACCGTGGCATTAAATGTATAGCTGAATTTATCGCTGAGTTCCATGTATTATGTACCTAATATATTATATATAAGTCTTCATGATTTTAATGATGTTATGTCAATTTTTTCTTTTAGTATCCATATTTTTTTTGATTGATGTTTTTTTTCCTTTTATCAAGTTTTCCTTCTGTATTTGTATTAATGATTTTTTTCTATGTTACAGTTACTTCTTCTTTAAATATAGTTTATATTTAAGCAACATTACTATAGAAAAAATGTATAGTGAATTATGCAATTTTTGGTTCTTTGATCTTTAGAGTCACTTAAAACTCAACCTTATAATGGTTTTAAACTTCGAGAAGGCGTAAATATTTTACTTGGGATTCTCAACTTGGTTAACTCTGATTAGTGAGTATTTGCTTTTGAGGTAAATTGGCCATGGTATAAGTAATATTACAAGGGTGGTTGAACTCGTTGCGACAACAGTTTTCTAGAAAATTGCTAGGCCCCTATAGCTACCTAAGAAATTAAAAAGTCCTATTCAACTTTCGTTTCAGGTAATCGAGTGTATCTCGTTTGGCAGCTGTATAGAGAAATCACTAATATTGAGACGAGCTGAGTTTTCATTTTCAAGTGGAGTTTATTCTGAACTAAAATAATTTCCAAAGTTTCCTGTATAGTTTTGATAATAATCGAGGCGTAAAACAATGAAAATTTTACACGACGACGTATTAGCGAGCGCCTTCAAATCGTCGTTTAGGAAAAAACTTTTTGGTTAAACAGTAGGTACTGCAATATAATAATATAAATTGCTATTGGAGCAAGAAAAATTATGAAAAAAAACATTGAACCACGCGTATAGAGTTTGATAGAACGATAATAACTCATGCATGCCCCACAAGGATGTTGGTAGGTTCATTATTCAGACTAAAGCAATAATATCTACACCAAAATGAATACGTTTCAATCTATTATTCCCGTTCTAAGTGCCTATATAACATATAGACATTTTAGGTCGTAGTGCTACATTATGAATAATTATGAATGCGATGGATAAATATTGTCGTCTGCTCCTCAAACAAAGTCGAGACTTTTAGCAAATCTGAGTGCAACAATATAATAATAATATAGATAACTTCAAACATTTTCGGTCAGCCTATTGTGTAGGTAACGCATTTTCTTTTTGCCATATCGTTATTTAGGTATAACTTTTCTTCCCAACGTAACATCTCTGTTTAGTGTTTAGATTACATAATATTAAATCCAAAAATGTTACATTATGACGTTGGGTTATTATAATTTTTAAATATTGTTATCTTTTACAAAGATCTTCCTAACTTTGTTTTTTAAATCATATTGTAATATTGTAGTAGTACGTTCAATTAGATTGTAAGTATAATATAAATCGGGCTAAAACCTTAGATCTTAATTATGGATGGAGCCACAGCGTATTAAATCAATACAACAAAATATTGCCGATATCAGCGAAGAATCACTGAATTAGGTATTCGATATGCGCATGTGCGTCGCCACTTTTTGCATATTTATCCACAAATAATTTGTTATCAAATCACCATATTATGTTTTAAATACAATATTATATTGAATACAATGGTATAATGATTACTATAATAATTTAATAATTACTATAAATTACTATAATAATATAATTAACCACGAACTAAGATTTAGAACAATTCTGTGATAGTAACCTATGGTTAATTATGCTAAAGTTGCATCACGCATGCTCACATCGATCACCTAATTCGGAGACTCGTTGCTAATATCGTCAATAAAAAATAATACGCTGTGCCTATATCCATAGTATATGATCTAAGGCTAAAACCTGTTACAATCAATAACTATAAACAATATTTATTGTTTATTTACTTACTTTTTTTGTTTTGGACTGGCCCGACCGGGTACTGTCCAGAGTAAAATATGTTTTTTTTTATTGTTTTTCGAAGAAAACTTTTCGTAAATATGTATGTCTTTGTAAAACATTATAAGTCGTTTATACTATAAGCCTTGTGTAGGTACTTATTTACTGTTGGCTTATTATCGGCGAGGAAAACATAATATAGAGTGAACATAATATTATGTTTAGTATATTATTACTTTTGATAAACAAACAATGCAAATAATCATCATTTCGGGGCATTTATAATGCATGTCAGAATTAGTTGTAATTAACAATAATACTTATTTTATAAGAGAGAATGTTTTAACGAATTCATTTGGTGATAATTATATGCATGCATACATCATAATGCATATATTCAGTAAGTTCTTAAAAATAAAATTTAAAAAATGGAAATGTTGGTGTGATTTATATATATATATTATAGCTCTCGTAGTCTGGAAAAGCACTTTACTACTTAAAACTACTTATGATTTTTAAGCATTGGTTTCTTTCATGAATAACTTTATTTTTTATACGATGGAAACGGCAAAACTCAAGAGTTATGAACGTTATATTTTATTTATTGAACAGGCCTCAAATATTTTGTTCGATGATAATATAATTATTATTAGTTTCATAACGTGTTCGGTAGTTAATAATATCACTATAGAGCAAACAATTTTATCCTAATTTATTAGTGCCAGTATTTCTTTCATGTGGTTGGATATCTGTTTAACCGTTCTGTGCCTCATATGCTCTACACACAATAAATAGGTATGTGTTTAATTGTGTTGCGGTTTCCGCATACCTGGCATGGTTTGTAGTCTAGACCACTCGTTATATTACTTTATTCACTTGTTTATACATGACGATTTTAATAAATTTATTAAGTTATCATTCTTGTAATAACAGATATTATATTCTCTATGCGGTCATGTAGGTATAATAAATAATAATATACATTTTGAAAAGTGAATAGGTATTTTTTAAAAGTACATTTATAGAACATTGATTAAAAACTACCTATATTGTTTTAAATCAATCAATAATACCTAACTATTAATATACATTTTATGAATTATTTTTTAACTAAACGATACACAATCTTATTAATTAACGCATAGTTAGATGCATATAATTGTTTTTGTTTAAATATTGTATAAAATAGATATGCTTAATTTGTATTACTACTAATATGATAATATAATTTAACATTAAATATTCTATTAAAATGTCCACTGCAGTGTAGTTATATAATTATACAGAATAAGGTAAAGTATAGGTAGGTATAAGAAAATTATTGTTGTTTTTGTATTCAGACCGTATTTTGCTCAACTTTCAACTGGTGTTTTTGACACGAGAAAATGGGTTTTCGAAAGCAATGGGTACCTAACTATTTGAGGAGACGTTAATTTTTTTTTTTAGTAAGTTGTTTAAAGCGTTGTTTCGTATCAACCGTGGACTTAACCTCTTATCGACAATGCGTGTACACCAGTTTTTCCGTAGGACGTTAAATCGATAAGCCTCAACTCCAATATTTCAAATGTTCCACATTATTTTTGAATTTAAGATTTGTGTGATTTAGTACCTACGTTTCACACTCCATATGATATCACAAAAAACATTTATTCATCCAACTCTTTTCTACAACGTACTTCGAAGGTATATTGTCAAAAATGACTTACCAACTACCTATACTGTTATCTGTGACGTAAAAGGTTTGAAATAATAGTATAACTACTATAAATTGCATAGAATAAAAATATTATTAATAATTATAAAAATGCCTAGTAAATAGTCACCATTAAAGTATCTCAAATTGAGGTATTGACATTGCACCAAAGTTTAAATTATTACAGTACATTAACAATATTATATTGATACTTTGAACTCATCGGTATAAAATAAAAGGATGTGTATTTTTCTATAGTACCTACACATTAGAAATAATTATTATTTGAACTTTGAAACTGGTGAATATTAATATATTTTAATACGAAGATATAATAATAATATTATATTGCATACCCGCTCACTTATCACGATTAAAATATGTTTTGTTTTTAAATGTTTTAAATGCCTTCATAAGGGTAAACATTTTACAATAATTTGCCTTTAGATTTGTCGAATCTATCAACAGATTGAAATCAATACACTAATGTAAGTCGGTAGTATTCTCTCCCTCCCCAATTCGTACCTACTGGCTTTGGTTTGTTTCATGCCATTAATCATTCCGGGCACAATGACTTTGAGCGAACAGCGAGCAGAAGAGTATAATATCCCAGAAGAGATATTTAGACTCCCTTGTGGCATAAAACCTTTAGAATAAACTGCCTCTCACAATCATCGGTAGCCCGAGAATATTTGTTTAATGTCAATCGACCTTTTCCAATCAGACGGAAATCAAATTATGATGATGTATTTTTCACGTAAAGCGCGTGTTTGTTTAACGTCGAAACGCGCGATTTATGTTTACGGTGTATATTTTCATTTACATGATACGGTCAATTGATCCACGGCAATTCAGCGGGTTTCCGGCTCGGGGGGTTTTAAGTACCTACCTATATGCTTGCCGAAAGTTATTGCCGGCAGTACCTATATACACCTATAATACACTGCGTATATGGTGTGTATTTATGTAGAAACCCCGTTCGTGCGAAATCACCATACACGACGCAGTTGTTCGTGTCGTCAGGTTGTAAGCCAATTCAGTTGTTAAATAGGCTGTTATTAAAGCGTGTTGTTAATTTTTGGGGCCAATGCACTGCAGTACTTGATACTTATATTTTTTTTACAACCATAATTATCATATTGCCATGATGCGTAATATTAAACATTATTCGGCCAGTGACCGCCATTGAACACAACAGAAATGTCACGAGGACAGCTGATCGGATTTATATATGGTTTACCCGTTGGTCTGAACTTCGAGTCCTGCCGTACTGGGGACCTCCCGTGAACACTGCCAATACTAGTCCGTTTATAGAAATATTATGTTCAGCGGCGTATTTAATGCCGCTCCTGGGATTATAGGAACGTATCAAACCAGCGTGAAATTCATGCAGTCCCCGAGAAATGTGAAACCAAAAGTGACAAGTTTCATATGACCCATCGATTTAAAATCCATAGGTTCTCACTCTTTATCCATTGACACAATAATAGACTTTTTTCGAATAACTGATGGGAATATTATTTGTTATACTTCAACACATTTTTTTCATGTATTGATTTACCATTTATGAATATAATTAATTTAAGTACAACAGTAATCCATCAATTTCATTATTATTATTTTTGTTTTAACGGAAAATTAAATCATATTTGATCGGTTGTTATTATATGAGATACACATTATTGTTATTGAACACAACGACGAAATTAGATGCACTTTGGCGGCTCGCGTCTGGTGTCTAAATTTATTATGGTAATGAGTCGCGAAAAAAAAATAAACTACGCCAAATTGCTGTGCGAGTTCGGCTTAGGTAGAACTTACGGAGGAAATAAAAATACTGCAAAATTGACTGTCGTTCTTTACTCGATTTATTTCCGTCGCTTTCTATAACATTCCACTCGACCGCCGCCGCGTTAAAACATCTGTGTCGTCATTTCTCGCGACCAGTGACGATGAAGATAGAAAATGATGTCACTGTAAAATACACGTATTCAGATGTTTTTATTTAACTCTTATGATCTCGTTCTTGCTGTAGATTAAATTAGCGAAGTATTATTAAATAATATGGTGCATTGAAACCTATATGAATATAGTTTAGGTCGATGGCAATACGATCAGCCGAGTGTGAAATGTGCTTCACATCATTTTTCATTATTTTGTTCTTGAATTAAGCAAAAACCGTTTTTATATATTAGATATATTGGATAGGTATTTAAAATATTTTAGTATTACATCTTTAAGCATTAACGAATAAAATATTTATATCATCACACACGTAACAACTTTATGTAGGTAATCCGAAGCTCATGTTATTAAAACTGTTATTTATAAAGCCACGTTTAGACGTATTACTCGTATTATAATCTCTTTACTTATAATTAAATAATTGGTATTGGCTTACTTTTTAATATGATATTGATAAACTGATTGAATTTATACCTACTTTATACCATATATACTGTGTACTATAATATATTATTAATTATTATGTGCCTATACGGCAATAGAGTGCGGCTGATATAATTTCAGATAGAGTGTTCATAAAATTCTAATAGTCACAAAACACTTTAGGTACAAGTCACAAAAACCCTAAGTTAAAGTGGTCTGGTTTTCCGTGGTTGACTGAATTTTTTTGGGTAGGGTAAGAAGTAGGCAATAATACTAATGTAGTTAATTTTCTTAATCGAACGTTGAAAAATATAGATATTGAGTTAATCAATACCGTATTGTATAGTTGTACTTAAATATAATATGATGATAATTGATAGTAAATTATGACACAATTATATACGACGGTGTGTGGTTTAAAACCGCATGGAATATTTATTGATCTGCCGGAAAATATGCAGTGCATAAGATATTTGAGCATTTTATTTAACTATGTAATATTTTAATCGTTATACGCTTTTACATTGAACGTACCTAATATATTATTTAATTCACGCTTGAGCTTTGTTGACACTACTGGGTTAGTTATAGTAAAACGCAAATAGAAAGTAATTTTAAAAGTCAATAAAATACCGATTAACCTACCTACCCGCAGCACTGTACAGCTCATGTTAACATTGCACACGCACCCATTACATCCACATATATTATATACTTGCACACAATAACGCGTTGCATTTTTATTTTTCTAGACCGAAGTTTTTTGGTAGCCAATGCACAGCAAGCCGGCTGTAACATAATCTACTGCTCGGACGGTTTTTGCCACATGACCGGTTACAGCCGGGCCGAGGTAATGCAGTGTCCGGCGATATGTGACTTCCTCCAAGGGCCGATGACGTCGCAGCACGCCGTGTCCGTGGTCAAGGAAGCGCTGGCCGCGGGCATGGAGAGACATTTTGAGATACTCTATTACCGGAAAGACGGTAAGACCGCTGCAGGTTTAATAATAATTATAATAATAATCGTTATTTTATATATAGAGTATACAAATGATGATAGTATAAAGTATAAAACTTATAAGGGGGGTTTTTTTCGTATTACCATTATATTGGCGTCGTTACTCACGAGTCATCGTCATCATCATGGTGGCACATTGTGGTCGTTTTTGTTTTGAAATGGTTTGGAAAATCTTTTTCTCATTTTTGATGGTTGCTAAAAGTGCGTCCAAATTATCCATTCCGTATCAACCAGGTGGATGCATAATATAAAGCGAAATTTTCGGACGCATATATTACTATGAAAGTTCAATGAGGTTCAAAGTCATCATATGGATAGTACCTACATCATACTGTTTGATTTAAAGTACATGTTTTTAAATTATGTCCTATCAATACAGTAAGCTGCAGTGTACCCCATGTATGCAAACAAGCAGTTTGTTGGATCTAGTGTACTTGAAAGATAATATAATAAAATGTGTTTTTTTTTTTAATTTCTCTTTTTATTTGAATGTACGTTTCACTCTAAAAGTAAGCTTTCACCCCAGCCATACTAAACACCCTAGTTTTCTATTCAAGTTATTACCAACAGTTAAAATATTGAACGTTTTGTTTTGAATATACCAACCATTTTTATCCCAGGCTTGTCCACCATTGGACGGTTATCTCGAAATGGACGGTACCTATCTATCCATTTATGTATTAATATATACTATGTACCGGAGTTGCTTTATATATTATTACCTATGTCATTATAACTATGTCTATAAACGTATTAATTAAATCATTATTTCTCTATATTATGCTAGTTGATTTAACAATATAAGTTCAGTATTTAGAGTAGTATAAGTTCTTAGACTTAACATCAATACAACATAATTAAACCAGTGGTCTAATTTCAGTTTTTGAGAGGGGCAACATTTTTGACCGGCATAATATAATAAAACTAAAAATTAACCGCTCGCTAATAACCACATTACATTACATTTTTATCGCAATACAAATAGCCTTCTTACATAGTAAAGTTGTCATAGATAATAAAGTATAATAGGTAGGCCATCATTCTTATCGATGTTCCAAGAATGATAACTTATCTGAGACAACCGTGCAGGTTAGTGGTTACTGGTTACTATCATAATTATAAATAATCTATTTTTTTGAGAGACAACAATGATTAAATAATTAAAACATATTATGTAGAGGGATACCTAAATATAGCTACTACATGAAGCACCAAAACTAGCCCATACCCAGCCCGATAGCGGCCCGCTAATGACAAGGGGATTGCAAATCCACACCCAGTCACCACCAAATGACGCCACTGAATGAAATACTAAAACCCGTCCCATGTCTACCGTTTGTGTAAGAGATAAAATTAAAAATGTAAGCTCAAAGCCCGAGTTCGAGATGTTTAATTTTATACAGCTGATGTACCATTTGAACAAAGGTCGTGTGTATACAGTCTTGAAGAGTACGCTCACCGTATAGTCTCTTTAATATCCGTCAGCCAATAAGACGGAGTAAGAGCTCGTAAATCGTTTCACTGCGTTATTTAGAGGGCGAAAGTTTACTGGCACCGTTGCGTATACATATGTATATATACTATATTAAAATATAATATATAATAACACATACATAGTGTACACGTGCTTACAAACCAGACGATGTATTATATAATAATACTTTGGTCAACGAAAGTCGATTTCTAAAAACAACAAATAGTTTTTAAAAGATACGAAAAAAAAGTACCTTACGATAACAGATCGTACTCAGCCTTTAATTTCAAAACACATAACTTGTTACCGTTAGGCATATAATACTCACACAAACACACGGGATTGTTCGAGTCATTGAAAAAATATTGATTTCAAATATAAAGCATAAAAAAATAGAATACAAACAAGTTCGGTATGTTGTATATTATAATATGTTTTTCGGCGTTCGAGCCGGTTTCTATACTTTTGGTGAAATGTTAATCATTAATTTCCTCTATATATAGATACGCATGTGTGTCTAAAAAAACCAAAACAATAACTTATTTCTGTGCAGCGTACATTATACGTTTTGACAAATAGTCGGCTGTATAATTTCTCTGCATTTTCAGGCCGTTATTTTATTGCTATTCAAATAAATCGAGGCTTTATAATTTTAGACCGCTTTTAATTAATTTGTGAAATCGTGAAATATGTTTCGCTGTGTTTGTTTTAAATAATTTAAAGCTTACTTGATATAGTGAACAAGCATTTAGTTAACGATATTAATTTAAGTGTATTTTTTTTTCTTTGTTATAGTGAAGTGGTTTTAAATTAATTTTAGTATTTTACACATCATAATATTACATAATATACGAGAACCTACTACCTGGTAATGGCTGGTATACATTTAATTTCTTCGATAAGTCATTAGAACTTTTGAAAATAAACATTATAATATATCATGTACACGCCGTTCGGTTTTAAACTATTGTACTTTATTTAATCTATACCTACAAACATGATAGGTGGGTAAAGCGTTATTTATGTGTGCAGTACAGGTAACAGGGCCGAACAAATTTGTAATTTATCATTTACCATTTGATTTAAAAAATGAATCAATACATTCATGTTCTAGTTAAAATAGAATAAACACATAAATGTGATACTATAAGAAACAGTGAAATGAACGTTCTTCACAAGGTCATTAAAGTTCACATATATCCGACATTTGACCTAGATTTCTGCTACAATTGTTACGGGTGACACTGGTTTTTGAATTAATATCTCGGTGTAATCGAATGATGATATTTTAATGAACCATCGAGGATGGGACCGACGGCTTATCCTGAAAATTGGTTTCAATATTACATTACATGGGCCTCCTGAGACTTCATATAATATTTAATATCTTATTTATGAGTTGTAAATATTATATTTTAATACATATAATAGCATCGAGAATCCGAAAGACAATGAACATTTCCCTAAAGACGTGTATTATTATCCATAATTCTTTGAAATGGTGTCATGGCAGTTTCATACATATCTAATAATACCATAAAATCTAGTAATATTTAAAACGTGATATCATTATCTTTAACCATTTGTATAGCTTAGATAAGTAATGCCAAATTACCAAACATAATTTTAATTATTATATCATATTTTGTGGTCACAAAAATTAATTACAAGTACTTTCTGTATATTATTAAAACGTAAAATGTAAATTTTTTTCGTCCGTGAAAACGTATCGAAAGGACCATAACTATTTCGGCAAGAGATAGCATTAAAATGTTGATACAATTAAGTTTTATGGTTCAATTGCCAGTTATTTATTTATTGCAGCATTTTATGTGAATTATAATGTGACAATAGACTGATGCTTTAATGCTCTCTATTTATTTTATTTATTACATGAAATTATTTTAAAATTTCACGACCAAATACAATTTGAAATATTTATAAAGTCTATTAAATGGAAATGAATAATTTAACTTAGCTTTTATATTAAATGATCCAGTTTATTTTATAGTGTATGTATTTATAAATATTTATACCGTATTTTATCTTGGTCAATGTAATCGTATGCAAATTGCGAGTTATTAAAATAATGGCCAACCCTGTGAAATGCCGTAAGACATTCCAAAAAAGGAATTTTGGTTTAGGTACTATTTTCACCAAAATGTAGTACGGCCCATGAACGTTTTGAAAAATCAATATGAACGTGTCGACTGACACAATGGGCTACTCGGTGTACGCAGTTTTTGCACACGTCTAAGAAGACTTTTCTTAAGAACATTTTTAATCATATGAGTGCGAAACTAATTTATTTGTAATTAAAATATAAGAACATTGTAATAGAGATGATATAATATAGGTACAATTGATCATAAAATACACCAACATGGTATTATATTGTACAATAACGAATAATTATATTTTTATTATATTATAATACTAATGGGTATTATAGCCAGTAAGATCAAGACCCATCCTATATATAAAGGTTGTTAGAAATTGTTTACTACGCGTTTCTTACAAAAACTATTTACTGACTAGAAACTTAAATATATAATTGACAATTGCTATATTATAAAATTAATATATTTTATATTAATTTTACGCATAAATAATTAAAACATATTATCCCAACCAAACTGGTTGGTATTAAAAAATTACGTTATAATTTTTGGTTTTTTCAAATTCAAAATTGGTTTTGATTAAGTTCGGTCTTATATTTTAATCACACCAACCCGTTTCACAATAGTAATATATTATTATAAATGTAAACTTTGAAAAAAAGTTTTTGTGCATTGGCACAATTTTTTAATAATTCATTGTTTCCATTTAAGAAAAAAAAACTCTTATCATATTACTTACATTTTATTTTGGCGTCCTTGGAATATACATACACAAGTGCGGTATTTTTCTAACACATATAATATTCTTGTGCTTTGGCGAAAATACTGCGTTCAATTTTAAAAACGAGAACGAATACAAGAAAACATCTTAAGTTATTATTATCATTACACGCAATGGCTGGCTAGTACGACTTCGTGTGCTGTACAACTGATATGCTTCCAAAACTTAATAGATTACGCTGTCTAGTTTGAATTTATATATCGGAGACTCCTCGAGGAACGCTGTTAGTATTTTCACTTGAAACCTATATATACACAACAGTTACTATATTTTGTACACGCACAATCTTCAGTATCGAAATTTGTAGTATTATATACAGGGTGGTTCTTTGAAAAGTCAACTCATTTTCTAGAAAAGTGACAACTTTTTAATACATTTGTTTTTTTACATGATTTGAAGTGATTACAAAACAACGTTTTTGAAAAAAAAAACTACATCTTTTACTATAATATTTTACCGTTATAATTTTATAAGATTTTAACTTTTTTGAATGACAGTATGCAAAATTTATCGACCAGTGGAGGAGTGGACCAACGGTTTGAGGGTTACCCCTATGACACTCCACTATATATGCCCATTAAAGCTTCAAATACTTATAACTAATTAATTATAAGTACCCATTTGAAATTCTCAGAAAATTATTTTGCTCTGGAATATAAAACTAAAAAATAACACTTTCTTTTTTCAAGTATGTCTCGTATTGGTGTATTGCGTCAACTACAGCAATACAGGAAACCATGTGAAAAAAAATTACAAACACGTTTGGTTTTCGAGAAAAATAGTATTTTCCTATAAAAAAAAATCGCCTTGTATAGTAGGTATATAATAATAATGATAATATGTACGAGGGCAGTTTTTGCTGTCGCCTCAGCCACCGGAGTTGTACGATAATGGCAAAGATATTTTAGTGCGTTTACGATTGTGGGACGTGCGGGTAGAGTCAACGGCCCCGGGAACCGTGACGTCGCTCGCGGTATGACGTCATCGAGTTCTCCGTGATGTAACCACCGCCGCGGTCGACCAGCACCCTCCAACCTTGTGTGGTAAGTGGTTTTCGGTGGCAGGGAACTTCGAGTGTATATATATATATATTATATATATTTATGGTACGCACACGGGAGAGGGACTGCGGCGCGCCGATCTTTGCAACGGGCACGTGGCTGCAGCTGCGCATAGTAATAATAATAATAATATGTAAGTACAGGCATTTACGCGCACGCATTTATGCACACACACAACTACTCAAAGTCGGGCAGAAACTAAAGTTAAAAAGTCAGAATTTAATTGTTGAATAATATTACCTTAAATTTTTTGATGAGGTTTAACTCAAGGCGGGATTGAAAGCGTCGTGGTGCACCATGGTTTTCTGTCGTTGTCAATCACTTGAGCGCCACATAGGAATTTAGATAACGCTTGTTCTACTTCCTATGTTCCGATTGATCTTGTAAAGTGATACCAATTCTGAAAACAGATTTAATTGTTTCGTTAAGTCATCTTAATATGTTCACTTAACACATTTTTATTTTATCTCCCTAAATCCTCATAAAGTCGTTCCGACTTAAAAATATAGAGGTTGTATTAGGTATAATTTCCAACTAATTTAAAAATGTGGTGAAGTCAATCTAAGGCAGACTTGCGATCTGTCTAAAAATGTTTATATTATGTTATAGAATTTTTATTGTTTCACTAGATCAAACGATACGCCTGGTAATAGAACACAAATAAAAAACGTTATTATTACATTTTAATAAATAGTTTTTGTAATTTGTTCTAAATTTCTCTTCTACCTAAATATTAATTGTTCTTAAATAAAAGAATAAATTGTGTTAAGCTACACAAATAATTTACTGTTTTTAGTTATGAGGGTGAAATAGGTACTTATCTAATTTAAAAATATAAATTTTCAACTTTTAACTTAACTAAGTTAATATTCCTAAACATATTTTGCAACTTGACTTAGTTACTGAAATTAATTTATATTGTGTAATAACTTTAACTTGACTTGGTTAACTTTTTTATTACATAAATTAAAATAGTTTACTTAAAAAAAAAATAGATAACTTTCCGAGGTTTGACATGACATATAAATGGGATTTCGAAAAGCTTCTATTCGGCAAAGCAAAACGAAAGCGTATTCGTACAAGCACACATACACACACGAACACACACTGCGACGAGATTAGCAAAGCGCGTATCATTACGACAACCCTGTCAGAGAGTTCAATAACGTTCGGTAAGCGTGTGCGTCCGGTCGAAAAGTATATAATATTGTTTTTGACGAAAAAATATGACCGTCGAATGATTAATAACGTTTTCGAAACGCGGAAAAAATCGACGGGTCCTCGACAGTAAACCCCATTCGGTAAAAATCCATCCGACTAAACCGTCGGTTCGTATCATTTATTTCATCGCAAAACGACCGAGGTGAAAGTAAAATAAAAATAAAATCTGAAGCCACCTAAATCCAGCGATTTCGGCACCGTTTAATCCGACCGACGCCGCCGCCGCAACTGTCACGTCTATTGGAAATCCCTATCCGAGTTTCTCACGATATTATAGTTTATTCATAATTTTTCACACACACACACGATCGTTTCCCATGGGCCTCTTTTGAAATAATCCCAGCCATTTATTTATTATTGTGCATAATACGTAGGTAGGTATAGGTATATATTATACAATTATACTAGGACACTAATATACCAATAAAATATTATTATATGTACTATTATATGTGTACAGTGTACATACCTACTCATCTAAGTAACAGAGACAGAAAACGATGAAAAACATTACTACCACCAGAGACCACTTTCAATGTTTAAAATTTAGAAATGTTTTCTACGCCCTACCATATAATTCTTATTTGAGTCGTCAAAATGTTCATCTTCATTCTGTTCACTGGGTCGTAAATAAAAAAAAAAATGTTAATTGAAATTATATTTTTATGTATATGATAATAATATTATTACACAGTATATACTATATATATACTCACCTAAAAATTAAATTACAAATCTTCCTGAACAAAATTTAAATATAAACACTTTGCGTCGTTCAACTTTTGTTTTTTATTGTACTTTCATGAATGGTGTTTTAAATTCTATTTTATATTACACTGGCAATTTCTAAACAAATGTTATAGGTTTCCTTGCGAAAAAAACCTATCATTTTAAAACCAACCCCATTATTCGCTTTGCTTGGAATCGAATTTGACAAAACATGCATGGGGTGGTACCTATTTGTTTATTTTTTTAGAATTATTTATAACGTATAGTCGCAATATGATTGCATCGTTGTTTGGAATTAATAATTCAGACTGAAACTATTATTAATACAAGTTTATTCAATCAAAACTGCACGGTAAAATAATGCAATTATAACCATCAGAATAAATAATTAAAAGAGTATTATTTGATTTATAAATAAACCCGGACGGACGTATGGCACAGTCGTCTTTGTTTGCCTGCCTAAAACAAAAAAAAAATCAATTCAATTTAAATTAAATTTGATTTTGTGATTCAATAAAAGTAATTTTTTGGAACAATTGAACTTTCCAAAAGGCTTAAGAGTCAATGTTGTGTAGTTATAATATTATTAAAAAAATGAAAATTATCTTTTAAATGTAAATAAAAAGTGTGAAATTGTATGCTTTGCTACTGTAGAGGATATAATACACTAATTCTGTATAGTCCCCCTAATTCAAATGTTGATGAAAGGGAAATAACTGATAGCCTATAGTTAGTTAAGACTGTTTAAATAAGATTTTGTTACAACTTAATACTTCTAAATTAGTCCATTAAAATATCAATAATTCCACTAACAATTTTGATAGCAATATGAAAACTCATATGAAACAAAGTAAATATATTACACCGTCCGTCCAGCTATAGGATTGTTTGTAAAAAAACAGAAACTGTTATAGGTATTTAAGTTTACACTATGATAAGCGTTTAAAATGAAAAGTTCTCCTTAAAGAATTAATGGTTGCTGTTTGGAAATTTTTCTATATTTTTTAGATTTAATATAATGATTTGTTAATTATGGTATTGCTTTCTCCACCAGGGGAGGGGGCTTATCATTCTTATATTATCAAATTATAAACTAAAATAAATTTGATATTCAAATATTTACTTTTCAATCAAGAGTCAGCTCTTAAAATATATAAATGTATTGCTCCTTTCAAGCAAAGAGTCACTAGTGAGTGACATCTTATTCGCGCAAACCGTGTACTATTATGTTCCTCGTCGCATATTCATATATAATATATATATGTAATATAATTATATATATCTATATAATTCTTATTATACTTAGCAGTATATATAGTATATATCTTTTAAAAAATAAATAAATAAAAAGATAAAATTGGTACAGACATTTCTGCTCATAATTATTATAATACCCGTTTTATAAGTTGAGAAATATTAATTTAGTTTTACCAAGGTTGAGACGTCCTGTATTTGGAGAGCATGAGCTATATTATATGTATTTGTATTGAATCCAGAATAAAATATATTTTTTCAATAATTTAATATACTGTAGGTACTAGGTAATGTGATAACTCTATTTACTATTATATAGTACCTATCTATTGTAAACTATTTAAGATGAAATAACATATTTACTATTATGTATTTAAATAATTTAATCTTATATGATAAATGCAACTTTCGTGTCTGCCACAGCCTAATTCCTATGGAGATGATCCAACTATTTTTAATATTTTTAATTTAATTCCTTTGTATTGCTGAAAGTAAAAAATATTATTATTATTATAAAAAATTCAACTAGAAATGTTATTATTTTTTTGACATTACGTCAGTTTTGAAGTAACTATACTTGAAAGTTAATGATTTGTATTACACTATAATTTTAATGATTTAATATTTTTGATGATTAAGGTGAAACTATATAATTGACTTTGATAATTATTTAAAATACTTATACATATTAGTTTCAAATTTTTAGGAATTCAAAAATGTATTTTCTTTTAACTTAAAACTTTCTGTCTCCAATATTAACAGTACATTATAAATTCTTAAAAAAAATATCCCTAGAAGGTATCACCAAATTAAAATAAAGATACTGAATACTAATTTAATTTAATTATTTAAAAAAAAAAAATGTGAAACTTTGCTTCTTAAGATAAACAATAATATTACAATAATCATGATAGTTATTTGTCATTAAAAATTTAAAACATGTTAACATTTTAAACTCGATGAGAAAAAAAGTGACAAAAAATCCTAATCGTCCTAAAAAAGTGAATTTAGTTTCTCGCGAGTTCCGTTTTTTTCTAAGTAGGTAAGTTGTCTATTAAATGTGAAGTCTGCACTTGAAACTGGTGCATTTTTTTATCAAAAATGTTATCACATTTTACTATCGTTTATTATCACGAAATAATTAAAATATGGATGATGGATGTATTCTTGATTAGTTTACTATACTGCATATAATTATTAGAAACTGTATGGTTCGATCGTGAACTTATCGTATTAGATTAGTCATTCACATTCTTTCAATTGTCTTGGTTTAAAACCATTTGGTATTTAAATTTATTAGGTAGTGATATCATTGAGTAGGTATATAATATTATATGTATAGCACATACAGTATACAGTATACACATGTAGGTATATATTTTTATTTATTTAATACAACTTCTGTAACACTGATATGCATTTACATATTAAATTAAATTTGGTTGAGTGGATTGGTGGCAATGATGAATTTGATGGTAGTGGGGATGGCATCTGGTCCTGATTGAATGACTCAGCCAGTGATTCCGAGGAAGGTTTAGAATTTTCTTTTTCGTGGATATAAGGGTAGGTATGTACTATAAATTATTTGCGGAATTCGGTTAAAATATACCTATTTAATTTGATATAAACCCCGCAGACAGTACAAAAACGAGTGTTTTCTATTGTCATTAAGTAGTTGTGTATCCAATTCTGCAGAGTCTAGTCATATAATTACTTCATATTTTCCCGGTAGTTCGGGATTAAAATAACAATTATGATTTATAATTTATTTAATTTTGTGGTGTCTAGTCAAATTCGATTGGTGCCCCATGTATTTGTACATTGTACAGTGATTTATAACAAGGGTAGGTATGCGGATGTCTCTGAGAGTGACGATTTAACATAGGGATGGTACTTGGATAGAATAGCAATTTTGGTAGACTGATCCCCCTGTTAATTTTCATTAATAACAAGAGTGGCCGGGAATCCAGAAAATACTAATTTTTAATTTATTATTTTGAAGTTGTATACATAATTTAGAATTTATATGTTGTACCTATATATTCTCAATGGTAATTTAGTCAAACGTTTAGCGGCTTCCGGCCCAGGTGGCCCATATATACAGCACATTAGCACATCTGACTGGCCCTGCAGTTTATTTACATAAGTATTGTGAAAACTGATATCTAGTATTGTGCACCTAACAGAATTGCAAAAGGCCAAAAGAAATATTATATGTTCGAATCTGTTTCAGTTGTTGATTTCATGGATGTCGGTTTATTTAAGTCACCGAAATATTTATGCTCACTTCTCGAATTAGAACTTTTACTGCAAAATCCAAGTATATATTTTAAAATTTAAATACACAAATACACAACTGTGTTAAATATTTTCACTGTACCTACCTACCATGTGACAATTCTTTACTAAAAACATGATTATATATTTTATTTTTTTTAATCATGTAATATTCGAAGTTATAATTTTTTTCAATGTATACATTATATATAATACAATTTGAATAATACGTCTCTACTCAGACAGTATTATTATAGTATAATACACTTTAAATATAAATTGAAAATTTGATATATTATAAACTAAAACAACGTATCTTTATACTTGAGAAAATATAATATGATTAACGCGCGTATGAAGGGCAGATTCATATGAAGGACAGATACATTTTTATCTATTGTTATTATTTACCGGATTTGTTTATAATGATGCAATGTATTTTCTGGATTTTATGCTGTAAGAATTATTGGATTTTTTCTAATTTTTGCATATTAATTATGGTTTTAGACCTGTTTTGCTTATAAATAATTTGAAAGTGCTAGTTTTAGGTATAATTTCATATAATGAACGGATGAAATTTTTTTTATGATAATCGATAATTATTTTTTTCTCGTTTTTGATCCAATAATACAAATTAAAAACATGTATTTAAAAAAATTTATAAATTATACAATTTTCAAGTGTTCTTTTTTACATTTAATTTTGCATATTTTCAAATGTTTAGTAAAATTGATCGTAGCACAAATTTCAGTATTTTTTAAATGAATAATAGAGTGCTAAAGAGTAATCTTATTTTTAGTGCAATAACTAACAAGCCGCGATTGTTGTGTATCGATTTATAACGGTTTTATTACACGTTCACCTCTCGATCCCTTTCGATTATTCATAATATTTCACCACGTACAAACTTATAATAGTTACGTCATTATAATTACACAAAATGATACACACGGGGTGCATTCTAATTTTTTTTTTTAGCTGTGAGTATTAATATATATTATATATAATAATATTTTAAGGGCTTATATTACGACGATGCTCGCGCGTATTATTATTGTTATTATTATTATTATTATTATTATTATAAGAGCGTGCGCCCGCACTACTTTTTCATAACGTAATGACCCGCTGTAGTGTGTTTAGTTCACTCGGAATTATCCATTGTACCACTGCTGGTTCAGCGATGTTTTCAAAGGATTTTGAAAATTAGTTGTTTTACATTCACCGGGTATTGTTAGAGGAGTGTTTTTTCTCTCCTTCGCCCGCCCTTCCGATGTACGGAACACACTGTATAAGCAGCGTTCGGCTTGAGTCTTCTAGACGCATTGTGACCACCGCTGGGCCTCTGCAATGAATCAAATTTAAATACATAGGTATAAATTATACATGATGTAACAGAACAAATAATTGACAATTGTAATATAATAACTATATGTAGGTTATAACTTTTGTTCATATTGGTACAAATATTTATTATTTTTAAATATATATACCTAGTTATTTAACTGGGCTCGGAAGATATAACACAAAAAGTTACTTTTTAGCGCTTTAATATGCACTTAAAAATGCCAAAATATGCGCTATAAATAGAGCTAAAAATTGGGAAACATGCAAAATACAACTTTGTTTAAAAAAAAAACATATAAATCTTTACTTATTTTTATTAATACTTTTAACTTCTATACCTTTACTTTTAAATTTAGAATTTGTACACCTTTTTCTCTAAGTATAGGTGCACACAGTTTAGAGACTAGTTTGTGCTTAATTGGACCAGCTATATTCTGTTACTAATAACCAGCTGTTCCAATAATTCCAGTTCTAATTTTAGACATGCTGGATGCCTGGATGAGTTTATATAAAATAATTAACAAAATGCATTTGATTCCGTTCTTATAAGAGAATATACATAAATATAGCACTAAAAACCTTTAACACGCGAACATTATTGAAATGGAGTTTCGTATATGATATGTAGAAGGAAAGTTGGAACAATTCTTACATTGGATGTTCTAAGCCTAAACTATAAACCATTGAAATGCTAGAACTTCTGCGCCCTGTTAATACAAGCAATATATTGTTTTTAATTGAAATAAATAAAAAAATCGACTAGAATACAATATATTTTATTATACGTATGGTTTGTTAATTATTAATTTATTGTTACATATTTCAGTTCTTTACTTCTTTCTGTTACACCCCGTTTACCTACTATACCTATACGATATGGCCGGGTTCTTGTAATATAATGGAGCACTAGTGTTTTTTAAGTAATTTTTTTTTCATGGTTTCTTAACGCTGGCAAAACCTTAGCGAACGATACGCGGCCAGGCAATATATATATATGTAATACTTGCGCGATAATATTATATTATGCATTTTTGTGTGAGTTTATTATTAAAAAAAAAAAAAAAATCCCAACAATTTGTATTGTAATATAGTAGTGAATTCGTGACTGCTATATTATATATCGTCTTGGCGTGTCTAATGTCCGTACAATTATTATTTCTCAGGAAAATTACTACACAGTATCACGCTATTACCCGAAACATATCATCCACATAATATAGAGTCGGGTCAAAAGGCCAAGTGAGACTTTCGTGCACTGTGGCGGTGCATGCGTTGATAGGGTAGCAAAAAATTAGCTTTCCAAAATATAAATAAAAAAAAATTACAAAACTTAAATATACATAATAAATATGCCCCAAATATTGTGTTTTAATTTTTAAGAAATAATCCACTGTGAAATTGTGCGTTTGCGTCACAATTCATCAGTGTCAAAAACAATGATTTCTTATGCAAAATATAAAAATTCATCTCAAAATTCTATACTCGGGTTAGGTTAAAGGTTAAATTATATT
This sequence comes from Macrosiphum euphorbiae, assembly GCA_949089665.1. NCBI lineage: Eukaryota > Metazoa > Arthropoda > Insecta > Hemiptera > Aphididae > Macrosiphum > Macrosiphum euphorbiae. The sequence continues at coordinate 1,990,268 of CARXXK010000005.1, read as the reverse complement.
TGAATGTCATATTAATATTTATACAGTTTTTGTGGGAGAAAGTAGTAACGTATTTTAAAATCAAAGTTTTTCCTAGCTGAGTATTATAGTACTTTTGTACGGGTTTTAATCACACTCAAAACTGTTATCATATAGAGAAAAAACCCGGTGGTTAATTATAATTTTCCCAATTTTCAAATATTTTTCAAAGTTTTTTGCGTATCGACATGACTGCCGATGGTGGTAAAGTTTATCAAACGATATTTATTACGATTTTGTATATAGAGTACTTCACCAAGCATACTCAAACCTCTATATTAGTCTTTAATAACAAATTTCAACAGTATTTGAATTTTTAAATAGATACTTAAGTAGATTTTTATGTATGCTATTAAAGACCATATTCTAAAATACTTGGATTTGTTATGCCAAAATATATGATTTACCTAATTTTTGAGTGACAATTTACTTTACTGTAAATTGTCTATCAGATGCATTTTGAGAATATGTTATTGTTCTTATCTGAACCGAAATACAAACTAATAATGTTCTAATAATTAAACTCCTTGTTTTAAGGATCCATAGTCCATAGCGATAGATTTGGTAGATATGCAGAATGGACCGGGGATAATGATGTCATTTGAAAAATGTATTAACTAACATTAATTATCTATGAACATTTTATTATTTTTAAGAACCGTCTGACAATTATTATTGTACAATTATAGTAATAGTATGTATCTAATAATAAGTACTCAATTAAATATTAGATCTATTTTACATTTTATGTTTAACTATTATGTATAATACTACACTATACTATACAGGTATTATTCTATTCGTGCATACTAAACCTACATTTTAGTGACACAGAAGCTATAATGTAGTTCAAATTTCGAATTAAATATTTAGATACAAACAAATGTACCAGAAAAAAAAACATTTGTTAACTCTTTAACCATTTGTAGTAAAAAAGGGTGCACTTATTATTTGAAAAAAAAAGTTTGTATCTCCACAGGAGTACGGAATACTCCTTAAAAGGTAAAAGAATAAGAATTCAAGTATGTTTGAAAACAATTTATACACTTATTAGGTATGGTCATTAAAGACACTTAAGAGTTCCAAAAATTACTAATATAATATTATATTATAAGTGCATCGTTAAAGTATAAATGGGTGGGAGGGTGGTGTGAGCATGCTTGATAAATCATACTGTATAATGTATATGTAGGGATAGGATTTTTTTTCTATGAGTATGCAATTTTGATCAGCCGTTGTGTTAATATTATAGCCAATCGGGTAATAATGTACCAAGTCTCGGGATTCAAACAATATATAGCCTATAGGTGATCTCGCACTGCGGGCGTTATTCTCACTGTTTCCAGCCATCCGATCAATCAACGATGTAAATAAATAATATGCTATTATATAGACGAGTCCGAAGTGAATCGTTATTTCCACGCCATGCCACCGACAATCTCGCAACATCAACGTATTATACAGAACGAAAAAACTATTTTTGAGCACATCAAATTATATACAATAATATTCCGCACCGCGAATAATAATTCCTGATTTTTTAACATGCACTTTGATAGTTAAAAGCATATTATAATATAATTATATTTATAGATCAATTTACTAATATATTTTATATATTAATACGTACTTTACATGGAATTATATTTACAATACCACGATTATCAGGCATTATAATATTATATCCAAATCATTAAGACGACTGTAGAATAACATGATAATTACACAATTAGTAAACATTTAAGTTTTAAGAATAATATCTTAACTACAAAGGAAACTAGAAAAAACCTAAAAAGTTATAGGTAGTTTATACTTTACTAATTAAATACGTTTTATGCTTAAACTGTTTGTTGAATAATTATTATATTTATACAAATATTTACTTTTAGCCTAAAACACATTGAATAAGTATTTAATTTTACATTTACAGTCTTACTATAGTATTTTTACCTTTAGCATTCTTATAAAGGTACCATACTGTAAACAAACAACGCTGAAATCCATTCTGCTGTGGCCGTTGATACTGAAAACGTCGAGCTTAGGTTTAACATATTTGAAGTAATATGTATACATATTAATATTTAATAATTTCGTAGATAATATTAGTTATTACATTAATTAGTTATAGCATAAAATTCTGTTTTTGAAAATTTTCCAATACGTGTAATTTTGGTTTTCCATAAATGCAGTACTACTCTTCCAACCTGAACATCAGTGGAAAGATAGAATTTTATAAACTAAAATTTTTCTTAAAATCAGAAAAAATTGTTATCAACAATGTCGACTAGATATTTTATTAGATTATAAAAAATATATATTACTCACATTATTATGTTTACACAAATATCAATGATGTGAACCTAATATTATTACATAGGTATAATAAATATTTATAAATATTGAAAAAAAGGTATAATATATCCTCCTCACACTGTTTGACCACCTCTCCACTGTTAAACTGCACATACACACAAACGTACCGAACGTATTGATTTACAACAATTATATTTGCGTTTTTCGTTTATATATACGAACATATTATTATTATAAAATTATCTGTATATATTATTATATATTATATATTACATACCTATATATATATATATAGAACAAAAGATCGAATTGTGCCACCGTGGTTGACATTTTATTTAAATTTTTTTTTTTATTTTTAATCTCGAACACATTTTTTTCCCTTCTTTTTTTATCGTCATGAATAATTTATGGGTGGTCGTTACGTCACGCGGTGTCGGTGGTGGAGCGGTTTCGCCTGAGGTGATGTTAACGCGATAGGCATATTGTACACAATTATTATCATTATATATATTATTATAACACGACGTCCGTGGGCCACGACACGGTCTCTCACGTTATTGCACTGCATCGCGGGGGCGATAATATTACGACAGGACGCGTCGACGGCCTACGACACAACACATGAAAACCGTTAATAATAGGAACTGCAGGACGGAAAACACACACACACACACACACACACACACACATACACACATACACACTATATATATACAACTCACGTGCATGGTAAACTTGCACACACGCGAGTGCGCGTTGCCAATCGGCAAGTACCTACGCTCTTCTTCGACCCACACACCCTCGCCACCGCCACGAACACTCTATCCGTGCACATCCGTTGCCTAGCCTTTGCGAGCAGAGAAACCCGGTGATAAATAAGGATACTCACGTGTGTCTACAATAATATAACATTGTCATGTGTCGCACAATATGTTCGCGACTTTTGCGTGAGCTTTTATATGCGTCCGCCGAGCGCTGAAATATGCCGTATTGATTGCGTTTTGACCAACGCGTCGACCAAAATCTAGTGTCTCTTGTGCGTATAGGTTAGATAGGTAGGTACTTACGGGATTGTGTGAAGTACTTACGGTACACTAATAGAAAAAATATGATCTTATAGGTATCGAAGAAAATTACTTCAAGCAATGCACCCAACCATTATGTTGTGTATTATGGTAATATGGTTTATACTTTATATAGTATCTCCATGATGCATTCGATCGATTGACCTTCTACGCCATTGTTACAGTATAATTTTTGATGATAAATAATATTATAGTTGTTTGATTTAAATATTTCACTTTTTCAGTATTCATTTTTTTTCGTATACAAAATATTTTATTTAATGAATTCAAAAACAAAACTTTTCGAGTTAATTAGGTACATAATTACCGCAGTTTCTATTGAAATTTATTTAGAAATATAAAATCAACGAGCTTATGAAATTAAACATAATAAGATATAATAATATAATATACTTACTTATATATTTATGTTACCTTTGATATCAGTTTTAAAACTTGTGTTTTCAGGTTATATCCTAGTTGTGATTCGTAATATTTCCGGCACTAAAATGTTTATTAGCATTATTATTCAATTTTCCACCCGGTACTTATACCATCATCCTCGGTAATGGCAAAGTGCGACAATTTTGTTATTACAGTAATGGCCCGCAGTTCTTGTAAATATCGCGTGTCTAGTTTTACTTAAGGCTATAATCATATCGAGAACTGATTTGATAACATACTACAGCGGACGGAGTTGCCGATTCAGTAGATTTATGGTCGCGTCTAGTTACGTCTTATTGGCATGCGACGATATAAATACGACCAAATCAAAATGTTACGGATATATTATTATATTTTATAATAATAAAATTAAAGATATCGCTATTACTAGGATTTGGATTTCAATGAAATTATTTATATAAATTTATTTTTCAATTTCCCGAGACGTTGCATACTTGCATGCAAAAAAACCAATTTTTTTTAGGGACATTTTCAATTGTTTAGGTAGGCAACTTTTTCAAACTATTTCTAGGAGACGAGAACAAAAATATATCCACCCTAGATTTAAGTATAAAAATAATATGTATTTTTTTTTTTTACTACATTATACAACATCATAATCGGTTTAATTTTATTAATTCAGAAACGGCCAATAAAATGTTTTTAGTTAAATATTTATTAGGCCGTAAATGCATTTTCTCTTAGAGTATTAAAATCCGAACCATAGTTATTACTTATTATACAGTTGCTGGTCTTACCGGAACATATACATAAGATATACAATATTCATAATATCCAATTTGATGTTATTATTCGTTGTTAATGTAATCAACTGCATAATAGTCATACTTAAACGTTGCTTTGAATCACAATAATATTACCATGTTCCTATAAAACACTCGTTCAGCACTAGCTATTGTATATTTTATTATACATACTATTATAACTATATTATGTTCGGGAGCTAACAAATTATGTCGTTAGAATATAATATAGCACAGCGTGGAGCTGTATTATCTCTCTATGTAGACTTTGAAGAATTAATACATATAATAATATTCGCGCGATTCAACAAGGCTAAAAGCCACAAAAGCAAATACAAAATGTTATTCCATAACGTTAATGGCTTTAAATTATGTAAATGTATAATGGTATATAATATTATTTGTGGGTGTTGTTTATTTCATTTTTTCGCTCGCTCAGTTTTCGAATCGCGCGAGACGCGGCGTCGGTGGTCTCGGTCTGTTATAATGTGTGACACCACGAACGATAGTGGCGGCTCGAGGGCGAAAAATTATGCAAACGAAAACCGTTTCGCGCAAACACGAGAGGAAAAAGCGATAAGAAAATAATGTAAGCTATATACTATACTGCTATAATACTACTTCCAAGGGGCAAGGGCAAACGAAGACGCCGAGTGTGTGTGACCGATTGCGTGTACTCTCAAAACACAATATACGAGCAGCGGGTTTACCGTCAGATTTTCCGCGGTCAAGGTTTCGGCAAGTACACAGCCACGAATACTAATAATCCTATAGCTATATATACCGGGGTGGGTGGCCCGCGATCTTTGATGTGGTTCGCCGCCGCCGTCGATCCGCGACCGGTAATCCGAGTTGACGGAGGAGAGAGATTTCTTCGGGAACGTCCACACACAAAAATAGCACGTCGAAAAAACCAATCGCCCCAGTTGGCCGGTTGCCCGTCGCCGACTCGGCGAGTACCACCGCCCCGGCGGCGGCGTACGCGGATACGTAGCAGCAGCTGAGAACACGACGAAACCTAACGCGTCTAATAAAATTATAATAAAATAAATATAAACACGGGAGAAGAACAAATAAATAACTCGATTACACAATATGCGTAACGTATATAATATTATATGTGTATATACAACGCCGCCGCTGCAGCCGTATTATGATAGTATAATACGTAATATAATAATATAATATTACGGCGAAGAAAACGAACAGAGAGGGGAGGGGGAAACGAATCGTCATTATATTATTATTATTATGTTGTTAAGTCGTTCTTAAATTAGACAGACCGCCGGCGTGATTTAAAGTGGAGGGCCCGCGGCGACCTTATCGATCAACTACGTTTGAGCTGGCACGTCTATATTCGGACTCGTCAATCAGCTACTAAGTTAAATGTTCATATATAATGTACATGTATATATTTTTTTCTCTACTCGGGTTGTATACTTTGTTTATTGTTAATTATTTTTACCCTACGGACTACGGCGAGTATATAATATAATGATATATAACATTTTAATATGCTCGGAAAAAAGGAAATTTAATGTATAAATCTTAAAGACAATATATTAAATTAGAACTCGGATGAAATGATACTGTTATTTTTAGTAGACTGGCGCTGACTTTTCTCTGTATAATATTAGGTATAAGGAAAATAAAAATACATTTATTTTGATTACTTTATAGTATGATATCGGAGTTTGTTTTATTATTTTTCGACCGTTTCTCAACATGTAAAATATATTATTTGGCTAATATAAATAAATTAAACGTAAACTGCACTGCCACGTCATATTATCATAGATCGTTGGTCTAATCTCTCTGGTTTCTAACATACAGTAAAACTCGTTGAGTATGCCATTGGCTGTCATATCGGTAAATACCCACAAATAATAAATTATCGAGTCCCAGCTGTATTACCCATATTTTTTGTGTATCGTTTTGTACAACCACTATTATAATATATACTTAGTATGACCGATCTTAACGTGGTCCTTTTGATGTAACATTAAGCAATTTATACTGTAATTGATTTTTTAAATTATACTATCATATATTTTTTACTCAAACATTTTGTTATACTTTTAGTGAATAGTATTAATTAAAGTTGGAAATTCTAATATAAGATTATATATTCAGAATATTGTATTAAATATTTTTTTACTTATATCATAATTAAATTAAATATAAACATTACTATCTTATATTATATCTTATATATCTCTATAATTTCTTAATATAATCATTTTTTTTCAATTATACAGTCATGTTTTATGACTGAAACATTTTTTAGTAGTTTTAAAAAATATTTTTATTTTAAAATTGTTTCTGTATAGTTGTTCTGGGTAATCTTATATAGTTGCTACCAATATTTTAGATTTTATTTATGACAAACCGCCCAATTAAAAGTGACATACTTTTTCATAATACGAACTTGATTACACGGCGATTTAGATAGGCAAATCAGGTACACCAGGTACGCCAGTGTCGATGAGTAAATAAATGTTTATGCTTAAAATGAAAATAACATAAACTCCGTACTTGGTTCTTTGTTTGTTCAAATGAAAAAGGACTTTCACTTTGCACGAATGGTGGTTTTCACGTCAAATTCTTCGTAGATGAGAACGATATATTGACGGGCATAGGTACTACAGAAACGATCACTGAAATGGACCTTGTAAGATTAAACTATCGGAGTTACCGTGCGTACCTCAGCAAACGTAGACTCCATTTGAACGAGTACGGTGATCCTCTGTCGACCAATATAATTGACGTCTAGAACAGAAAGCTGCACAGAGCGAAGTGGGCTACGAAAATATAACTTTACAAACTTTATTATTCGAAACAATATGTGTTAGGTAGTAAAAATATTATTCGCTTCTGAAATTTGTTGGTTTAGAAGTCAAAAAATGTACTAAGTTAGTAACGTTTCTTCTAATTCAGTAAATGTATTCCAAATTATGAAAATATAAAATATACTCTCCCAATATAGCAATGTTATAAGTGTACACATAAAAAAATATTGATCCCTAGCTTGGTCAAATTAATTATATAATGGAATTTTATTTGGTGGCCATGAGCTTACCTTAGATTGTTTAAATAACTTTGAGAAGTGAAAAAATATTCTTCTTAAATTAACCCTGTAGAACATTTAAGTGTAAGTATTAATTTGATTTATTATACTCTTAAAAAAATGAAAAGAAAGGAGAGCACAATTATTTTGAGGATTACGATTATACGGGGTGTAAAATGTAGGTACCTACACGAATCGGATATCCGGTCCACGAGACACAATTTCCAAATTTTTGGACCTACATACATCCACCCACATATAATATTATGTATATATTCAAGGTCTGTCTTCATTGGTACGGTGTAAGAAGGTTTAAATTAGTTTTTCCATTCACTTCGCTGTCAAATTGCTATATTATATTGGTGAACGTCTCGAGTTTTATGTAGGTAGGTAATAAAAAACCCACAAAATGTCCGACGGTGGCGCCGACCAAGTGAATCGATATAAGTATATTATATACTCGGACGTTAGGAATCGGTAAACTTAAGGGTGGATTGTTTTTTGTCCCCGAGTTTCATGCGTGACTGGATGCGGCAAACGGGTGTGTGGGGAAATGCATTTCAAAAACATTCCGATGCTAAATCGAGTGAATTGTGGCGATCCAAGAAATTGTTGTGAGGAAAAAAATTATATTCTTTTAATATAATATCATTCTTGAACGGATGATGAAATCAATAATTTTCACCATCATTTCATATTATATTAAAAACTACCTAATACTTGAAAGTTTTATATAAATTACGTTTTAACCTTTTTATTCAAAAATTAACTATTTATAATCCACGTGTATCTATACAAATATAGGTTTAAAATTATAAATAATATTTTTTCTGTAGGACGATACAGTCACGTTAACTGATAAATAGAAGCTAAATACGTATTGACGTATAGTGTACTAGTGTGTTTTGTGTATCTTTATTCGAGACGCGTTCTCGAAATAACATGCTATTATATCATATCATATTACACTTATATAATATAATATTTTAAACGTTAGGAGTCAAAGTGGATTTTCATTGCAACCATTTATCGAATAGAAAGGCTTACAAGTTTAGAAGATAAATAGATGTTTGACAATAAATGTGTTGAACACACAAAAAGTTCGATTGTAGAAAGGGGAAAGAAATCCACCCACCCACGATGCGTTCCAATGCCGAAAAGATTATTTTTCGTGTTGTACAAGGAAATAGTCGTATTAGTGGGAAACAGCCAACAAGATTTAACAGGTTATACTTTTTTTCGACTTAACGTTCATTCTACAGGTTTTGTTGGTGGAATTTATTTGTTCCATATAATAATAATATTATATTTATAATACAATGTTTTAAAATAAACTGTAATATCTATACCATAATACTAGTATTATATTATTTTACAATCAAAAAATGTATATAATCACTATTTAAACATTGCGATGCGTAAACTATATTACTGTCTTCACTATAATATTAGAGTGACTTGTTGAAATTTTTGCACTATACCACTAACTTAACGTTAGTTGTTTTTGTCAGTAGAACGATTAGAATGATTTTAAAACTGAAAAATCCGTTGATTTTATATTTTGTTGTTATTTTCAGTTCTATTTGGAAACTAAAAAGCTATAGTAATAAAATAAAAATACACCCCAAACTCATATACAAAAATAAAAGTTTAGGGTTTTACATCTGGATAATTTCTTTTATTTTTTTATTTATCGCACATTTTATGATACATCTGTGAAGTTCTATAATATTTAGCCAATAATACAACACTATTTAATGCGCAGTTGTAACAAACACGTAAGATGAGTAAGTTTTGTACGACACGCTTTGTGTCAGTAGATAGTATATTTTATATTATTATATGGAATCTTTAAAGTATATTATTATACTGTTAGTAGATTCCATATATTAATAAACCAATAAGAAATATCCGAGTTTTGGATTTGTCTATATAAATATAACTTATAAGCTAAATACAATACTTCAATGTTTTAAATTTCTAATAGCAGTACATTCAGATTTTCTTTTTGTTTTTATTGCGAACAATTTTCCACTTTCACTCCCGGTTATTACTATATCTATAAATATTACTATCTGCAGTTGCTGAACTATTTTTTCTTCTTTATCTTTATTTGTTTTTCTTGTTTAGTCGTTGCTTTGGTGTCCCTAATTTCATGTACAAACATATAGATATAATCGCAGTGAACAGCATTTAATTATTTTTCATTCCAAAATTGGCTACATTTTTAAAAACTAATTTTTGTTGAAAATTGAATTAATCATAAATAAAAAGTACCATCGTACTTGCAATGTAATAATTTGATAAACACGTACAAACAAAATTAAAACTATTAACCTATTTTGTGAGAGTCTAATATATTTTGACAATAATAACAGTTTTGCATTCACGCCAACGCTTATAGAGGTACGAACTGCAAAGTGAACGGTTATCGTTGTATATTAACTTATATTATCTACCTACTGGCTACTTCAGATGAATGATCACACCTTGTTATTTTCCCTATCACGCTGTGACTATAGAATTTATTCATATTTATCGTTTAGCTAATAGAGTTATAGTTGAAATTAATTTTACCATAGATTAAGATATATATAACTGAAAAAACATAATATCCACGATTTTATTAAGTACCTATTTTTTATTATATCATAAGGTAATTTAATAAACTGTACTATGCTGAAGGAATATAATATAACTCAACTAAATTTAATTAAACCATAATAATTAGAACTGTATAGTTTTTTTTTTTATTAAAAAATAAATAATGCTGAAATGTTTTTCGTCAAACATTAATTTTTTTTTATTCCTCACACCAACTCGAAGCTATAATTTGTAAATTACAGAAAAACAATTTAAAAATCACTAGTGTGTTATAAGTTATAACCCATAATATATTTTAATCCCATAAAGTTTTTGTTTTTTTTTCGTATGGTTAATTTGTTACATTCAATGGTATTTAAAAATATATAATATACTACTGATAAAATATAGAAAAATTCATAAAAAAAAAATTTTTTCAGGTGAATGCGTATGAATTTGTAAGACCTTTTTTCGTAGTTCTTACCTATAATTACCTATAATTGTCTTATATCTTACCTATAATTGTTATATTATATAACTTATCTAATTTATTGTAGTATTATATAACTTATCTGATTTATTGTAGTATTATATAGTTTGAGAATTTATCATATTATATTGTGATTTGTGGGTAATGTTGATATTAGCAGGGTCAGCTTAATCAAAACAAATTCGCAGTCGAAGGATTAAACCTCATATTATCATAATATAATTTTTATCGATGACAAAACATACCCAAGTAGCTAAAGGTTTTCATAGGTAGTCATAATTTGTGTCAAAACATAACATACTTGTACAAGTTATGGGTAGGTACCACGTGCCAAGCCGGTAAATCAAATTGCCAGCGAAAACACGTAAACATTAATTGAATTTATTATTTATTTATGATTCGAAATAGTATACAATAATACCATAAATTTAAATGTTAAATCGATACGTACTGTTTTTTTTTAGAAATATATTATTATTAGTGGCAACAATACTGTTAGCCAGATAACGACATTTTGATACGCGTGTTTGGTGTTGTTTTTTTCTTCTTAACAAAACCATCAGCCATTATCGTATTCGTATAATTTATTATATTTTGTAAAAAGTTTGTCTTTATGTATTACGAGAGAAAATAAAGGTCTTTACATTGACTACAACTTCAACTATTTTTGTTATTATTGATCAAACACTAAAAATAAAAAAAACAAAATGATTAGTGCATAAATATATATATTATGGATAAGTTACTCCATTTTACACTCGCGTTCAATTAATGTAGATGATATACTTACTTATGAACAAGCAAAAGATTAACTAAACATAATATGGATAGTAGTGTAAATAATAATACTATTTATAATAATCAATACTAAACAATTTACGAAGTAAGTTTAATTGCATGAAGCAAATATAATAATATAATCACGCAACATTATAGTGGGTGCTATTATATGATTATTATATTATACTATAATACAATAAGTGATCAAAATATGTAATCACTTTTGTCTTACGCGATTTCAAACTAAATAGGTAATTGGCATTAATAAAGTTTACTAATTTTCATTTCAAATACACCAATTCATTAACAGTTTCTCTATTGTTCTTCAAGTATAAACTCTATTATAGTTTAATTATATTCATACCTACTATTATTAAAGTGTCAAATACAGTTATTATACATTATTTGAATTATAGTGAAACAATAAAAAGTAAACAGACGTTGCATTACTATTGAAAAAACAGCTATATATATGGTTTATTAGAGCTACGAAGTATTGAACTATTCCATAACATAACCATTGTAATAATACTCGTTATAAGGAGTGAAAAACATCTTTTTTTTTTTGCTTTTAATTATTGCGAAATTTTATTTCCCTAAATTTTAAATCTTGAACGATTTATCGCTGGATATAATATTTACCGGATAAAATGTCGTGGAACCTGATTTACTATATTAAGTGTAAAAATCAGATCAATAACTACCTATATTACATTGTTCATATTTTGTTATATATAGATTTAAACTCTTGATGTTTTAATGTAGAATTTGCACGCATGCAGTTCATTTTTAGGTTAGGTTTTTGTACTGTTATTAATCGGTACAATATATTAAATTAAAAAAATCCACTTACTACATTTCATTTATTTTTATCTAAACTCATATATTACATAATCTAATAAAAACCGTGCTGTTGGCGCCGATAAATCCTTATCTTTTGTCTCAACTTTTATATTAAACAAGGGTTTCATTCGTATTACACGATATTACACAATTATTAAAAAGACAGAAAGATGCTAATCGATGACAATAACAATGTCAGTATATTATATTATATACCTACACGTGTTTTAAATTTTTTAAATTATTCTTAAAAAAAATACATTTCAAAATATGTACCTACCAATGTATTTGCGTATATCCTACATACATATATTATTACATATTATTATTATACGCATTGATTTGCCGACATATATATTCTGTGGGATATTGGATTTATTCTAAACGGAACTCACTCAAAAACAACAAACTCGTGTACGCACACATATATATGTGTGTGCATGTGTTTGTCACAAATTGGAATCTCTATGGCACTCCAACAATATACATAGGTAATATATATATGTAGTTGAAGAACCGTGCAGCAGCAGCAGCAGCAGTTTCTTCATTCTTGTACGGAGTAGGCCAGACATTTTTTTCCGTTATATTTCTTCAACAACACGTGTTGTTCACTTCAACTTCTCGTTTTATGGATTTTAAGATTCCGTTCTGAATTTCCACAGTCGCAAAAAACACCTTGAAATTATTATTGTTCTTAAGTATATTATATTGCGTTATATTTCTGAAAAGCCCGGCAATATTGTACGCAATATATTATTATATTACCTATATTATAATATTATACGGTAGCAGGTATGTTGCGAGCTTACCTCAATAATATGTTATTAAGCTTAGGCTAGGATAAAAAATATTCCATAAATACGGATAGTAATAATATTGTACAGTATATGTATTTGTATAGGTAGGTATCAAATGTATGTAAAAAAAAATTCAACCGCTCAATCTCATTAAAAGTCAGACATAAAAACGTCTGAAATCGTAATCTTTCTGTTTTAATATGCGACAGTGTTCTTATGAACGTGTCGAGTATTAGGTATATAATATACATTTTTGTCGATATGTAATCTAGAATTATGAGGGATCGAACAGCAGTGCCGCAGTGGTGTAACTGTAAGTCTGTAAAATTCAATAATAGTATTAATAAACTATAATTATGACGTTATGACTTTGCAATAATATCATATAATAATATAGGTAAGAAGGTACGTGATAATATCACGATTGTAAGTACTCAGAAAAAAATCTAGCCGTAAAAACTGTGCGATACTGTTATTATTATCATTATTATTATTTGCATCACGTATGTAAGTATAGTAAAGTAAAACGTTATGGCAAATTTTCATGTGTGAAAAAAATATATTTTACATTTTTATTTAATAAAATTGAATATTATAATATTTTTTTTTCCATTGCACCCTAGAGGTCCAATAAAAATCTCTATTTCTGGGCCAACATTACAGTAACAGTTGTACAATAATGGAATATAATGCGTGCCCGTTTGTGTATAGGTGTATACGAGTATTGCTGCAGTTGAAAAAAAATGAAAATACTGCAAAGCGTGCGAACAATGACTGGGACGATGACAATCGTCGAGCGTTTCTCTTACGGGGTTATATTATGCGTTACGGTGCGCGGCGGCGGTGAGAGACAAAAGTTTTCGAGTCCGGACGGAACGAACCGCGTCGGAAATTAAACGGGAAAGGACGCGAAAAATGAAATAATCTCTCTTTCTGGCAGTGAATCGCGTTGTACGTTTCGCTATTGACGTACGTATTATCCGCTAGCCGCGTGCGTATAAGACTCGGAACTACACAACTACACACACTACACTACACACACACACACACACACACACACACACACACACACACACACACACACACACACAAACACACTTATAATACATATACAGAGTGTTTCAGCAAGCACATTCATCCCCGTCTCTAAAGTGAATCTCTTCGAATTCTGGTTTTTGAAATTTTGAATTATCAGCTGGCTGATATATAAATTATACGGTACTTACATAGACTATAATATTTTCAAATACTAGCTATTAGATTGACCCGCGGTGACCTGTGGCGCTACACACACTTCTTTTTTCAAATAATAGCAACCATTTTTTTTTTGTTATATTTAAAACTGTTGAGCGAATGATTTTTTTTTTGAAAATATTGGTGTATATAAATCAAAATTCGGATGAACGGTTTCTGAGTTATTAAACCCCAACTACTAAGAATAATATTATAGTCCATGATATTATTAGGTTTCGACTATAAACTATGATTTCAAAATAACTATAGGTAATAATCATTATTGTAATTAATATTAATTTATTACAATTGTATAATTTATTGAAATATTATTTATTCATTAAGGACTATAATTATTATAAATGTATTAGGTACTCAAAAATACTAATTATTCAAATAATTTTGATATGGATGCATCAATTAACATTTTTCAAAATATCATCTGCGTAGACATGTACAGTAGAAGAGGATAGTTTGCAAGACACTACTAAAACGGCTAAAAAAGTATTTGAAAATATAGGGCATTTCAGTGAATTTAAAAATTACAATAATAACACTCTGATCAATGAAAAGGGGATGAGCGTGTGGTTGGATCACCCTGTATACAAGTAATATATACATAGGTTTATTATATTATATACGCGTTCATTGCGTTTCCAGGCTGCCACCATTTTGTGTGTCGCTCCCCTTCCACATCCCCCTCTACCACCAACGACTACACCAACGAGGGTCTTTACACACCTGCCGCTTAAATACAATTTATATAGATATAAATACATATATATACAAATATGTATATAGTATATACAATATGTATACGCATATATATCGTGGATAAAACACCAGTGCAATGCACAGCGTTTGCGAGTTTGTACATGATATTTTGTGCGGTGTGTGCGTGTTGCGGTAACCGATTATAAAATACGTTGAATAAGGCGCGCGTTATGCGTGAAAGGTAGGCGTTGTACATAGGTAGTCAAATATGTGTGTGTGTATGGTATAGGTGGTGTTGGCCTGTATCGGGGGGGGGAGGGAGGGTTGGTAAAAAGCTAATATTTAACATCCCGCTGCGTCTAGATCATAATTATACGATATTAAATTTTGACCAATCATCCGTTGTATAATAATACGTATTATAATGTTTAGGTATAATAAGGTATATTTACAAGGTGATCCGTTAAGTTTCTGTACATACACTCATCGCTGTTACAAAATGTCTTAACTATTTTGAAAATATAGATATATTTGTTTTTAAATAATTTGAACTTTAAAGCCATTGATAACAATATTGTTTTTTAAAAATAATGTCTAATTGTTATATTATTATATCGTTCTCTAAGTTCTTACTTTTTTGAATGACGAAATACAATTCTGTAGATTTCATAATATCTCATGTAGAATATTATTATTATTATTTTATTTATTATTCGAACTACTTATTTCACGATAAGTACATAGAAACCAAATTTTAAACGAGTAGTAAATTAGTTATAAATACTCAAAGTTTTTGATGAGCAGCGAGTAGAGTGGTGAGTAGAGTGGCACAAGAATAATTTACGCTCAAAATATTGGTCCACCACTCAGCTCAACAAAACTTTAAATTACACTTAAAATTATAATTATTAGTGTATTAATTAAATAACTACTTATTCGAAATTCGATTTTTATGTATCAAAGTAGTAACTCCAAAAAATGTAATGAAAATACTCGAAAATGTGTATTGTTATTCAAAAAAGTAAGAAACTGGAAAATAAGACATTGGTTAATGATTATAATCTGTAAAATCTTATATCTAAAATATATCTAAAATATTATATCTTATATTATAATATACAAGATTATATATTTCAAAAACTTTGGGTCTTGCGAAGACTTAAAATAATATTTTCAATAAGTCAATATTTTTTGAAACGATCGGTATAGACATTTGGATTATGGACCGGGATCACCTTGTATAATAACAGTGAACCATTAACAGTTGACCCACATCAACCGTTTGTAATATTATGTATTGGACACGACCACGCGAATAAATGACATATTGTGCATAATCATCCAATTGCGATATGTGCGGTTACCTTTGGTACTCAATATTTACACGCCCGCTGTGTCCCATCCGTATAGTTATAATAATTACCCGTTTAACGAAAATATTGCACACTGCACAGGTGTACGTATCATAATATTATAATGCTGATGTATAATTTATACGTCGGAGGAAAAAAATCAGTGGTGGTTTTATATTGGTTGGGGGAGGGTGATTTCCCACTTGGCCCGTGTAAATACGTAGTAACTCTAATAAAGTCATAAAATGTCATAAAATATGTCTTTTAACATTAACATTAACTGAGTGGCTAAGCGGATTAACACTGGTTCGATACCGGCCGCGGGAGGCATTTTTCTTCGGGCAAGTCATGGTGTCCGGAGAACAAGTGCCACCATCCGGGGCATGGCAGAAACCTACGGGTGCCCCGTTAGAAATTCTGTCCAAACACAACACGTGTACCAACCTACAAAATCTAAAAATCCACAGTTCCCTCCCCAGTCCGCACACCCGATGGCCTAAGTTGCCGCGGGTTATCCAATAAAAAAATAAAATAAAAATAACTGCATATAAAATATAAAAACTATTTCATATAATATAATATGTTAGGTATAACCGTATGGCAGACATGGACGGTAAAATAAGCAAAACGTATATGCGTAGATGTATGCGCAAAATATTTTAGCCCCCCTCCCCTTTATGGCCTGTCAAGAACCACCCCTGGGAAAAAAACGTTAAGTGCGTATGTCGAAGCGAAGAATAATAATATACGATGTGAAGTCAGCGGTCAAGTGGCTCAAAATAAACGGTGGCAGGGGATGAGACATGCAAATAAAAATGTAAAAAATAGGAAGCATTCCTATCGACCACTGAGCTCAGTAATTTAATCGGAAGATCGCGCTCGAACATACCTGCTGCCAAACACGAGATCACGCCAAACGGTATTATATTATTTATTTTAATCCCAACTCCGTTTGACGTGTAAGACATAATATTTATAATACTATATTGTTGGTGGGTTATTGTAAAACATTATATTATCGTGACATCGAGTTGAACACAGAGCGACCGCCGCCAGATGTTATATATCTTATGAAAATAACCAGCTTTTTATATTCCCTCTCGACCGGAAATTTATTTTAAGCCAGTTAAAAAAATAAGAAGAAAAGTTTATAAACGTACACAGATTTAACTTGTACCTACTTCAAAGATCATAAAAATAACACAGCTTTTTGTGTTTTTTCTTTGCTCCGATGTTCTATACTCATTCATGATTTAAGAACAAGTGACGAACAACTTGTTTTACGTACAATTTTGCTTGAGCTTTAATCATCAACACTTAAAAAACATTTTGTAGCAATGTATTATTACCTATTATAATATTACTTAACGTCTGTTTTTAATATTCCTACTATATTAATAATGACGTATAGGTTGTAATCTATTATACCTATATGGCTATATTGATAGCAATGTTTGTAAAATCGAAATTTTTTTCATTTCAATATTAGAGTGAGAAATGTTGTTTTATTTAATTAGAACAAATGTGTTATAGATTTATTTTTGTCATGTGGCAGTACATTTAATTTCGATAAGTTATTTTGAATATATTTCTACACGTCCAATTTATGTAAAAACATTCAAACAGATATAATAAAATAGATGTACATAAAATAGAAAACTAAATAATGTCTCAATTATTATTACAAACAATAGATTTCGACAAGAACAATGGAATGGCATACATTCTTAACTGCTCGTAATTTCATTTACAAGAGCCAATATCTGTTAAACATTGGAAACGTCTGAATTTATAGTCGAAATAGAACTAAAGACCGTCGTGGTATTTTTGCCAAAATTCGATAAAACGATATTAACAGTTATTAACATTAAAAACGGTTTTATTTTTATTGTTCTCGTCGTGCACGAGGTTGATGCACTACGGAAAGGTCGTATTGAAATTTATGATCGTGACCTTTAGAATTGTGCCAAGAGTTTATTGGCCAAAAACACCGTATAGACATATTATTATAATAGTGTTAAAATTGCAATGCGTTTATCCCATACATGATATCATATTATGTAATATACTATATTGTGGGAATTGTGGCTTTGTAATTTGAGTTTGTAAAAAAAATGTCCTTTTCTCTTTGGTTTCAGGATCAAAATTCCTGTGCAGCGAGGTGATTGCCCCCGTGAAGAGCGAAGTGGACGATATATGTCTGTACATCATCAACTTCGAAGACCTCACGTCTCCTCCGTCGCCGGTCGAACAACCGGACCCGGCATCTAGACTGAGTAAATGTAATGATTATAAACGCAGTTCTGTAATACGATATGACGTATGCACGTTTGTGTGTGTATAATATGTGTGTTTTAGCGTGTTTAAATAATAATACCTATTATGTTGCTGCAGATGACCGTTTTATATTACACAAGTGTTTGGTTGTTGTGTACCTAATTAGTAATTATATTATATCATATGTAAATGAATCATACTAAAACAATGATAATAACAATGTGATCCCGATCGCTTTTTTACCGACTCTGTCAGCGGTGGATCACGAAAAATCTAAATCCGATTTCGTATTATAATTTCAGTTGACAGGGCCAGACAGTCGTTCCGGCAATCGCTGCGGATGAGCTCGTTTCGCGGTCGGGCAGCTAGGCAGTCTGGTCGCCTAACGCCACTTCCGCACGAGGACGAGTACGACGAGGAGAGCAGCAGCACGCACCTAAAGACCCCATCCACGCCCAAAGCACCAGACTCGTTGAGGCAAGTCGAGTACACTTGACTTTTCTTATTACCATTGATATTACATGTATTATTATGATATCCACGTGCGAATCCAAAGGCTAAGGATTTTGTTTTTTTTTTTTTTAGTTTAAAGACAGCAGTGGCTGATATCACATCGACGACCACGGCCAGAGTCGAGGACGAGACTACCAGCCCTCGGCCTCTATTCGTCCGACCCGAACCCCAAGTGCGTTTTGATCCATGTTTATACCTAATCATTATAATATTAATATGTTGTTGGCCCTGTATATTAAATACTACCCAAGCTGGTGTACAACCATACGGGGATAACGTTATTTCTAAAACGATTAAGCGCTCTGAATTTCAACCAATATTAGTTTATCTTACCCACCTTACTTTTACTATTGATTATGTAATTTTAATACTATGGGTATCTGCATATTATTTTTGTATTTGACGTGCCTTACAATTTCTTATATTATTATGTTTTTGTTTATTCGGAAAACGACTTTTAAACTGTCTAATAACGCGCCTTGACTTATTAGCTTAGAATAATATATGTACAAGGTGTACTTACTGAAATATTATACCCTTTCACAATAAAAAAAAAAAAAATGGTTATTATCTTCCGTCAATCTTAATAATATTACTATATCTCATATCTTTATAACGTTCAGAATGTTCGTTCAGTAGGTAATTACTAGATAATATTGTACCAACGTTTGTATAAACTATTATAAATTAACAATGTTAATGAAACAATTTTAAAACGGGAATCAGAGTTTAATTTCTTAAAATGTCAAATTCGATTATAATATAAAATACAATTAAAAATAACAAGATACATGAATATCAATTGCAATACCTACCTTAGAACAAAAATATTTTTTTGTTTTTAAAACATCCCAAAATATTTAAATTTTCAATTATTTTATCTTATAATAAATAAATAAAGCTTTTATACTATTTGAAAAATATTGATTTGGTCATTAATTTAAAATAATACATATTTTTAACTTTTATAAATATTAATAAAGTCATATTATAATTGATTCAATTTTTAATTATCTAATTAATAAAACCAGGAGTAATAATAAAAGTTTTTATTATATGAAAACTATTGATTTTCTACTGAAATAATATCTATAATATATTTTAAATTTAAAAAAAAATTATGATAATTCGGAATTTTAATTACCTTATGAAGAAGTTCTAACTCATATATTAAAGTACCTATTAAACTAAAGAATATCTAGCTATATGTAAAGATACTATTCAATAATATGAACAAATAAGTAATAATGAATCATTTTAAAAGGCTTAGATTTTATATTCATAATTGTCATTTATGAGTGAACTCGCTCAAAATCATTCATAAATATTTTTAAAAATATAATGTAAATGTATGTTGGTAGTTATGTTTTTTTTTCACAATCTGTAGTAAAATTCTAAGTAAAACATTTCATAATGATATGCTTGAGTAGTCAAGTGTACAGTGTGGGGTTGTGTTTTTAAATACAATTTAAAAAAAATAATTTCAGCAGGTATAATAATATATATTGTGTTGTGTACTTATTTAATCACTGCATTTATTATGTATATATATTTAATAAAATAACGTGTATACTGTATACACATATGTTAATGACTCGCTTTATGTATATTAGTATAAAAGGTTAGTTTATAATATGATCCATTGTAAGGTTAAAATATTATTTCACTCGTAATTAAAAAACAAAAAATGAAATAATGTTTGAAAATTAATTTTGATGTTAGGTTCATACACATTTTTTAAGAGAATAAACTTCATTGTCAGGGTACATATACTAATGACTTTTTAGTGTACAAAAAATGTTGTATATAAAGTAAAACGTTTATGGACTGCACACACACAAACACGCTAAACAAGATTAATGTATGCATTGGAGATTCCAAGGAGATTCGGGAAAGCTCATACAAAATTGTAAATATTTTTACATTCACGCACGGGATTACATCACCGTTTTCTTTTTTCTAATCATTTTAACGAGTCCATTTTGAAAACGGGGTAGAATTCGTGTATATACTTCGTTGTTAGTATGATGAAATCCACAATGTTACTTGTTAGGGTATTTGAAATAGTGCCGTCTGGTGGTATAAAATACATAATATAATGGCTTTAATTTTAACGCCACGCCACACTAGTGAACTAGCTGTAAATGTGCCACAAGGGTTTCTCTTTTCGTCTGCTGTTATATTATATGCGTTGTATTTTTCTCTTATATAATAATTTCCTATTGTTCGATCGACCACTAAGTCGTAAAACAATTCCGTCATAAAGATCGGGCAGAGGCTTTGTGGAGAGAGGCGCAAAACCCCTGTAAATCCCTTATACGCGTCTCTATAAAATCCACGTAGGCGATATATATATATATATATATATATATATATATATATATATATATATATTTATATATTTATATATATTTATATACGTTTTTACTCGATGACAAAAAAAAGAAAAAGAACAGGTCGTGAAAACGATGTATATATGACATAACTCATAATCAGCTCTACAGTGACCCGGTGATCACACATTTATATTCAGAAAAATAACGCAAAAGATTCAAAATACTGCCAAGTCTTGACTATTAGGTGTCAAATATTAAAATAAAACATATGATAAAACGCAAATAATTCAGACAAATAAAAATATATCAAATAATATATTATTTTTATGTGGAAAACGTGTTCGTGTTCAAACACACATTCAGTCATAATGTCATAAAAAAGACACTTATTGTACTTTAAATATAAATTTAATGTCAGCAGATTCCACATTTTTTACTTCACCTTTATCGGTAAATCTGCAGACTTAAACATATGGATATAGACATATAGTATAAAATATTATATAATAAATAATGCAAATAACTCTAACTATGTTATAATATATAATATTTTTAAAAATTTTTTTTCATAAAATAATAATATCAATACTATGTAGACTATTTAGACTATGTTATATATTGTTAAGTGTAGACTATTCATAGATCTATAAAAGACAAAGTTTTAAGATCGAAACTGACGTCGGGTATAGATCTAGATTAATATCATTGATGAGAAGGGGGTGGGGTAGTAAAACCATCTATACAATATAATATATGAAACGCATTCAAGACATTCAAAATAATATATTGATTGGTTATATTCGTGGGCTGATAACACTATGATATGGCTCTTGAAAGGAGTTATTTAATACGTAGTTTGGAAAGATGAAAGCGTGTCTAAAATATTTTGTTCTGGGTTGTTTGATTCGGATAATACCTAAGTGGGTTTTCTGATTTCGGTTGGCTTTATATGATACATATTATAGTGACACAGTGTTTCGAAGAAAACGTACCTAGTAAAAGTCATAAAATGTAATATTTCTTACTAGAAAAAAAAAGAAAAAAGAAAAAAAAAGTGGCCATCAAAAAAGCTAAAGTAATTACATTTGTACTGCAACTATTTCATGGCAGAAGAGTGAGATGGAGAGAACGGGTATCCTGAATTTGACTGCAGTACATAAAAATCTCGCATAATCGTCGAACGCAGTCGAATTTTATTGTTAGCTTCTGAAATCGTAAAGGTGAAATAAAAAACCAATGTTCGAATAAAACGAACCGATTTATAACATTTACACTGACCAACAACTTTCGGCTTAGAGATTGAACGATTTTAAACATTATATTATTATGTATTGTGTGCACACACTATACTTTTCAATTATAATTGTCCGTTTAAGCCTCGAAAAGAATGAGAAAAATTCGCAGCCTATCTTGACGTTTTAAACTCGTTCACAAAGTATTATAGATAGTAAAAATACCCAATCTATATTAATAAAAATTAATTTTTTTTTGGTTGTGTGTGTTTGTATATGAGCGATCCATAGCCAAGTCTATGATTACTGCCAAGGTCTCTCATAGTTCTAAAATGTATTACATAGGTTACCTGTATACTCGAGGATGTGAACCTCAAAGCAAAATTTCAACACTTTTGCACTTTAAAGAAAGCCTTAGGGATTTGTTGGCTTAAGAAAAACGAATATATTTTTGTTTGTTTAGGGTTACCAAACTTCGTGCACATGTTTAGGAAAGGGTAAATCACCGTCATTATTTAATTTTTCGCTGGATACGCCGTATATTTAAACTTCTTAGTAAATTATTATAATATAATATGCATACAAAAGTGATTTATCAAAAATTCATTGAAAATAAAATCCATTATAACCTACAATTTACTAACTATTCCTCTACGAATCAATCGACTTGAAGGTTAAGTAAAATATGTGTAATTCTCTAGGTCAATTAAAAAATAAAATATTCATCATCTTTGAGCATCCAAATATAAAACGAGAAGTATGCATACGAACTACCTACGTCTTGTGCTCCATGTACCCTCATTGTACCCTCATTAAATCAAATACACCCTGCCTTAGTATAAGTATGTAGTTTATGGTCACTTAAGAGCAAAAAACATTACCAATATGGCAATATGCAGTAGCATGTTGGTGTACAAGTACAACATAATATTATTAATATTATTATACCTACTTTTATTTTTGATTACTTTGTGTTTTTTTTTTTTTTGTGAATAAATGTATAAAGTGCGTAATGTACAAGTGATGAGGATAAAATTCGTTGTACCGTAACTTATACGAATAATTAATAACTATACATAATATATGAGATATATTACGTTTTACGAAAACAAAATATTATGCTGTACCTACAACTTAATCTAACAATGTAAATTTCAAGGAAACTTTTCAAGCGCTTAAATATATCACGTTGTGTAACGACAATATAATAAAGCTGCACCTTACGCACAGACAGTGCCCCGCGGTCTACGGTTGACTTGCAGGTCACAAAGTATCGCGGGGGGGGGGGTAGGTGGTGTGGACTGGAATAATATTGTGCAATATGGAAAGGCCATTATCTCTCCCTGGCCCGACCCCCATAAAAAGTCTCCATACCGCGGGACATCCTGCGGTTTGTGCAGCATAAAACGACATGTGCGCCACGTATATTTTGCAAAAATAAGTACTGAAATTTGGCTTGCAAAGGAGGAGCCCTACGTCGGTCGTTTTAAAAAATCATAATATCACAATACCTACATACATATACCTACCTATATTATGCAATATATTTAATATTAAATACATAATGAGGCAATGAAACCCGATTGAGCACAGCTTACGTTTTGCACAACCTCATTGCAGAGCAGCACAAATGCAATCGAACATCGAACTACAGAAAGTCACAAAAAATAATACCAAAATATGACACGATTGAGCACCAAAAATAAGTGCGACGTTACCGTATTTATTATTTTTTTTTATGTTTAAAAGTAAACCATTATAAGTTTAAAAGAATGCTTAAAAAAAAACTGTGCTGTAAATTTCCAAATATCACAAAACAATGTCAGAAAAGTTGAGTAAACACGACAACTAGGTATACAGTGTATAATGACTAACATTTGTATTTAAATTACTCTATACTCAATATGCTAACATAGAAAAAAAATACTATTTGACATTGGACAACGTCTTTACTTAATTGTTTATTATTTTTTCTATTCTCTCAAATGGGATGTTGAAAAAAAAATTTACCATGCTCAATCGGGTATCGCTGGCACATAATAATAATAATATTATGTACGCATTGTAATTTTTATAACATTTCAAAATATACGATGTGTGTGTGTGTGTGTGTTTGTGTGCGTGTGGGTGTGTGTGTGCGTGTGGGTGTGTTTATGGATATGCGTGTGTATGTGCATTCATTTTAGATCAGTCAACCCCACAGGACAGCCGATCACCCTTCGCCGCCACGGACTCCCAACAAATCTCCGGACCGAAATCCATCGTTCGGCGGCAGTCCACCCGCACGATCCAACACGGATTCTGTATGTAAGTACGTCATAATATTACAATAATGTGCATCAACAGCTCGTACGAGAACTGTTGTACATACTATTTTGTGGTTCAGTGCGTTGATTTTTTTTTTTTTTTTTGTTTTTTGACTGTCCTGTTTCTATGTATTTTCTATATTGTGTGTCTATTGCGTTTAACTACCGTTTGTGTTCATCCTTCGCATGGTTTGCTGCTATAGTGGCGTCGCGCGTTGAAAAGGACCAATTGCAAAGACCGAAACGACCACACACTATCGATATCATTACCGAAGGTATATAACAACGATGATGACAATAATAATAATAATAGTAAAAACCGAATCAAATTACCCAAAATTTGATATTATATTATATATATATATAAAAAAAAAATACCAACGACGGCGTTGTTAATATTATATAATTATAAAATAGCAGATAGAGAAACTAGAAGTGTAGTGTACCTATTATTTAGTTTTAGCGTAGGTATTCATTATAAATTTAGTATAGTTGAACTCGAAAAAAGTACCGGCATAATATTATTTGAATTATTTTTTGTAAACGCATTTATCACTGATTCAATATCATTTTTGTTGGTTTTTAAGCCTATAGTAAATACATAAAAAAACGTTTTTTGCTTGAGTACAGTGGAACTTCAGTACATAATATTAATAACAAAAAAAATATATAATATCTGGCCCTCACATTAATAATTTTGAGTAGAAAAAAATTAAATACCAAATACATTTTGTTTGATAAATTGTACTAGTTTTAAATAATAAGTTTACATTTTACTATATAGAACTTTATTTGTTGCAAACTTTTTGATGAAAACATTTTAATTTATCAAATAACTCCAGTAATGTTTTAATTTTAAATTATTATTATTAGTCTGTTAGTGGTAGTTCATAATGTTTTTTTTTTTGGAAATTTTATTATTTAAAAATGTATACTTACAATAATCGTTCATATTTTTCTCTATTCAAATATTTGATACGGAAATTCCATTGTAACGACCTAACTATACTTAATAATTGTTATTGAGATGTACAATTCGTAATGTTATGGCTGATTACACATCACACAAACTGTAGAATAATAATATATAGTTTATAAGTATTGTATTTAATACTAACTCTTTTTAGTTTGAATCTACATTTGTCTGATTGGAATTTAATTTATTCTTCAAAATACTTCGATAATCATATCATTTTGAGGATTTATGTTGCACGGATGAAGTCAGTGAAATTGATCACTCAGGGATTAAAGTAAAGTGATAATATATTATCATATTAAAATACGATTAATAATGTTAAAAAGAGCGATTTTATATAAGATATACATTTTCTATAAAATACAGTGTATACTTGGATTGTGTCTTTCACATGCTCATAATATTATGTCCCATAAAGAATAATGTAACTTTGCATTTTTTATTTTAAAATTTGAGAAATGCGTAGAGCGGTTTTGCCAACTAATATTATGCAGCATGTGACAGACATAAAAAATAATGTTATAGGTGATGAATAAATAAAATATACATTTTCATTACTATTATTATTTTATTTAATTACAGTTTTAATTTCTAAAAGTTTTCAACTCTGTGACAATAATTTGTGTTATTATAAAACAGTTATTCTTCCTAAATTTAATTATGTTTTATAAAAATATAATACAATACACCGGAAAGATGATAAATCGTCTAATATATTAATTATATCACTGCCGTAAACTTTAACGTTTGAACGATTAAAGTAATTATTATTAACTGCGTGTTGAATGCCAAACCTAATATTTTAACAAAATATTCGAATGGTTCTCTACCGTTTCGATTGATAACAATATTATGCTGCTCGATACTGCATAAATATTAAGTAGTATAAGCAAATATTGTAGTAGGTACCTAATATAAAATAATAACAACTAATTACGAACCAAATGCAATATTAACTAAAATAAAATACAAATATTAAATTCAAAAAAGCTACCTTCCTACATATTTAAAAAAAAATGTCTACCTAAGAATACAATCATTTTTAAAGTTGTAAATCAAGAAGTATGGCCATTGTATGTTAAAAATATGACATATTGACTAAATGTGCAACTTCGGTTCCTACTTGTTAGTTGTTCTGTATATATAGTTTGTAAATTGCTATACATAAATTAAAATAGTTTATAAGTAAAGTAAAATAATAATAAAATAAGTAAAAAGGAAATCCAAAATATTAATACACATCACATATACAATTCGAATATTATTAAATTTATTAATTCTAATAGTTTATTAATTTATTAGTTACTAGCATGCTATTACTAATTGACTAATTAATAATTATGCATGATGCTATGAGTCCTACTTAATCACACAGCCATTAAATTTTAGTTTATACCTATATAGTAAAAAATAATAAATTCAAATTATACTATTTTTATTGCAGTCAATTTTATTGTACTTAAATTAACATTTCTAAAATGGGTTTATTGAGCCTAATCTTTATTGAATATCAGGAAGTATTAAGAGGACTATTCGTTTTATCATTTCAAACCAGTTGAAATACCTATACTAAATTCGCGTTCAGCAGAACCAATTTTGTATTGTCAGGTTCAATATCAGAGTCAAATAACCTATTAGCAAACTTAAAGTAAAGAATATTATCTACTCACTAAGTAGGCTTTATTGGTATTTTAACTTTAAATCTAGTTATGTACATTTTTAATTTGTATTATTTTATACAGCTATTATAGGTAACTCACTTTAAAATTTAAGTACCGATAAAATTCTACAAAGTTCCCAAGAGAATATCCTTATCCTTAGGGTTGATAGTATAATAATTCAAGGTTATAAAGCAAAATTGGTTCTGCTAAACTCAAATTTGCTATGTTTCGTACGGGTCAGAGAAAGAGAAAACTAAGTTCATATGATATCCTCGTAAGTATTTAAATATTCATATAATAATAATTTTAATAACGTTCAATGTCATAAACTCATAATATATTAATAGGTACCTACTCCAATATTATATTTATTGATAATAAAATATTACATACTCTATATCAAATAAAATATAATAATAATATGACAATAAAGAGCAATTTATTCAATATTTCAAAATTGTCATCAATCTATACTTAAATTAAATAGACCATAATATTATAATTATGACTATTATTTTTTTTTTAATAAAATATATTGAAGCACTTTATATATTATGAATTGCACTTACTGTTGCGAGTTACACCCAAAAAGATTTAAACAATCACAAATTTTTAAGGGCAACCACGGGATCAGCTAGTATATTATAATGTTGGGAGCTAATATCCACTTATATTACATTAATTAAATAGAGATTTACTTGAACTAAATATAAATTTAAATTCTAGGACTTCAGATTTGTTTTTTGACGAAAGTAGATTCAAATATTTGTACTTTTTTATCCAAGCACTAAAACGAATTGTATAATAAAACGTAATAAAGTCACAAACCACTATAATATATAATAGATGTGTAATTACTATACCTTAGCTTATCCGCGTACGGCTTAATTTTTTAAAATTTTTTTTTAATACCTACTTCGAATTTATTTTTCGTTTAATTTTTAATGGTAAGTTTAAGATATTACCAATTATAATTAGCAATTAAACGCATTTCATACGTTAACACTAAACCCACACAGCTTTTGCCAGTAGCAAACGTTGTTTGTATTTGCCCATCACCGGCGCACCTTTACTGTGAACGTCGGTGTATATTAATTACTGGAATTTCGTAGCCTACAGGAGCCATTTTACCGGAAAAAGTTTTCCGAACACGTCATCTGAAACCGACTTGCAGAAGTACAATACGTCAACGCTATGGGACCATTCTACGTCGTTGGGAAACCTGGCCACGGACAGCTTGAAATACAAAGTAGGTGGAAATGATGCGATTACAAGCAGCTATTATTATTGTTATTTTTTAAGGGGTTAAAATAATAGTAATAATAATAATAATAATACATTCAACAGCAGCAGTAGCCGCTGAAACGATCGAATCAATCAACTCGCTCTTAAACGCCACCGCCGTGGTTTTGTCACTTTAATTTCCCAAAGACATTTATCTACCCACTTTCAATTTAATAATAATAATGTATAAGACTACATGTACCTATACTTCCTTTATTATTATTATTATTATTATTATTATTCTATGAACCAAGCAGTAACGTAATTTATTATCAATACCGCTGATACACATTTTGTTTTTCACACGATTAACGAACATCGCGACTATAGCCACTGCAGCAACGGGGAAGCTGGGTGAATTTTTATTTTTGATAAATACGTTTTAAACCGTCATATAGCTTACAACAACGATATTTTATTCAGAGTAGGCGTATAATATAATACAAAATAGAGTGGAAATATAGATCCGTTTTGTACGTAGGTGTCATCCATAAATGATGACTGTTAGAATTTATTCAGCAGACGTAGGTATCCCACTAAGAGTATTTTAAAGATAATAAATTATAAAAACAAAATGCGTATTCGTGATAGTGTACTTGACATCGAAGTTAGTATCTATAATATTCCATAACTACTCTAATAGGAGAAGCATGAATTACGTCACATATATTTAAGTCTGAAATTCCGAACCACTGAGTACCTACTGACACATACCTACTACCTACCTCCTACTCGAAGGATATGAGATTTTTTTTAGGAAAATTTACGTGTTACTATGCCAAACATCGTTAAAAACTCGACCGACTAACCTATGAAAACACATATTCACGCTGCATTTAATCCACACAATTATAGTCATAGACACATATTATTATAACACAGTTACTAGAATTTCTATTTCTTCTAACTACATGCATAAGTGCTTAGTAAATATGCTTTTGTTTTTATATTTTGAGTGTTTAAATTTTTGTTTTTAATATATTGATTACGATAACAACACTGAAGTAAGAGTATGGACACTATAAATACTAATACAAGTTACATTATTGTAATTATTTTAGCTTAATTATGTTATGCAATTAATTACGTTTAATGTTTGAATTTTTTATGTGAAATAATAAAACTATTTCTCTAGATATTACTGTGCATGTTGTAGGAAAAAATGCATGAGTTATTGAAATAAAAAACAAAAGTTTGTAGTGGTTAATTACATTATTTCCTATATTTTGATTTTAAGCAAATATAATTAAATTACGTTTGCCAAAACCCATAGCTCTGTTTTATTAAATAATTAATATCTATATAGCATACAACACTAGCTATTTCATTATTGGTACAAATAAATATAATTATAGAAGTAAACTGAACATTATTAGTCTTAAAAAAATGTGTTTTTTTTTTGTTTGGAAAAGCACTATTAATTTCTGTACAAGTAATTTAAGATCAAATAAAAAAAAAAAAATGTAAGTAGGTACCTAACTTTATAAGTTAGATTAAGCTTAACGTATAAAACATTTGAATAATTGATACAATATGGTTGTTAGTAGGTATGACAAAAAAAAACGTATGTAAAAACATTAATTTTGTTTGTAACATATCTTTCGTAGGTTTTGCCATGGGTGGAGATTGGCATACCTCCCAAAAATATTCAAACCCCCCTCCCCTAAAATTCAATCCAATATTTACCTATGGGTTACACTATACGTGTCAAATCTACAAACTAAAATGCAAGGCTGGGCATTAACGAGTTAATAAGTTAAAAGTTAAGTTAAAAGTTAAGTTAATTTTAACTTATTAACTTAACTTACTAGTTCGTTGTTTTAATTAACTTAACTTAACTTAAATCATTTATAACTGCGTTAACTTAAAATCAACTTCTACTTTTTTAATATTACCAATTAAGTTAATTTTGAATTTTCGTTTTTATCTAGAATATATTTTAGTCTATAACGGTTCGTCGATTTAAAATTTGTAGAATATTAGAAAATATTGTTGAAAAAAAAGAAGATATTTTCGTAATAATTTTTTTTTTTATTAACTTAACCTCTTAATTGAAGTTAAGTTAACACAATTTGTTTACTTAACTTTAAACTTAATTGATGTATTACAAATTTATATTAACTTAACTTCTAATTTAATTGAACAAAAAATATTTAACTTAACTTAACTGAGTTAAAAAAAATCATTAACTTGCCCAGCCTTGCTAAAATGTCATTATTGAAAAACCTACGAAATATAATCTTAAATTAATTTTTCCCTTAATGGATACAACAGTAACGACTTGTCATCGTTTTCCCTTTAATTTTGATTTTCACAAAATTTGTCTGATTTTACCTCGTATCATAACAATTGATACGTATAATACATATACTCAAAGTAGGTGTGAGCTGTAGCTTGTAGGTACATAATATTCTCAAAGTCTGTACTATAACAAAACAAAATATAATAAATCGTATGTTAATATATAGGTAATACATATAACACAGGAACGTAAAGTTTTTTTTGGGTTGACAGTTTTATCACTTCACATTGGCCTGGCGAAACATTTTAAGAGTAAATAATAATATATTATATAAGCAGCTGGACGTCGGCGGGTAGTCATAATATTATATTATATCGCAGAAGTTTGGTGGATCGAAAAGTAATGGACGTTTTCTGTAGGGTAAACATAATAACGTTATAATGAGAAGTGAGAAAACACAAAATAAAAAAACTAGAATAAAGAAGAGCGTATACAAAAAGATATATCTATATTGATGTCCGAGCCATGTTGAACGCCAAGGGGAGGCGGGGAAGGGAGGGCCGACGTCCTTTTCTCAAAACGAATAAACGTCGTCGTTAAAAAATCGCACTTCTACTTTTTTTTTCCCGACATTGTTAACGATTCATGACCGGCCTAATGAACGCGTTCCTCTGTTATTTGGTCCGCGGCCAAAATACCCACACACACACATGAATGCAATAATAACGATGCGCCTTTCAATCACAATTTGTGTTCTGGTATTATTTTTCACATAATATATAGATTATGGTATCGTCATTTTTCTTCTTCTTCATCTTCTTCATCTTCTTCTTCTTTTTCTTCTTCTCATAGTCTTCTTCTATACTCGTTCCATTACGTTATTATGTTTAATTTTAGACTTTAGGTTCACCGCGTATATATTATTATTTTATCCGTAGGAACGATGATATAATTTTATATACTATATACGTATATGCTATTATTATTATATACATATTTAATAAACGAGTGTCGTGCGCGTGCATATCTGAGAATAATATATGACGTAGGTATCCGGCGTGGCACTAAAACGATGACATCGACTGAAATGTGCAGGTGGGATAAAAGGAGACATTTTTCTCTCCCCTCACGGTGCTCCCCTATAGGCAAAGTTTCGCCCTACATATTGTGTTGACATCATGATTCACATTTTCACCCCTAAAAAAAAATTCAAAACGAAAATAACGAAGTCAGTATATAATTGATCAGCTTAATATACACTTATTATGTGAAATGACTATTAGTATCCGGGTAATTTGATACACCTTGTGATTCATCCATAATCCACATGTCGTTTACTGAATTCAACTTCTTGGTTCTGAGTATACTTTAGGACCATACTTTTAAACACATACACATAGTTTAAATTACGCTTTTAAGAAGAGCACTCTGTGCTAATATAGACTTATTTTTTTTTTCAAATTAAAATCAACTTGATTTATTACATATTCTAAAGCACATGATTTTTTTGAAAACGTTGATGTACCTAAACCAAAATTTGTCAGGAAAGTTCCTGAGTTATTGATATGTATATACTAAGGAACTAATAGAACTTAAAATTTTTGTTACAAAAATATAAGATATAATACGTAATATTAATTAATCTATGTAATAGTATATATAACAGATAGTACTTACGATACTTATGTATTTTTACAAAATAAAAAAAATATTATAAATTATAAACAATTTTCAAATCATTGTAGAACCTACATCTTACAAACATATACAAAGTTCAATAAATCAAAACTTCTGGCTCAAAACTGTTTACAGGAATAATATATGATTTTCAATTGAAAAAAAAATGTTAGCACCACTACAGGGTGGGTATGCATATTTTTTAAGATTGTAAAATAAAAGGTTAATTTAGTTTCTTGAATCAATTCATTATTTAAATGAAAAAATGAGGGTGGACACGTCACTCTGTATATGTCAATATAAACTGTTTGAACACAAACGTACAGAGTGATTCTAATAAACACCTACTAGCTTTATGTCTTCATTGGGGTTGCTGTATTATTATAAACCATAAAGTGATGCATTATATTTCGGTATTCCACGACTCGAGAATATTTAACCTAAATTCGATTAAATTCAAGAATAAAACGTGGGGTGAATCAAATTTGAAAATAAAGCTTGAAAATATTTCCAAGGGAAAATGTCTACTGGAGGAAGAGAGAAATATCCAACATTCTGTCATATGCAGTGTTAGCAGATACGTCTTCGCCACCACCGACCACCACGCGAGTTTCGGGGGGTGGAAACCAGAAATTCACGAAACCAACAACGATTTAGCGCCAAAAACGTCTACTGTAATAACGTCACTGAGCGCACACCGGATAACATTACCGAGGAATACCGTCACTTATTATTATAACCATGGGCGGATATACATTTTTTTTGCTTTAGGAAAAATGTTTAAAAAGCCACACTCGATAATAGCACAAAATATGCCACACCATAAAAGCGAACCATAAAAAATGACACAACGAATTTGTTGAATATAATATTATGATATATTTTTAATTTTATAACATGATAATATATTTGTATCTATTTCAATAATAGTCGCTCATCTCCACAACAATACATTTTTACTACACGTTCTAACCTCTAATACATATTTTATTCAATATATCAATATAGATACAAGTATAAGATGTGTATACATAATTATAAGTATGATACTCAATACCTAACTTTCCGGGGCCATGATAAGTTAGGGCATATAAGGGAAATCCATATCTCTTTATTATATAGGTCTATCCACCACCGTGAATTTATAATATTATATAGGTTACTCGTCATTCTACCAATATGTTAAAGGGCTAGATCCAAACTTATATACTAGTTTCAAACCGTTTACTGCAATGTTCCGTGGAGAGTCGTAAAATTAATAATAACCGTGTCCGTCGCACATCATAAAATAGCCATAATTAGATTTCATACTCGACTCTATATTATTATTATTATTATTATTATTTTTTATTAATCATCGACTAAAACACATGCATTTAGACAAGCGGTTTGAGTGATTTACGAACTATATTATTATGTTATTACGAATGATAATATTCTGCGTTGCGTTCGAAATAATTAATTACGATACCGACCGAGTACTGCAAACATATTGGAGAATATTAGGAATATACTTAATTTATAGAGCTATGATGATTCGTCAATTTTAGTAATTAATATAGGTACATTAATCTATCCATAATCCATACGTTTCATAATTTGTGGAAATTGACTGAGTATAATAAATACTACATTCACTAATACATCTACTTTATATTTTGTTAAGACCATTTTGAAGAACTATAGTGTCCTCTGTAGTATATACATTTTGATAATTCAGAAAACACTCCTTTAAATTTTGATTTACTAATTTGCTTGAAAATTTAATTAAAGTAAAAAAAAAAAGTTTTCATCTGAAAACAAGATGTTTGTACTACTAGCCTCGACGATTAATTTTATTAATACTTACTCTACTAAAATTGTATAAACAAATCTAAATGATTGAACATATTAATATGTTCCTTCAGTACTCTCATATTATATTTTTGAAAGCTTCGAAAATCAGAATTTGAATTAATTCATTATTAAAGAAAAAAATAGTTGTGAGCATGTTTGGTAGATAGCCCTGTTCATACGGACCTCCCTGTACGCGCTCGGGCTTAATTTAACACTTTCATTGTAACAATAATATACTATTATAGTTTCGCGAACCTTTCAATTTTACATTATACTTATACAATAATAATAATATGCTTGTATTATAATATATGATCTGTACAAAGCCCCGCTTGATTTATATTCAACATCAGCTCTGTTCTCGAGTCGAAACGGCGTCGTACGGTTTTCATTTTAAACGTAATTATCATGACCTACCTGCGTTTTGTTTCACATTCCATTCGAGTTCCATTTGGTTCATTTTGTTCTCACCCGTTGATACGTTTTTCCGTTTCGAAGGTAATGTAATATTAAATACGTTTATACAATAATTGTTACACCCGACTTTTGTTCTGCTTTACAATCGCCCCTAACAATTATCCAGTATCGTTAATATTGATTAAAATCTTCACTCTTAATATTCATTTTCCTCGAACAATAGTCGTTCAACAGCAGCAGCTATAATATTACGATACAATTCTTTACTCTGTCATAAAAAAAAAAAAATAAGCCTTACTATACTGTTACCGGTGTCATTTAATATTACGTATTGGAGGTATAATATAGTATGTAATATAC
Organism: Macrosiphum euphorbiae; assembly: GCA_949089665.1. Lineage (NCBI taxonomy): Eukaryota > Metazoa > Arthropoda > Insecta > Hemiptera > Aphididae > Macrosiphum > Macrosiphum euphorbiae. Next base: position 1,954,689 of record CARXXK010000005.1, on the reverse strand, counting down.
CTCCCACATAAATTGACATAATACTATACGTCATTATATATCTGAAATTGAGATCGATGACTATATTTTAACACCAAAGTCTAAAAGTTAGATGGGTATAGTCGATAATTGTTTGCAAACAAAATAATAAATTACCGAATCAATTAATAGTTGTACCGCGGGTAGGTACTCTATTATGTAGGTAGTTAACGTGTTATAGCTTTTATTTTTTTTTTGTTTAAATGTTTAATTTGTAGTGCATGTAGTGCGTAATGTAGTAGTAATTATTGCGTTTAATTTTTTCCACACACGAGACACACTTATAATCCATATTACATTTTATTCGCCTACCTAAATCGAAGACCACATAATATAATAATATTATAGTATTATACTACACTAATCGTCAGTATTTAGACACTCAGAAACGATAATTTAATAACATGATGCTACTTCCACTGTTCAATATTGTTCTAGTATTCCATCCAAGACAATGGGTCAGCGAAATTCTTTCAAGGGGCTCTGCACACGCCAAACATGGGAGAAAAAGTGGCTCAGGTAAACAAATCAATATAATAATGATAATATATATTTATTTAATTATTATTAGTAATACCATACAATACATCATATTGTTATAGTATGGAAAGTTTAAATACGGTTTGAAAACGTTTGCAGTGTACTTGTACACTATGGTCTGTAAAATCTTTACGAAAATTATTATTGTTGAATGTATATTTGTATAGTATAATTGTCATTTACTAGGTATATGGTAGACACTAAATGTATGTTAATACAATAGCTGTTTATACAGCTTATCATAGTTAAATTAGTTATCATAGTCAATATCAGAGATTTAGTTATCACAACAATATTATAATATTCGGTGTACAATTTCTATCTGTCATTTATTTACCATACTAGCTGATCCCGTGCACTTCGTCGCCCGTTAAATGGATCAACTCAATACTACCTACTCAAATTTGTTCAATCATAACGTGTATGGGTGTTCAAAATTTATCTAGCTTTCCCGTTGCCTGATAAAAATTCTGAATCGCAGCAGTACATTATCAGGTAGGCAATCTACCTGCGGTAGATCGCGGACCCCGTGCTGTTTGTACGGAAGTGTATGATTTAACTCTAAAGTATCAAAGTTATACCAAGTTTATAAATTTGGTTGCTCGTAAAAAATCGCAACTCTTAAAAAAATTATGATTGTTGAACTCCTTTTGGGTGTAATTTTCTGCGGTAAGTGCAACTCTGCCACCCTGGTAAGCATTGTTCAATAATTCGATTTGATGCAAGCTTGTACCTGATCTGCCCGAATAACCAATGGCAACCAATAAATAAATGCTAATTTCTAATGTAGACTGTAACCAATGGCAACTATAAATAAATAAAAATAAAATTTCCAATTTCTATCGTGAATCTCAATGTCCCTGTTTCAGCACCTATTTAAAATGCGAATTTTGGCAAATCCTTTCTTAGCGCACGTCTATATTATAATAGCTATCTGTATGCCAAATTTCAGCCAGATCCGTCCAATGGTTTGAGCTGTGCGTTGATAGCAGTCAATCAGCTTACTGTTTTTTATATACAGATATGGTTGCCATGGTAATATGGACACACACACACACACACACACACACACTGACATACATTCATTTTTATATATATAGATTGATATGAAATCTTGGTAACCTTAGTAACCATGGCAACCTTGGTAACCATGGTAACATGGACACACAGACACACAGACACACTGACACACTGACATACATTCATTTTTATATATATAGATTACCAATGAAAAGTAAATATAGATAGGCCCGAAGATGAATTTATTTAACTTTTTATTAACGTAAATCAATATTTTTTTATGATAAGTCATAATTTCAATCGACAGAAGTCAGTTCGTTAATTCAGGACGTGTAGAACTCATAAAACTCAAAGGTGTTATAAAATGTATAACCATCAGTGGATAACATACCTATATTTATGACTCGATAACGTATACTATTTTGGATATTTTTAATTAATCCAATCGGCACTCAGCAGTTGTACATAAACTTGTGATTTTCGAAGAAAATAAAACTGCAAAAATAACAAGTTACTTTTTGTTTTTAACGCATTAGATTAGACTATTTTACGCGTTCAATTCAACTCTTTATGTTAAAAAGTTATTATGAATTAAAACCAACTAAGCAAAATTACATTAAAAGTAACTTTCAAGCTTAACTTTAATTTTCTAACTAGTTAGTGGCCAGTTGTGCCAGTTGGAGTATTATAAATTATAAATTTATTTACATGTACAAACACAAAGAATATTCATTCTAAATTATATATATTGAGCAGTACACTTTATTGACTTCAAGATGTCACCCATAAAAGAAAATGCGCTAGCGGCTGGCATATAATATTCACTAATGTTTCTCCAAAAATTATGAACGATTACTGTATACTGTATAGAGAGATGTAATTATTATGAAAAGAGGAATATTCTGGCTTTACGTCAATATATTCTTGACTTCTAAATTGTAACCGAAAAAGTCTTTTATTTTAGTAACCTCTGTGTTAGAGAGAAATTCTGGCTTTTCCAAAAAAATTATAAATTATTTTAGATTCTGAGCGTAGGGAATGCATTTATTGTATTTACAGTTACGTTTTTTTTTCTTTTATAAATATTTGGGGTTGTAAAAGTACACAAAATTCTATATCCAATAGAAAATTGAATGTAGTTATTGATTTTGAGAAGTCGAAAGGGAAAATTCCCCGTAGTAATTTTATTTTAGATTATTTTCGATAAAAACTTTTTCACTAAGTAAAAAGCTTGAAAATGTATTGGCAGAGTCCTCATAAGATGTTTTAATAGCATGTTAAACATATTAAAGATACATAGACATGATTATTTTATGTTCATTTAAAGTTCAAATGTTTACAAAATTCATAAAAATCCCGAAAATGTGCTAATTAGTTATTTTTATAGATATTTTAATAGTAGATTACAACAAATTTTTTAACATTTATCAACATAAAAAAAGTTCACTGAACAGTATCATTAATTTTTTATGGGTTTTTGAATTTAAATTTTTTAGTATATTTGATATTCAGCGGTAAATTAGCGAATTTATCAAGACCTTTGATTATGTCAGAATTGGCTTGTTAATTTTTTATAAACAAATCTGTTTGGTAGGTATGCTGTAATCATAGCATTCAATATTAATGTTATCGAAAATGCAGGAACCGTTTTATATTTTTATTTATTATGATTTATGATAGTTTCCATAAATTCTTTAATAAAGTGGTTTTTAATTTATAAATTTGATTATTTATACATACATGTTAGGATGACACACCGTCTCAGCTCAGAATAGTTTTTTTTCGGTATGCATATGTGGATGATAAATATCGACTATCATTGAATTCAAATCTAACTCATCCACCACAATGACATACTCGACAACTACTGTACAGCATAACGGTGCCCACTTGTCCACCTTTTTTGTTTATAACAAGTACATAATATGTTTAATACACAGAATTAAAAGACAAATTGAATAAATACAAGCAATTTAAACATTGGAAACACATAGGTACAGATTAACTAATTATTCAATTACCATTTAAACAGCATTATTATCAGGATTTAACAACTGTAAATATTTTTTACAATTACATTAATACTTAAAATTCAATATGTATTTCTTAAATTGTGTATGAATAATACTATTTCAATATTATGTTGTTAAGCCAAAAAGTATACACTAAATACACAAGACATATAAAATAAATATACATTTACAATTACAATACCTGATGAGTGATGACGTATGACAGTAGAAAACTGTATAGGTAATAAAAATACCTATGCGGTTATGAAATGTAATTTTCTCGTATTATTTCGATAATCATAAAAAAAATTAATAATAATATGAAAGTTTATTGCAAACAATTTTTGAAACTGTATACAGAGGCGTCACCTGTCCGCCAAATTCACAATCAACAAACCGTTTACATTTTACTAAGTGTAGAAAGCTTAAAGCTGTCGACATCTCACCGTCACGAGAATCGGAATAAATTGAATTATACTTTCGTACTTTTTCTGTTAAAAGCGTATAAATAGATGTATATATTATGTTTTTTTTGTCTCAATGAACTACGGTTGCTGACAAAAGGAAAAAAAAATCGCGAGTTTGCTTTCAAAGTTTTAACAATGTTAATCCATTTTTATATTTTTTCCTTTACTTATTTTCTGTCAAAACGTAATTATCTATTTAAAAAAACAGAAGCTTGGAATTTTCATCGCTTTGGAGAAAATTGATAATTTATTACAATCAAATGTAATAAAATATATGTAAAATTGAATTACGCGTTCTTGATTTTTATATTAATTATAGATGTAGAGTATAGTAATTTATTAGGTCGGGATTTTAATATTAATTCGGCTCAGAGATAATTTATAATTTTTTCAACTTATTTTTTATTCACACTCAAATATTAAATACCTAATTGTACTAATTAATGGAACATAACTGCAATATTGTAATTAATTTTCATCTAAATAAACTGATTATTTTATCATAATGCAAGTTTCTAGGTAATATTTAATATAGTACCTACACCAATATCATAAATGGTATTTAAATTAATTCAATCGCCAGTTAAGTTAGCTAATCGCCAGAGTTGATATTCAAAATTGACATAAGATTTTTTTTTATAAATTACTAGGAAATATTTAAGTCCGATACAGATTTGTGAAATCGATAGAACAGAGATTACTTTTTACATTTAATATTAATGTTATATTCTAAAATCATTCTAATATCAGTTTGTTATAAAAAAAATATAAATATATTAACATACTATACTGAAGCTTTCGCGTTTTATTCGAAAATCGTAACAAAATAACAACGAGCTTATTAATATTAAGTGTAACATCAAATGGAAATGTACGCTATGTTGATTAATGTTTATTTAAATATTTAACGTTTGAAAGATAATCATCACCATTCGCCATCGGTCCAACGGCGACATATATAGGCAATTTCGGTACACCCGTATACATGTGATGCAATAGTTTTAATTTGCAAACTTAATTATATTATATTATTATGTCATGCCTACTGATAAATATGTATAAATACTCACACTAACGCGTGTCACATATATTATTATAATATTTGACTGATGCGTTGTATATTTTAATTTACACTCGTTTTCAATAATCAATTATTCGACACCACCGTTACATATTATTTATTTGTTTAGATTACAGTTATTTATCGAGTCGCGTTTTTGATACTGTTTATATTAGTATCTAGGTTCGTAAAAATCGAATACGATAACATTTTATATTGAATTAAGAATTATTTTATTATTACAGACAAACTAAAATCGCTTAATTATAACCATATTAAGATACCTAATATTATAATATTATAATATGAAGACATGCAGTCGTCTTTCGGTAACTCGAATTTAAATGGAGGGGATGAATCGAGTTAATACAAATGTTTAGATATCAAAAACTTATAATTAAATATTATAATAATCTTGTGTCGTTTGAAAAATAATTTTATATATTTGAGTTATCGAAATATCTAGGTTAGAGTTACCGACTGTGTACTATATTATATTTGTGTTGTTATGGATAGCTCGAAACTAGGTGGAAATTAGAGGAAAGAGCAAACTGAAAATTCAATAATATTTACCTTTCGAAAGGCATGGGATAAGATACGACATATAGATTTGGTCTGCTCGTGACCTTTTTGTTAGATTCTAAGACACAGTTTGAGTTGATCCCTATAGTATTGCATCGGTCGATACTCGATTATATTGAAATTGTTGTTGTTTATCGACAATTATTAGATTCATTTTTTTCTTTACTTGTTTTAATGTATTTGGGATACATATTGGAACCCAATTTGCGCTTCCGTCGGTATAATAATTCATTTTCGTTGCCATCACCGGACACAATAATTCTTTTTTTTTATACATAAATGGGGGTTCTCAATTACTTAACAGATATCATCGTCTTTAGGCCGATAGTATCTTGTTACCACTGTATAAAACACCAACATTTATTTTTGATAACACTGTAAATTGTCATACGTTTGTGCGTATTACGGAGCTTATTCGAGAAAAAAACACTTTTAATAATTGTTTTAACAAAAATCTTATTTCTGAATCTTGATTACTATGTTAAGGTGTTTTACTGTTTTGCATTATTATTTCAAATTAATTAATTTATCCAATAACTTAATATTTGTTAATTATAAACAGTTAAAGATGTGAATAAAATATCGTTTAATGATAATTATAAATAACAATTTAAAAATTGATGGCCTTGGGAGTTGGAAAAAAAATTTGAAAAAACAATAACCATAATTTATTAAAGGAAATTAAGATTTGGCACTCCTGAAATATATACTTACATTATATTCTTCAGATTATACGGATCTTCGTGTTAGTGCCGATTAATTAATGTCTGTTCAACCCAAGTGCACCTCCAGAAATTAATATCAAATATTTAATTTTTAGTTATTACTTACTACTCTCCATTTGAAACGTTATAAATAAATGTAAGTCTCGTTCTCGTATGGCAGTGATTACGTAAACTAATAATAATTATTCTGAGCAGCGAATATATAAATATTTAACTTTTCAATGAATACAACGGTACGCAATTTGATCAATGATTTAAATATGAGAGTGCGAAAACGACTTGTGGGACTTCGTGAGTGTGTGTCAAGATTGACATTGCCGGTATTGCGCATCAAACTGATAATTCCACTGTCTCTTATAAACTATAAATCGCTATATAAGTGAGTTTGATTAATTCTATTGTAATTATTTTTCATTAGAAATGTATTACGGTTATTTTATTTGGTTACAATAATTGACGTAGTATCTAAAGGTAATTGAGTTTTTTTTAGACCATACTCGCGAGCATTCGTATTGCATAATGGGAATTGTATACCATCCACTGAGCAACATTTTCAATAGAATTATTATAATTAGCATACATTTTTAGAACCGTTGTTTATATGCAAATGCATTTTTATCCCGAGAGAATTTGAACAAAACAAATCCCATTAATATTCGAAGGAAAGTAACCAAGCCTATATCACACAAACAAACAACATTGTTCTCAATTTTTATACTCTAAAAGTAAATAATATTGTGATAATTGAAATGTTATAATGAATAAACAATTCGTTTCTTTATCAAAATATAAATTTGGTTTATGCATTTCATAGGGTAGAGGCACTAAATTTTAACTTTTTCATTCTGTGTTTAACATTTAGACTCTAAAAAAAACTTGAATCATATAACTATTTATGCATAATCAATTTCAAATGTTTAAATTGGTAGGTTGAGTGACACATTTAGCGTTTGGTTACATTTATCTGAGATACAGAAGAGACTTAATTTAATTAAAAGTACAACTATTGGATTTCAATATAAAAAAAATTGGTTCATCGTCAAATGACAAACTCATAAGTCATAGTATTTAAAAAATGTAAGACTTAAAATGTTTTTTACGTTACTTAAAGTTTTCATTTAAAATCTAATGAATTATTCATTTTTTTTCGTCTAGAAAAATATACATATTATATTGTTGCAAATATTTCCCCAAACATTTGAAATTTACTTTTATTGTTTTTTTATAATTTTTCTATATATTTTGATCTTTATTTCACAGAAAGTTGTCAAACTGGTTATTTTTATTTGAAAACAGTGAATTATATTTGTATTTAGATTTCTGCAAACGGATTTTATAGTTTTTTATCAAAATGTTGATGTATGGGTGTATAAATAATAAGCTATTGGCTTACCAGCAATAAATCACTTAAAGTTGAGGCAAGAATTGCAGAGTGGTAAAGAAGTCATTTTATTTTCGTACATATTTTTACTTATCCTCTCTCATATTATTACCAACACTTTACATTTTAAACGACTTTATCCACCTACAGATTAGTTGTAGTTTCAATATAGGTTTTTTATACTTTGAGTATTTTTTATAATTTATATATGTAAAAAAAGAAACGAAATATAAATACTGTTATTTAAAAATTATGATTCGGTGTATATGTGTAAAGGTGAAATGTAAAATATTGTAAATATCATATAAATTATACAAAAAGAAAATATTCTGAGAAATGAGCTTACTTGTCGTTGTTTTATCAGAAGCATACTTTTAAAATATATACTATGTGTATTGATAAATACATTTAAAAAATAATCCCATCCATAAACCAATTAAATTAAATATTTTATCAAGCTTTTCATGAGAATTCATTATTTTTTTCCTAAAGCCATCAAATTAAACTAATTATTTCATTTTCATTTTCATTTCGCAGTTGTATGCTTGTTTTTCGTTTATAATGGACGAACATTATTTCAATAAATTGTTAATATGAATACTAACAACTTATCATAGATACAAAATAATTATTATTTTGTGTACACTGTTCCTACAACAATGCCAGTATTATGACACTGAACTGAAAAAAATGCATCTTTCAACCTGGAAAATGTTTAATCATAGGTTCAAGAAGTATGGTTTTTCAAAAGGCTAAAAATAAAAAGTCTCATTAAAGTAATGACAATAGGCAAGCTGTTGTATGTACAGTTTAATGAACAGATATTTTTTTTTTTTTTGCTAAATATGATTACTTTGTTATGTAACAATTTACCATACCATGTTATAAATTGTGTTACCTATCTATTCAAACAAAATTTACATACAGCACGTTATAAATATTTAATACGATGCAAGTCGTATTTCAGCGTCGACACGTCTCAAACATAATATGTGACATCACTTACAGGCGATTACCCAATAATAATATTTTAAAAAATACCTCAGTATTATATAATTATTATAAAATATTTAAAATTATTTAAAACGCATAATATACAATGACGTGTCAATGTACATCAGCTTACCGTCTTAGCGTTGAGATTTTGTGAATAATACATAACAGTATTATAATATTAAATTACGAGGCAATTTAAAATATGTCAAACAATGTGACACACGTGTCTCTTTCGTATTAAAACAAACAATCTATGCAGTGTTCGGAACTTTAACTAAAAAAATGAACTCGTTCACGTTCAAGTTCAGTCCTTAAAAAAGGAACTTGTTCACGTTCACGTTCGTGTTTTTTTCAAACGATCGCGTTCACGTTCAAGTTCTTTTAAAAAAACCGAATGCGTTTATTGGGTGGTTCATTTAAGTTTTTTTGTTATGAATCGTTAGCCTGCAGTCAATTTAAAAATTAAAAACCCTTAAACATAAACGACTCAATCAAAAAAATAAAAATAAAATTTATAAAGTATCTGAATTAATTTTTAATATCTGACACGTTATTTGAGGGTCATTTTGATAAGGATTTCCTAGTGATAAAATTAAGCCAATACTAGGATATAGGTATTTATTAAATTCGTAGAAATCATAATATTATTGTTGTTGTATGTCTAGCCGGGGACACTGGGATTTCTCGTATTTAATTAATATATTTTGCAATCAAACAAATATTATAGAAGTTATAATGGAAAAAATTAAAATATTGTCATTACAATATAATTAATTAATATATTTTATACATTTATTATTTATTAAATGGTAAATAAATCGAACGTCTTAAAAAACGATCAAATTCATTAAAAATATAAACGTCGTTCACGTTCTATTTGCAAAAAACGAGTGACGTTCACATATCGTTCACTATATAAGAACGTGAACGTGAGTTCATGAACGACGTTCTTTCCAAACACTGGATCTATGCCAACACTGTGATACATAATATTATATAGGTACTGTAACCTCTTACATAATATACATACGTTTGGCGCGATCTGGAGGGTATTCGAACTTAAACACGTCTTTACTCGCTAAAACGTAGAAATTCCACGGAAAGCGATCCTTTTCACCAATAAGTTGCTAACCAAATAAAATCCACCGGCGTAATTCGTATAAACTTTTCGTGTATACTTCTTTGCAGTACATACGAGACCTCTATATTATATTGAAGCAATACTGTCATACTAAATATTTTATTGTGTTCAGTTAAAACTATTACGTTTAATGTGTTTTGTCTACTCCACGTCTTTACGATTCGACTCGGGCAGACTTATTATTTATATGCCTATATCATATAATGAATGCGGTTTTTTTTATACACATATCTCAGCTGTGAATTGTTGTTGAACCACCCTCAAGGATTTTTTATATTCGTATAATATTTATGAAATCGTTAACTCGGTTATTTGTTCACAAACTGTATTTAGATTCTAAACCGCATTAAGAAATAATAAGAAGTGCCCTTAATACATATGAATAATGAATGAATAAATAAATACGAGACTCGAGAAAAACTAGTTAAGTCAAACAGAATATCTTAGCAATAGTACCTACTAAATATTATATTTTCGCAAAGTTACTTTTATATCGCTGTCGGGCGTCTTATACACTTTATGATATTGTTGTTTAAAAATAACTAGAGCCAGAGAGTGAACATTGAATTACAAATAGGCTGCACTCTTTGCATAATATATATTAATATTTTATTATATATTTATACGACATGTACAAAACATATTTTAGAACTTACACGCATAATGTTCACACCTCGTACACACGATGGATTGTGGTAATAACTTATAACTTTTAACAGGTGGTCCGTTTGATAGCTCAATCCTGTCTTTCAGCTAAACACGATCAAACGTCTGCAACCCTATGCATATTATTCTTCAACGAAAATTACGCTGTGTTGAACATAATATGTGTTTTATTTTTCTGCGTATAATAGTTCTTATTCTTCAGAATAACATACTAAATATTTTATATTATGATTACACTCTCGAATGTAGTCTCATTTGTAGTCCGAATGACGGATTTGACCCGTCACGATAAACGAACCGACAAATGAACCACTATTAACTGCAGTAATATAAATTACTATATACGATTAATAATATATTATTATAACATACCGTTTTAACTATTTACTATTTACTAGAACATTTTTTTTAATGTTTTATTATCTCGTCGGCGATTGGCGCCCGACGCAATTACCCAACCACTATCTACTTGTATACATCTTCAAAATATTAAAACAACTATACAATCATCGACATTCTATAAAATAACATTATTGATATTATTATATGATAACGTATACTGGTAAAAATATAACAATATTTTAAACACTGTATCACAGTACTATAATTAAAATAATATACGTTATATCTGTAGATATTATCTAAATCTGTGTCGTATAATATTGTGCTATATGATAATGGTATACCGTTTAGGTGGAACAGTGCGAACCGAAATACATTTTAATACGATCGCAATGTGCTATCGAAACGTGTATATAATGAACCAAATACATTTTGTATTACAATTTTGTCTGTATACAGGGTGATTCACCAAGCGTGCTCACCACAATTTATTATTTTCTTCTAATAATGAATGTATTGGAGTTATGATTTGAGTGTCTTATTCTTTACTTCATAACAGTGTTTGCAAATATGAACTGATTTCTGATTTTGTATACCCATAAAGGAGTATCCTGTGGCGATAAAAATTATTTTTTTAGAATCACTCTTTTTTTCCTACTACTTGTTTATTTAATTTTTTGAAAATGTTATTTTAAGTATATAAAACCGCTTTTATAATATGTTTAAAAAACTACTGGATGAAAAATTATATCATTTTTATATTTTTATAAAACCATTTATAAGGACCTGCAGTACCCTATTAGTTCAAACATCTTATCAGTTCGGAAACTATATTTTTACGAATTATGGTTAAGATTCATCGATGTTTTCAAAAAAAATCGACTTCTTAACAATCTGCAATAAAAAAATATTGGTTCTCGTTTGAAGAAAAAGAAGTTTGTACCGCCTCGGGACACTCCTTAATCGGTCGAAAAAATCGAAATAATATTACAGTAAATATACTTTGAAGTTCCGAAAACCAGAATTTAAATAAACTCATTATTATATTAGAGGAATGAATTGGGTCGAGCACGCTCGGTCAATCGTCCTGTATAATATCATTATGCATAACGTGATGGTAATCCGATGATGGTAATCCGTTCGTAAAACGCACACTTCGCAAAAGTCCTCGACAATACTGGAGTCTGCAGTCTTATTACTATAATATAGGTCCCATAAAGTCTACCGGTAATGGACCGTTGTGGAATATCGCGGTGTTAAAAACGTGCGAACCGTGCCAATATATAGTGCGCTAGTCGCATTATAACAGGCGACACGGTGTCTATATTATACGGTATAATATACCATACATGTGTGTGGGTGTGTGGGTGTGTGGATGTGTGCAGGGTATAAGAGTGGGTATGAGTAATAACAATACCACTAATAATAAGAGCATTATGCGATCGGTATAAAACGTTGTTTAGCGCCCGCCACCCTGCAACGATTCGTGCCTTTAGAGCTGATCGCGATATAATTATTAAAAGTCTCCGTCCTCTTAGGAAGGAGGAAGATAGTCCGCCGTGTGGGAAATCTAAAATCGTGGCCATTTTTCGTTTTTTTCTGGTCTGTACGTATTGATGAAAATATTTTTGAACATATGCGGGGAGGGGACTAGAAACCGCAATTAACACGTATTCATATTTATTATACTGACGAAGATGAGTAAGGAAATATTTGGGGGGGGGGGTTTAGAGCGAGCCTTGACTCGTAGGTGGATTACCCCAACAAGTTTACAGACTGATTTAAATTATGCACAATATGCTCTGAACACAAACTATTCTGGCTCCGGCTATGTATAATATAATGATATATCATATGATCACGTGGTTAGCGTCGAAAGAAAATCAAAAACGAAGCACAACACAGGGAAAACCTACAGTGAAAACAATAAACAGACTTGTCCTCTGTCGCCTGGTCACGTCCCTACGACATATAAAGGATCTGCTCAAACACACTCGTTCTTAACGACAGTATTGCATTACGACGACGACTATAATAATATATTATTATTATTAATAATGTTCTCGGCGACGTTTAAACGACGTACAGTTAATGGCGGACAGACTGCACTCTAAGTAACGAAAAGCTCAATCGGCCGTAAGTCCATTATTTATCCACGACTTGCGATTTTCAAAAATATCAAAGGTACCTACTGTCGCAAGGCTCCGTGTCAGCTGCGGCGTTCATTAGTCACAACTTTTGCAATTTTTATGTCCTAAAAAATATGCAAAACCGCCTCTAAACATGCACTATAAAAATGCTTTTAAAGATGTATTTCTTACGGTTTAAGAACTTAGTATAAAGAACCATGTAGTTATGTACTGTGGTGTTTTTTTTTGGAAAACACTTTGGAATAACAAAGAATGAAGCAACTTAATGGAGTATTGTTATCGTCTATAATTATTTGTAGATATTAAAACGTGAACGCTAAGAACGCTAAGAGTATTACACGAATCCTACACTTTCGACTAACCAATATAATGCACCTATATCAATTCAATAGTATGCTAATTTGAATTACAAAACTACATTTTGTGTAACAATAATATTCACTTTCAGTTCAAAAATAAATCGTGAACAATTTTCCGATAATTTGAAAAATTTTACAAAAATACGACTACAGACGCCCTACAAAATTTGGTTTGACGAAAAATTCGAAATAAAAATAACTGTGTGATCATCGCAGGATAGGTACTTTAAGACGAATTTTCCACTTACTGAGATGCGTTTTTGAACATCATAAAAATACGACATTGCACCAAAATCCCAGCCCTAGTTGTTATCACAGTCACCGTTTTGGTCATCGTTTTGTGGGATCGATTACCGTGCTCGGCGGTCGCCGTGGTCACACTGTGTGAATCTGGCGAGCGAGCGCGACGAGCACCGCCGCTACCGCCGCGGCCGCCGTCGAGCGGTAGGCTCGCGAGCGCGACGCGGCGGACACATTGCTGGGTTCTCGCGGCGGGCGTCGGGTCACGCGAGTGCCGTCTGATGCGCTGAACGCGCCGAAAGTGCACCGCGAGCGCTCGCTTCACACGCACAGGCTGTCGTGACACCTGCATGACTTGACCTACGCGCGCGATAAGACGACGCCGATAGTAATATAATACTACGGTATAATTATACATAGAACTCGTAACTACGTGCCGTCCGGACGGGCTGTCCAGTCCGCGGCGCGCCATGGGGGACGACCGAGACGAACTGGAAATGCCTCTGATGCCGCGGCGAGACGACGGTGGCGACAGTGACCGGCGGGCTTCCGTGGTGGTGACGATGGTGCCCAGGGACGGGTCAGCGTACGGCGCGGCGTCCAGTCTGCGGCTGGTCAAGCAGCCGTCGCGGCCACCGTCGTCGTGTTCGTCGGCCGATGGCCGGACATCGACCGACCGGAAGAAGAGCTCGGCCAACGGCGGGTTAGCCATCAAGTCGCCGTCCAAGTCGGCCCATTCTTCCGTGTCCGGCAAGACTTCGGCTCAGGTACGCGGTCCAGCCGGGGCGGCCGGGAGTTAGGCGCGAGAAACCGGTTTCCGGAGAGCCCCCCCCCCACCAAATTCAACACTCCACGGACGCTACTTTGGACGCGTACAACCGTTTCCGGAGCAACCCCACTTAACAATAATTGAACCCTCCATAAACCACCATCGTTGTAAATGGACTATCGATCAAAATATAACAGTTTTTTTCCTAACGGAAACGTCAGTTTTTCCTTTCGCATCCATATATTTTAGATAAACTAGAACCTAAAGAGCGATTATTTTTAATGACCTTAAAATATATATATTTCTTCCTGGCCAGGTCTAATGATGTTGGCGGGTTTTTTTTCACTTAGACAATTATTTAGAAAACAATCTATCTACATTGTAAAACATGAAGATAAGAGTAATTTTTAAAATTTTCAAGCAGTTTTTCCATAATGATAATTTTATGAAACTCTGTTTTTTATTATTTCAATCAAAGTCGAATTCGTCGAGTAAATAAAAAAAAAATAATAAACATCGTAAACGGTTGAAAATTTTCAAATGTTCAAAAATTTCCAGAAAGAGGTTTTACATCGGTATGTGGTATTTTACATCGGTCTGTTACATGTGGTACCTAACCTACGTACCATTATAATATAAGTACCTCCTACCATATTTAACTAACTATATTTTCACATCCAGCACCCTTCCCATACCACACACACCCACCCACCATTCGTAGGTTTCACGACGCGATACTCAAAGTACTTACCTGTGATGAGGATGATAATATTTAAGTAAAATAATAATAAATATATTGTATTGTATTATCGTGTTTCTGCGCCGCGTGCCTACGCACTTACTCTTCGGCTGAGAGTTCCGTTTTGTCGTCGTCGTAATCGTACGATCTCTCGACGAAATATTATCATCGCCAATTTTCGACCAATCTCTGCTGCGAAACAGCCCTTCGGAGCTGGAGAGATGACGATGACTACGACGACGATTATGACGATAATATATTGTAACAACAACAAGCTGATAAGGGCATATAACACTCATAAGTCACATTATAATAATATTCTCGAACGTCGTGTATATAATATATATATATCTGTATCGATTGCCAAGCGTCCGGGGGCGCGAACGGGGCGGGGCGTATTCATGTTGCATAGCCCCCCCCCTCCATCGCAACCCACTATCTACCCCGCGGAGAACTTGGAGAGCTCCGAGACGGTGGTGAATGGGGGGTGGCGTTTTTTTATTCCGCAGCTGCATTAACGCCATCGTCTCCGAGGCGAGAGAAAATAATTTTGAAAAAAAATATATATATATTGTATATAATAATATGATCATAACCTAGGTAGGTGTGTACGAAATTTATTTCTAAAAATATTTTTATAACAATATTAAGCCCCTGGTCCTTCGCACGTGATCTGTCAGTACGCGTCACCGAACTTGTCTACTCACAAAATACTATTTTATACCAGCGTACAGATTCGATTAGGGGATTGGTTTGGTTGAGCCGCCCCTTCGTGATTCGACCTACCTATACCTATATTATATTAATAAGGCTATCGGAGGCTGTCGAGTGTCGGTGCACCATAATATATTATTTTTGTGGTTTTAGAACAATAATAGTGGAAGGTTTAAGTACTTCCCGTGATATGTCCGATTTACGGTGAGTGTACGAATTTATTAGCTTCTACACTACGTTCTGTAAAGAAATTATTTTTTGATTTAACAAACCTTAAAATCAAAACTATTATAATATTTATTCAAAAAACGAAAACGTTTTTTTTTTCAATTTTATAAGCAATTTTGCTAAACGTTAAACAGTTGGAAATCATTTTAAGGAGCATTTGAAAATATATTTTAGAATTTTTAAGTTATTATAATTTAGTTCTCTCACATTAGTTACGTTATCATAAGCATAAATTATATACATATATGGACATGCCTATATTATTATATAATAAATTGCCAATATTCCAAATTTTCTGCTCCGACAAGCTTAAATTGTTATGTAATTTTACGTGGACGAGATAATACGAGTCGGATCGAATGAAAATCCGATTATAGTTACATGCAGGACTGTACCTGCGTGGTATATATATGCATATACAGGCTGGTACAATTTTTTACCTCTCATCCCCTCCCCCACCACAAATCGACCAGATAGACTGGTCCAAATTAGATTATTGGTGGAGGGAGCACCTCTAATGCGACGGGGCGAGACAGACAGACTACTGCCACACACATAATATTATATAGTTCTGCAGAGCACATAATAATAATAACTATTATAATAATTATTATTATTATTTGCAGCTCGGACGCGTCCAAGTGGAAATTCATCGCTCGTATAATAATAATATCGGAATTTAAACGATAAGCCCACCGGCGGCTTAAATATCGCGACGGTGTGTACGTAATATTATAATAATGATATGTTTGATATAATATTTTAAAAGCGCACTCGTCGTCGTAATCGCGAGCGACACAACTTTGGTGTTCGCTTATAATATTATTCAAACTTTCGACGCGTCTTATCGGTTGCTGCTCTTTCGCCAGCCAGAGCACGTCTAGATAGGTATAATAATCGCACCACACACACACTCGGTCGGAGACTATAGTAGCTTTCGGATTCAGCCCGTCGAGGGAATATCCATAAAAATATACAAAATAAATTGTTTAAAACCGATATCACATTATCGTTATTTATTTTATCCGACCGTTATTATAATCGTAATCATCATCGTCGTCATTGAAAACATCTCGTGATCCCGCCGAGGCTTATTGCCTGTACGATTTATAATAATATAATATGTGAAATATTACCACCACGCGCGTGTAATTCGAAAATAAATTACTTGGCAATATAATGTGTACTTACGCGCGTTTCTCGAAAAACGCTCTCGTCCCGACATTATATCTAATTTTATTTTCCATTATATTTCCGTAAACTGCTGAAACCGATTTGAAAATCATTGGCACAGGTGGTAATAATGTACACTTGTGCGACGATATTATAATAAATAATATTGATTATTGCTATGTCGTGGACCTAAAATAATATGTTTTCTCACCGAATAAACCGTAGGTACTTATCACAAATTGCAGAGCACCACTTAATAATATTATGTTGTTGGCGCGGTGACGAGTTATCGTGTAAGACGATAAAATATAATTCGCAGAGCAATATTATTATGTAAGTAATGCAATTTGATAAATGCGCGATCGTTTGAAAGGGCAGCACGAGAAAAAATAAAGACCTACCTTTATATTTTCCTCCGCAAGTGAACAGAAGGGAATTGTCAGTGTTATTTATCGCATATGTAAGACGTATCAAATTTAAAATTTTACAATATCGTGAAAAGCACAACGTCGGGATAAAAAAAAACCCCAGTGATATTGTGGTCGCATAACTTACGTGGGTAGGGTAGGTTAGGTACCGTGGTTTATGCCGTTAGGTTTTCATTATAACTTTTCGAAATAATTTAACGCTGTCTCTTATATTTTAAAAACGTCGCGGGTATAATAAGTAGGTATAATAGAAATTTGAAAAAATATACATCAAAAAATTGCAGAGCACCACTTAATAATAATATTATATTGTTGGCGATGACGAGTTATCGTGTAAGACGATAAAATATAATTCACAGAGCAATATTATTATGTAAGTAATGCACGCTGACAAATGCGAGATCGTTTGGAAGGGCGGTACAAGTGAATACCTACTTACATATAATACTTTTCCTCCGAAAATTTAAACAGACGGGAATCGTCAGGGTCGTGTTATTTATTGCATATATATGAGCAAAGACGTATCAACGTTTAAATTCCACAATATAGTGAAAAGCACAACATCGAGATAAAAAAAAAACCCCAGTGATATTGTGGTCGCATAACTTGCGTGGTAGGGCAGGTTAGGTACCAAAACGCGGTTTATGCCGTTAGGTTTTCATTATAACTTTTCGAAATAATTGAACGATCGCGACGTCCGTGTCTCTTATATTTTAAAAACGTTACGGGGATAATAAGTACTAAGTAGGTATAATAGAAATTTGAAAAAATATACATCACAAATTGTATTATGGAGAAAAAATAAAGACCTACCTTCATATTATAATACTTTTCCTCCGCAAAAAAAAAACAGACGGGAATTGTCAGCATCGTGTTATTTATAAGACGTATCTACGTTTAAATTCCATAATATCGTGAAAAGCACAACATCAAGATAAAAAAAAAACCCCAGTGATATTGTGGTTGCATAACTTGCGTGGGTAGGGTAGATTAGGTACCGCGGTTTATGCAGTTAGGTTTTCATTATAACTTTTCGAAATAATTGAACGATCTCGACGTCCGTGTCTCTTATATTTTAAAAACGTCACGGGTATAATAAGTAGGTATAATAGAAATTTGAAAAAATATATATCACAAATTTCATTATGGAGAAAAAATAAAGACCTACCTTCATATTATAATACTTTTCCTCCGCAAAAAAAACAGACGGGAATTGTCAGCATCGTGTTATTTATCGCATATATAAGACGTATCTACGTTTAAATTCCACAATATCGTGAAAAGCACAACATCGAGATAAAAAAAACCCCCAGTGATATTGTGGTCGCATAACTTGCGTGGGTAGGGTAGGTTAGGTACCGCGGTTTATGCCGTTAGGTTTTCATTATAACTTTTCGAAATAATTGAACGCTCGCCACGTCGTGTCTCTTATATTTTAAAAACTCGTTGGCCATTTTAAAAACGTCGCTGGTATAATTAGTAGGTATAATAGTAATTTGAAAATATATATATATTACAAATTGTTATTTTTTTATCCCGCGTTTTCATTAAAAAGAACGGAGCTCGTCTGTTCCGAGTTATACTGCTGCAAAATTTGTTTCGTGTTCTGATAATCAAGTACTACTAGCGCAGAGGATATCATAAATAATTTGATTACACCTATAAAGCTTTTTTTTTATGGAGAAATGCGTTATACACTTGTATATATTATGAATAAATTATATTACATATATTTTTTTAAAAGCACTATAAGAAGAGATTTTTAAATTAGATCCTGACAATATATAATAGATGATGATATTATTTAAAGCTATATAAAAAAGAACTCGAGAAAGTGTTTGCTGCTTTTTACGGCATTTATATAATATTATTATGACTAAAAACATTGTAAAACTATTATATTACCTTTATGTTATTTTATAAACATTTGTGACGGTCTTCGTGACCAAAAAATCGCCTACAATATGCCTACATAATATATTACGTCATACTACATATAATGATATAGTGAGAGTTTCAGAGGTATAGGTACCTACTCGATTCTAATAATAACCTGCGTTTTAGCTGTGTGTATACCAATATACCGTATTATTATTGCGACATTCATATTTGGGTCATTGAAATACATGCGTTACCGATAAACGGCGAAACCTCCTCGTTTACAGACTACGCACCCCCGCCCTCCCGATAATGGACACTTTTGAATTCCCCGGTATACGAGTAATAGAAGAATAATTCTCCCAATAACGGACACCGTTCTACTACATTCGGCGTCCATTATGGAGAGACCTGATTGCACTGCTATACTATAGACCAATAATTGTGCGATTTTTTTTTTTTAATATTATCTAAAGCCTTTTTTGACTCCCGTAGAGTTTTGCGCAGAACGATCGCTATTAACGTTATTACTTAAAAAATAGTTTATTATTAGGATCACGTCAACGATGAATTTTTAAACGAGTTCATAAAACGCCGCTGTGTTGTAGGGCTCGACCGACAAAAAACAATTAAATCCGATCGAATCGCCCGCCGCGCCGTTGTAAATAAATAAAGCTCGGAAACTTTTGTGTTGCAATATTTAAAAACCTAAGTCATGATTTAACAATAATCCAGGGATGAATTATTTCGAAGTTCGACATTGTTTTTATGCTCACGAAATGGCCCGCGCACGCTCGCTAAGTGATTATTCATCGGTATATTATCATCGGCTTACATATATTATATTTATTATTTATCAAGTTTGTACAAGTCTGTCCGCTATTGATTTCGATCGCCCAAAAACATATTATTATTTCGTCTCGCCCGCGTTATATATTATTCTCGACCATTATTAGTAACGAAAGCTATATTATAGTCATGACATTGTGTTTGTGCCGCAGAACTCTCGATGACAACGAAGGGTATTCAATCAATATAATAGTCATCCCTCTCCCTTCTGAAGTACACGCGTTTATATATTGTTCAGCTTGTTTTTTTTCTTTTTAGAGTAGCCAGACAATATTTTTTCGAAGCTATATTATAATATATATATAGATAGATACCTCCGCCGTTACCTGTGCAGCCTGAAGTCCCGGGAATCGTTTAATTTATCGAATATAAAGGTAAAATGATTTTATTCACAAACACTCGAGCCAAACCTTTACGGTCTGGAGTGGTTTAGTATATCATCCCTATAAACCAGAAATAAACAATATTATTCGGCGGTATACACCTATGCTTGGGATATTGTATTACATTTGATATGATGTGTATGAAAACAGTTTCGATATAATATTTTGCACTAGGTATAATAACATGTTCATTCCCTAATGGGTTAGGTTAGGTATTATGTACTGAAATTTGAAATGTATTAAATTACTGCACCTATGCGAACCTCGTTTAAAATCAATAATAATTGTATCTAAATGCTCAAGTGCACCTTAGTCACTATTATTATTGTATTTAACTTGTTATTGTATCTCTTTGAATTGCCGATTGGAGTTAAATAAAATAGATAAATAAATAAAGTGCTGGTAAGCCTCGAATCGTACTAAATAATACAATACACATTGATCTATAAAAATGATGACAGTTTCAGTATATAGGTAAACGACATAGATGTAAAAATATCTGAATTATTAAATCATATCAAGAATTCAAACATTCTTTAGATCCGATAAAAACATTAAATAGAATATCATACGTTAAAGTGTCGACAATAACACCTACACGTTATTAAAGGAAACAAAATTTATATTGCTCCTTTGACATTTATAGACGTGAAAAACTGTACGGCAATATAGCTATTAGGTGCAGCTAAAGTCGATAGACCGTTGGTCCGTAACACGTCAAGTTGAAAAAGAAACGTATCAGCTGAACCATTACTAAATTACTATAGGTACCTACCTTATACGTATATTCCTGTGTTTTTATGTTCTAAACGTGTTTAAAAGGACGAGACTAACCCGACAAAATACGTACATTACGGAAAAAAGTTTGACTTAGTTTTTTTTTTTGTTACAAAATTGCATTAAATTATGCGACGTAGGTACTTGCAGAGTACTTGACAGTTCACCGTTCAGACGCCTTTTACAGAAATTAGCTTTCTGCGCAGTAATGTTATTAAATATTTGAATGATTATTTTAAATTGCCATACGATGAATAAATAAATAATTTTAAATCGCATTACAAAATAGGATAACGATAAATTTAAATTTAAAAACGTATTTATTAAGTACGACCGGGGAATATTCTTAAAACGATAAAATATTAAGTAACATTTTGAGTTGGCAAGGAAATGTGTATATCTACCTATATCTCGTTTTATTTTAATAGTGTTTCGTTTCGTATGAGCCAAATGAGAATTGATATATATTTCACATAGTTTACAAAGGTCTTAATTTGTCGTAATAACTTATTTGAAAGTATAAAAACTTAATATGTTCTTCAATTACGAAGGAATTTCTATACTTGTGAGTTTTGTTCAAAGTCTTAGGCAATTTCATTATACAAAGTAAATAAACTTTTGATTTAACAGTTATGTTGTACCTAGCTACTTGTGTTATGCATGTGAATGCCGTGTTAGAGTTTGATTCAACACCGACAATATGACTTGAATACAACGTTATAACTTCACTACGATGCATACTTTTCGTGCTAGAAACCGTTTAATATGGATGCAAATTCGACGATTATCATAATAATAATATATAGTATTTAAGTTTGCTTAATAATCTATTTAAGTTTATTTAATAATCTATTTAATTAAATATAGGGCGTTTAATATTCTGGAGGGTCCATTGCCGGGCATAACTTAGATGTCGCCATACAGTATATTCATTTATCCGCAATCATTATTGATTCTATTCAGCAACTATGCTCGACTAAAATATATAAACTTGATATTTCATCCCTGTAAAATTATATTAATATTCGGGATTACGAAACTTCTTAACACGTTATGTTCTTTAAATTAGATTATAATGGTCCGGAGTAATTTCAACTTGAACTTTCCAATTAAAATATTTAATCCGATATTGTTATATATATATATAACGGGTTGTTTTATACAGGCTTACCAAAAACAGGATCAGAGTTTTCTTACGATTCATCAGAAGGGATAAAAGTTTTCTTCCTTTGTGCTTATATAACTTTTCTTCACTCTTATAAGCAGCTGGCAAGCCGGCCATTACGACGCGTATTATCGCGTTTAGATATATTTATTTAATCTGCGGACGACAGACCTTCCCGAAGAGTGCGATAATTATATATATTTTGGATCCGTCCTAATCAGACGCGGTGGCTCAAACTTTTTTACTTAAGGGGGGGGGGGTTCAAGCACATGAAACTTCGATAATTGTTTCGTTTTTACGTACACAATTAATTAAACACCGTTATAAGTGGTGGCACGTCGAAAGTCGAGTAGAATGACAGTAAAATACCAAAATATTACAATCGAGTTACAGATGCACACAATAGCATGCATTTCAACTTAACTTGGGGCCTATAATATACTTAGGACCTTATAGTCGTGGGTAGTTAATTCATAAAATGTTATGATAATTTTAATAAACCAACAAAATAGCTAGGAAATTGTGTGGAACAATGTGTGTGACATTATTAATGACGATACGTTGTTAATTATACATTTATACATTATTTATAGCTGCAATAAGTAGCTATATATTATTATTATATCGATTTTTGTAATAACTACTGAATATAAAACACCTACGGTATAAGCAATTTTAAATTGTGCCGCCTGTGTATAATGTCCTTCGTGATTAATTATTTTATTATAATATTTTATTAATTATTTCAACTTTAATCAATCATGACATAATATTCGTACAGTGACAACACGAATAGGTCCTGTACACAGTCTTTATATTTCCACTTCCCTGTTGTGTTTATTAGTTACATTTTACATTATATATTTTGTAACATTAATTATGAACCAAAAAACTAATATACGTACAAAACACATCTCGGGGTTGGCAACTATATATACTATAATAACAATCAACAATATTTAGATGCTAATTAAAACAATATTTGCATAGTAAGTAAATATAATAACTAATATTTAAACACTTCTTTACACACACATATATATATATATTGTATGATGTTATAAGCACTACCATTCAATGTTATCAGGCAAGTCACGAAGTTTCTACTGGGTTTGTTGAAATAGTAATTAAAATCTGTTATTTTAGCATTATCTGGGCTCCGGCACATTCGCATGTGCATCCAATTATGACATTTAGTCAGATCGATTCAAACAGTTGAGCACATCGCAATTATATTACAAAAATAATAAACCACCATTAGGACTTTTAAAATGATTGAAAAATTCTTCAAAATTATACATAATTTATTAACTCGCTATAATAAATAAAAAAAAATATTTGAATACATATAACTAAAAAATAAAATAACTATTACATAAAAAAAAAAAAAATAGTAATAGGTAATAAGAAGAAAATAACATATTGTTTAGAATTTTTTTTTGAAAACAGTATATTTTAAACAAGGAGTTATACAAAAAAAAATTGAATCAAAATAAATAGTTACATGCCTAAAGTTACGTTTTCCCTACAACATCAAATAGTGAGGATGGCACAGTGTCGTGACGACGACTATGTCTGGACCGGTTGTTGACCAATACCTTTAAACAAAATATTACATTTGACAGTTACGACTACTTACGAGTATCGCATTAGTTTTAAAAAATAAAAATAATATACTTAGAATAAAATCGGAAAAGAACTACTAATTTTATTTTTCGTGATTAAAGTTTTTTACCATACTGGTGGTGATATCGATCTAACCGTATAATAACCCAAAATATATACGATATTGTAAATAATAAAACGTATTGAACTTAAAATACATTAGTCCAAACCGTCCGACTATAAACCTTATAGTTTATTATATATGTTTTGAATAATAGCTGAATTTTATAAATATACAATTTTGATATTTTTTTAATATATTATCTATGTACCAACACTTGTATAGGTTAGGTTACCTATAATACTTCTTCGATGTAGTTGACATATCATAACATTATATGACAAAAACAAGAATAATAAAGAAATATGTACATCCCATAATATATTCTATTATCTGCATTCTGCATACATAATATTGTTATAGTGTATGTGTATAAATATATATTTTATATATATATATGTAATATGTGTGTAATATGTACATGTGTGTGTGTGTGTGTGCTTAATGTATGTACGAGTATTGTACAGTGTATTGTACTACATATATTTGGGTTAGGTTGTCTGCGACGTTTAAACGACATATGAAATCGTATACTTAATATTTATGTAGGACACGCGCTCCGAAGGATAATTTCCAATCGATCCGCAACACGCGTACAATAATAATAATCGTTATAGATAACCATATACCTAAGTAATCAGATTCTGTGTGTGCATGCACATTATAATATCGTACGAAGTGATGATGGTCGTGCTTTGGCAAAAATCAAGAATTCATAACACTATTCCTTACGACATAAAATCGTGATGGAACGCTGCTGAACACACATCTAGATTTTCGTCCCACTACCTACAGAAGTCGTTTGACAATAATAATTAATATTATATTATACGATTTGGTGTGCTCAGTGCGCATACGGTGACCTCGACGTTTATACCCGTGTAATAAGGGTATATTATACCCATTGGATATATTATATTATTGTAGGAGTTTTTCGATTTAAGTATATTATACAGAGTGGGCCACCGCGTTTTCGCGTTTTCCCCCCTATATCTGCACTGCGGGAAAACCGGGAAAACAAGGTGACCCAGCCTGTATAATGTACGTCGGCAGGACCGTAGTCGAGATATTTTCGCGATACCCTTTTATCGCAGGCGGATATAGAAAATTACACTTTCGGTGGCCCTCTTTACTAGCTATAATAACGATAACAATAACTGCAAATAAACGCGATAAATTATAGACGAATCGCATAATAAACCTTTTTAAAATTAAAAATACAAAAACCGATATTTTTCTTCTTTAAAGCAGAGCAGTTTTATTATATAACAACTTCGTATGTGCGCATTTATTCATCGCATGACAATGCTAGACCGACACCCGTTAGGTATTATATTATAGTAATACGATACCTAATACTATATGTACACTCCGGGATCAACAAATTAATAAATTAATGTGAGTAATAAATTTAGGTAATTTATATTTTTATAATGCGTGGTTTCGAGTTACGCAGATACGTACAAAAAAGTTACGAAAAATGTCAAGTGGGGATTTTCCACTCCACCCTATCTCACTCGTAAATAACGCCCGTGATAGTCAGACTATTTCGGTATAGGTATGGCTGGTAGTCGACGGAATGTTTCGTTTACTCGACGATAAAAAGCCCGACGCACCCTAAACGAACCCCTCCCATTTAAGCGATTAACAATTATCGTGTACGCACCATATAATATATATATTATTATTACGACGATGAAACCCGAAACGTGTGTGTGTGTGTACATAAAACCGACGCCTGCTGCAGTAAACACCGGTTGATTGACATCGTATTGGGGGGGGGGGGGTGTACCTACGCTAGACCATCATTTTGTATTTAACGCAGTCGACGTGATTTCCGTTGAATATGTTTTTCCTTTTTCAACGCCGCGGTATGAGTAAGGTGTGACCACACGATACCACAGCGGTTACGAGGTGATGTGTATTATACCGTTGCCACCGTTCGGAGTTTTTATAATTACATACTTTTTTATTTATTTATTTTTCTATTAGAAAACAAGAATATATACAATCTGTAATAAATGTATACAATAGGGAAGGGGTACAAGTATACAGGACAGGGCGGTAAATAGAAACGGTTGGTCCAATGGCCCTATACTTCATAAATTACATACTTACGTAGGTAATATATTGGATTGCTTATATTAATTTTTTTTATCGACTTTCACGGACTGCTCAGTCGGTAGCTTCCTTTTATTCTCAGTAGAAATTTAATAATATTTTTTAGAGCCGGTCGTAAGCGTGCAACGAACACAGAAATTTTCAAACTTATGAACACCGTTTGCCCGCAGCGAGTCCTAAACCTAATTATAGTTACCATTATTATTTCCGTCTCTTTTTGTACGTTGACGTTTTCATATTTTTTTAAGTCGACAAACGCGTCGCTAACGATGTACAATATGTGATATATATATACCTATGCTGACTGTCCAGCCTTGAAACGTGTGATGAAATTTTTTTGTCGGTCGACCGAGGAAATTTAAACGCGTTTTGTCCGTCGAACAAAATCAATCATAAAATCACACCCTACGACTCGAGGCCGGAACTTAAGTGTTCATCGATACATTTTACATGATAATATATTTTGATATCGTTCATTGAAATAGCGCGATCGGCATATTTTAATACACATATCATACAACTTGTAACGAGTGCTTTTGACTATGGCAAGTGCAAACACACGGCATTGTTATGATCTGACCCACATGTACCTATAGGTATACAGTATATACCGTATACCTACACTATAATGGTACCTATTTTATTATAATATACAACTCGCTGTTAATAATTATAATGCTTTTATGTCCGGACGAACGCGAGATCAAAACACAAGGTTTTGCGCGACCGCGCGGACTTAATGAAAACCGTAATTTAGACGACAAAACGTGCATATTATTATTATTATTATTATAACCGCGCCAGGAGGCTGTTGTGTTTTTCCGGTCTCTTATTAAATTCAGAACGAAAACCAATTTGCGAGAGACGACCGCATTTTCCGGGTGACGTTTATTCTATGGTAGTGCACATATTATGTATACCTATAGAGCGTGTGTGTGAAAACACAAAAACGACATTTTCCGGGAGCCCGCTGCGGTGTAATAGAATTCGAATCGACCTAAAAGCCGCAACGCGTGTCCGAGAAAACCCGAGAGGTTTTTCCGCGGGATTGAAGTTGTTGTTACGAGAAATGACGAAAACGTCCAGATGACGATCTAAATCGGTATAATATAATATGTTACGGTTGTTGCGGCTGCGCGAAGGCGACTACGACTATGACGACGACGACGATAATAATAATATTATGGTTGCAGTGGTGTGTTATCGAACTATTTAAGAGTTGCGCCGCCGCACACTATTATTCCACATCCATCACCCACCCGATGTAGAAGCCGTAAAAACATTTTATACATTACTCGCCTCATATTATTTTATTGTTATTATAATTTATTATTTTCGTCTACGCGCGAGTAGTTAATTGCATGCCGAACCCTCTATCTCCGTCTTACATATCTACCACGGTTACACACGTTGGGTGGAACCGATTTCGTGTAGTAATCCTATTCTTAATATTACAGTGAACGATATTGACCTGAATTAAAGGTAAGCCTTAACCTAACCTAAATGCTGACCTAACCAAGAATGTCATAATATGATCATTATTCAATTATCGTGGAATTTCATCGATATAATTTACTTTTAAATCTATAGAATATATAC
This sequence comes from Macrosiphum euphorbiae, assembly GCA_949089665.1. Lineage (NCBI taxonomy): Eukaryota > Metazoa > Arthropoda > Insecta > Hemiptera > Aphididae > Macrosiphum > Macrosiphum euphorbiae. The sequence continues at coordinate 1,926,441 of CARXXK010000005.1, read as the reverse complement.
TTTCTACATTTTCTATTGAGTAAAAAATCAAATATCAATCTAAAAAATAAACGAATTCTGTATGAAACGTTGTTAATGCCTATATTATAATATATCTTACGACATCGAAATGTGCAGAGCAGCCAAACCATCAAAATTACCAAAAACCAAACTACCAAAGTATTCCATTATTCCAATCAAGTATATACACTTTCTGCCTGATAACCGTGGATGCGCCTTTCTAAGTAATAATATACACTTTACACACTTCGATCTATCTAAACATGGACACCAAAACTGCTTCCACCTACCCCCTTCTATAGGTTATTCTGACCCACTTAGCCAAAGAATAATAGTGTCACTGGAAGGTGGCTTCTTTTTATCAGCCAATTCGTGTTAACCACTCGTACGCTTATTGCAAAAATATGGTAATTTAAAGATTGTGTATTAATTCTTAGTAACTCTAATTAAAAGAAATCTACTTATGGACATTTTAAATTTACAGTTTAAATTGAGATATGAATATAGAAAAACTACGAGGGGCCTGGACAATATTATATTATTATATCTGGGCTGGGAGTCTGATTGCAGATCATCGAACTGTAACGTCGTATAGACATCAACGCAAAAGGTTTTGCCAAACGCAGATTATCTGTATCGTAATAATTATATTATGTTATACGCAGACAACACATGCGAGTTCGGCGTCGTCTTAAGTAGCCATCGTCTATTAAAGTAAAACCATAAACCGCATGGACTAGACCCAATTCCGACGGGAACGGTTCATCGTGGCCACACGTGTTTACCATGTTTCCGCCCGGCAGGAGTCTGCAGCCAACGGTTCGGTTCGGTTCGGTTCCCCACTCGCGGGCCTCGCACACGGTCCTTGCAACAGCCTCAGATTTTTTTCAGTGCGAGCCGACCCTCTCGAACGTCAAGACATAATATTTTCCGGTCTGCAAGACTGTCGAGTCGCTGCTGAGTACCTCGGGGTATTACATTATACGCATAATAGTGCCGAAAAAATTATTTTACATAATAGTATATTATATTCCTATACCTATTATAGGTATTATATGACGTATATTAATTGTTATTATATAGTGTATAATATGGAGCTACAACAAATGCAGTCCCCGATAATCACAGTACGCTCGACCCGTCTAATATTAAAATTTAATATATATTTTACCGTCGACTCTACGTATATACAGTGATTAGCAGTGTAGTCCGCGGGGCGACGATGAAGACGAACGATAGTATAGGTAGCTGATATGATAATACAGACCTTATAGTGTCGCGGTCACCGTCGTCGCCAACGCTATCACACGATTATTACCTATGTTATTCGTATATTTATATTCTTATCACCACAACAGGTGTTATCTCTGGGCGCGGATATACTGCCCGAGTACAAGCTCCAGTCTCCCAAAATCCACAAGTGGACGATACTGCACTACAGCCCGTTCAAGGCGGTGTGGGATTGGATCATCCTGTTGCTGGTAATCTACACCGCCATCTTCACGCCGTATTTCGCGGCTTTCTTGCTGAACGAACCGCACTTCAAAGGTCCACGGCCGCTGAGGTTCAGCTTCGAAGACCCGCTGGTGGTGGTCGATTTTTTCGGTGAGTCTCTGCGCCGAGTTTCCCTCCGCGCGGTTTCCACAACAATTATTATTATAATTTTTATTATATCATATCCGTATACAGACGTAGCATAGTATCGTGTTTTATGTTTTTGATATTATATTGTAATGTAGGTGGTAGTGATCTTAATTATTATTAAGTTGATATAGTGTATACCTACTACTGTTTTATATTGTCCGCGGGCCACTGCGTAATTTTATCGAACGACGATTTATTATAATTATTGAGTATCATCGTATTTTATTTCGTTACGAATTCTCGGAAAACTCACTGTAGGTCAGTAGGTCACCTATCATAATATTTACCTACAACCGAATACCTATGATATGACGTTTTTCTTTCGATTTCTTCGGTTTCCGTTATCCGTCGTGTATATTATTATTGTGTACACGTATATAACAACGATGTCTTCCGTTTTCAGTGGATATTACGTTCATAATAGACATCGCCATTAACTTCCGTACCACTTACGTGAATAAGAACGACGAGGTGGTATCGGCGCCCAGCAAGATTGCGTTGAATTATTTCCGCGGATGGTTCCTGATCGATTTAGTTGCCGCCATACCTTTCGACCTCTTGATCGCTGGGTCTTCGGCCGAGACGGACGAGGTACTATCTTTATTTACTCAGTATATAATATTACAATATGGTTATATATATATATTTATGGACTTCCGCGTGCAAAAGTGTCTATTATATCTCGTTCTTAATATAATATCACCTATGCGTATGCGACATAGACAAATGGATGACGCGTAATAGGTACCTATATAACTGGGATTAGGATGTTAACGAAATGATTACAAAACCTCTTTAAAAAAAAAATGTTCTCAAATTCGATGGAAAAATATTTCAAATTTTGCACTCGTCGAATATTCGATACGATAAAATGCGTTAAGAATCGTACTATTTATTATTCATTCGAAATATACACTATGAATTATTTAACCAAAGAAACCGCACGTTTCGTGTTCACGAGTTAGCGTGCGAAATTGTGACACCTACAATAATAACGCCTCGTATAGACAATACCGATATGATATAGGTAAAGTATGTCTGTAAAATGTATATCGTACTACACTTGTGTGGAGTGAACTGCTTGAGCGTACGTGTATACGTTGTCAATCTAATAATAAATAAAAACAATATTTTTAAACGTTTCTTTCCTATTTATTCTCTCTCTGCGCCCTTCGATCCCTGCAGCGTTATATGGGGTCGGCCATCTTGAAACGTTCTCTTAAAAAATATGCAACATATAAAATGTAATTATAAGTACGATGTCGTACGAAATTAATTATTGTTAATTTGGTCCGAAACGTGCACGACTAAAAGAAAAAATATATAACTTATGTAAAAGTCATAAACATCCTAATCCTGATTATAACGAACATTGGAAAATTTACAATTTTTTCGTCCTTAAAATGTTGGCATATTATAGCTTATTATAGGATATACACCTATATTAACATAATATGCGACGATGAGTGATGACCCAATTTCTAAATAAATCCAAGTTTACCGTGCTCAGCTATAGCCTATAGAGATAAATATCGTAAATAACCCTTTTCAGACAATATAAATGCATGCATGACAATAAATTATTAAAATGTATACAACCCTTGGAGTTTTTGTAGTGTATTTTGGATTTTACTCGTATGTTAGTCTACGCGTGATTACCATCCATTTGTTTATCAGCCATACGTTTTTATGTAAAAGATACGATAAAAAATTACAACTTGAATGATAGTGTATCCATGTTGAGTTAAAATGCGTTTAAAAAAATATAAAATACTCGTGATGTTGAAGTCTAAATGAACACATTCATTTCAGACCTAATACACATGAATACACGCGGCTCGCGGTGAAAAAATATATATTATAATGATTTTAAATTTTACATGATTTTATAGAGTTATTTTTTCTTAGCGGATAATTAGACGATACTATTATATTTTATTATTATTATTATTATAGTCGTTAGATTGTGTGTGTCTAATATGACAATAATATTATATTAATATAAATGTTTTGTAGTATATATATATATTATTATTATTATTATATATTTATTATATCACAATAAATGTGGTTTTGTCGTGACAAATTATTATATTATATTAAACTAGGAGTACACCGCAGCGTGTCTGCGATTAAACATATTTATATTTATTATATCACCCTTAACAATAGTTTGATAATCGTTTCAGTTGACTCAGGAAACACAGAAGCCCGAAGAGGTTTGTTTGATCGGACAAAATATTTAGCGTAGTGCGTAGGTCTTAGAACGGACGACGTAGACATAATGTATGATGATAACATATTATTTTGTTGTCATTATTATTATTATATTATGAACGTAGTGTTTTGTATATAATATTATTATACTATTTTAAAAAACACCGTAAAATAAGTAGTTTATTAGTTTTGGTAGCGTCGCGGTAATTTCGCGTCTAGTACCTATATTATGCGATATTACCTATCACCTTTTTATTATTACTATTATTATCACGTATTTAGTACCTAATATATTATAATATTATATAAATATACATTTTTTCAGTGTAACAATGATTATATAATGCATAATAATAGCCTGTGCAAGACAGTGACGGTGGACGAGTTTAGTTTTTGTTTCGTCTCATCATCGTCACTGGCGTATAATACGGAATAATCGGGTTAACGTAAGACGCTCATTATAATATATTCAGTATAAACACTAAAGTTTTTTGAAAACATTTCTTTTACATAATTTCAAGTCGTTGCGAAACAGCATTTTCGTTAAAAAGTTATTTTTTTAGGTACTATATTTGTAAGTCTCCCTCTTTTGAATGACAACGTACGTTTTTAATTTCTTATTCCATAACAAAATATTATTCGGAGTATTTTGACTTAGGAATAAATACATCAAAAACTGCTCGTTGTCATTAAATAATAGTAAATATATATTTTTTTAGTAAAATTGTTGTATTACCTATAACGTAGCGACTTAAAACTATACAAAAAAAATATTCCAATAATCTTTAATAGTTTTTGAAACGATGATTTTCTCACGTTAATCGGATCGTCCGGTACAGTACTGTATAGTGTCTGGCTTGGAAGTCGCGATTTTAACGACCTCAATTTTATACTTTATACGGCCACGAATACGCGTACTTTGCGTGCCAGCCTGCAGCTGTATAATAATAATATCAACACTGATAACAATAATAATACACACGTGATAGCGTGATAATAGTTATAAGACCGTAATAACACCTGTTATCGCCCCGATGGCGACTGATACGATTACAGACCACAACCCTCATCGGTCTCCTGAAGACCGCCAGGCTGCTGAGGCTGGTCCGGGTGGCGCGGAAGATCGACAGGTATTCGGAATATGGTGCGGCGGTCTTGCTCCTGCTGATGGCCACTTTCGCGCTGATCGCCCACTGGCTGGCGTGCATATGGTACGCGATCGGCAACGCGGAGCGGCGTCATGTGGACAGCAAAGTGGGCTGGTTGGACATATTGGCCAACGACACGCACCAGTTTTACTCGCACAACAACACGGGTGGGCCGAGCATAAGGGTGAGTGACGACCCGGGTGGCGGAGAAGTGTGTGTGTGTGTGTTTTTCGAAATTTAATATGATATTTTGATTTAATGATTTTTATATGTTCCTTGATTTATACCTAAATATAAAATTTTAACATAGTATAATTTTCACTTTTTTCGATTTAAAGTATCATTTATAAATGTTTAAGATTTTAATTTTTTCATACTTAATTTCTACTCGTTCCACATTCGTCACTGTGCAACAGACCTACGAAAACGAAATATTAATATAACTTGTTCTCTACTGATGAAACTATTATAGTTATGGACGTATAATAATTGAATTTTAAATTTAAAATAATTTTTTTATAAATTATAAACTGTTTAGTGTATAATAAATAATAATAAAATGTATAAAACGATTATTATTTTGGAATAAATTATTGATTTAAATTTTTTTGATTTATCAGCATAGGGATATTTTAAATATTGTTAAAAAAAAATTTACTTTATTATTAGTTATGATTTCTTAAATGATTTTTAACGAACTTTATAGATATTAAAAATTGAATTTTAAATCGGTATTTAGTCCTGGTTTAAACCTTTTTTTCGACCACCACACATTACAACCCCCCTCGTAAACACCTGTTGATCGATACCATTGTATTCGTTTGTTCTTTTTTTTCCAGTCGAGATACATCACAGCGCTATACTTCACGTTTAGCTCGTTAACTTCCGTGGGGTTCGGAAACGTAGCGCCCAATACCGACGCGGAGAAAGCCTTCACCATATGCGTGATGCTCGTCGGATGTGAGTGAATATAGATTGATGATGTGCGATGTGATGGCCTCCTTAGCGACGCTTGACACATTATACCCGCACATACACCAGTTTTTTTTTGCGTTTTAAAAAAGATTTTTTTGGTCTATTATTTTAGTTATCATAAAGAGTAAAAAAAATAACACGTTCTCGATTCGATCGGAGAAACTACGCGTATAATCGCACATATCTATTATATAATATGTGGATATATTTTTACGAACTCGATTTAATTTGACACAAACATTAAGAGGACGTTGCACCCGCGTGTGTCTCTCCGTCTTACAAATGTACAACATGGAAAAAGCTGTTTTACGCTGGTAGGAACCAAGAACTTCACAGTCACAACGAAGAAACGAAATTTTCCCCACATGAAAAGGATAACTTTGGCTGTGCAATATCGTTTTTATTTTTTCGTTATTGGAACTCCAAAAACAGTTATTAAAGTTTGAAAAACAAATAATAATGGATTTTGAAATAATAAGAACTTTTCGTATAATAGTGATATCAAAAAAATAAAAACGATTATGCACAGCCAAAGTTCTCCTTTATACGTGGAGGAAAATTTAGTTTCTTAGTTATGACTGTAACCTTATTGGTTCTTTCCCGAGCAAAACCGTTTTTGCTATGCCGCACCTGTGTAAGACGGAGACAACATATGCGTGTGCGACGTCCTCTTAATGTAAACCGATAACCCGTTTTTTTATTTAATGATTTTTTTTCGTCAACATTTTCATTAATCTGTAATTTTTTTATAGCACTTATGTATGCAAGTATATTCGGTAACGTATCCGCAATTATTCAAAGGTTATACTCTGGGACAGCCAGGTATCATACCCAAATGCTCAGAGTCCGAGAATTTATTAGATTTCATCAAATACCAAACCCGTTAAGACAGAGGCTCGAAGAATATTTTCAAGTAATATTATTATAATCGATTTTTCCGAAATGTACGTTTTAGAAATAATTTTTTTATTTTTTAGCATGCTTGGACATATACTAACGGTATCGACATGAATAGTGTACTCAAGGGTTTCCCCGAATGTTTGCAAGCCGATATTTGTCTCCATCTTAACAGAAATTTGTTAAAAAATTGTTCAGCTTTCAACGGTGCATCACCGGGATGTTTGAGGTGAATAACTCTAACGCAATGAGCTTATAATAATTTATTACCTATTTACAAATTTAAAATGTTAATACAAATATTTAGAGCACTATCTCTGAAATTCCGGACGACACATGCGCCGCCCGGTGATACTTTAGTGCATCAAGGAGACGTGCTCACCTCTTTGTATTTTATATCACGTGGTTCCATTGAAATACTGAAAGACAATGTAGTAATGGCCATATTAAGTGAGTGTTTTATACGTAAATTTCTACTCAATAATAGATTAATTGTGATCTAATTTATTTTAGGTAAAAACGATATATTTGGGGAAAATCCATGCAAGCATGCCACGATTGGAAAATCATGTTGCAACGTACGAGCATTGACCTACTGTGATCTTCACAAGATCGATAGAAACGATTTGCTCGAGGTATTAGATTTGTATCCAGAATTTTATCATTCATTTAAAGAAAATCTTGAGATAACATACTACATGCGAGATGTGAGTAAATGAGCACATTTGCTACGAACAAAATTATAAAATAAATATTTATCTTGGCAATTAGGAAACACAAGTAGGCGTGGATCCTAGAGCTGGCAGGTTTAGTGGAAAAATCAGGTCAAGATCTAGTTCACAAGAACCAATTGGAGGCACGGCCAATGTTGGTGCGACAAAAAAATATTACCACAGCTTTCATCGAGGGGTATCTGAAAGTTGTATTGGACCGTCAGAGCCACTAAGAGATGATACGAATGAGAACGATAACGTTATGTCTGAGTTCAATAACAAGTGAGTCACATTCAGTATTTATTTATTTTTCATAAATTTGTATAGGGTGTATGAATATTATATTAAAATAAATATTTACAGTGAAAAGTACGCAGACGGTCATGGAATTTTAGAATTTTCTACCGATAAAGCTGGCCAAGATGTAACGCCGATGAATTTAAAATTTGATGACGAAGCAATACAAAATCGAGGATCGACCTTAAATTCAATCTCCGGTGAGTACCTATATCCGTATATTTTTTTTATCTTTCTCTTATTTTAAACAAGTATTTTCTTTGTGTCAATAACGACAAGTATAAAATATAATAATACTTACAGATAATATAGTCAATGATTAGACGAAGGACGGCAAAGCTGTTTTTAGAACCTTTTTATCTCCTTCGATTGTATTGTTTTGATTAATTTTATTAATATAGCTTGTACCATAAAGGTTAGCTGGGATAGTAACCTAAGCTTTGTTATGCGCTTTCTACCCAACAATTATAATAGCGTTTCCTTTAAGGTGAATGTTTATTATTCGTTATTTTTCTTGTTTGGGCGGGTTCAGGCATGTTCAGCCAACTCAAACGTAGTGTGACCGACATTCGCTTGCATGGCCTATCGCAAAAACCACATGGCAGGGACGAGGAAAATGGGAAACCTGGTAAATAAATGGGATAAACATAATGTATACGCAGTATACATAAACATTATATTTGTACCAACGTGAATTTATGTTTTTTACGCCCATCCATAGGAAACTCTGGTGGTTTAAGGACATCGACATCTCACAAACACTTGTTCGCATCTCAGTGTAACGAGAATCAACCACTTCTTGATCACCAGTTACCTAGTGAGAATTTGATTAATTAAATGTCAACATTTAAAACATTCCTCGACTGGATGTGACCCTAATAAATTGTTTAGTTTCAGAGTCTTCTGTGTTGCATCAACATCACAAAGAAAACTGTAGCGAGCACACCAGTGTACAAAACATGTCGGCAGCTGGTTTCAGTACGACTGCATCGTCACATTATGGGACCCCAACAGCCCAGAGCCCCTTACATTCCGCTTGTAAAGCACAAACCCCACCATTTCCCACCACATCTAGTAAATAATCTTGATTAATTAACTATAATTATGACAAAAACTGAACACACAAAACACTCAAATGTTAAAATCTCATTAAATCTTCATCATTTTTGTGCGTACATATATTACACAGTGAAATTAATATTAAACTCTGCAGTAGGTCAAGTATATAAGTATAATAATAGTATAAAATATAATTAGTTAAAATAATAATATATACAGTTATACTTAGATATTAATATTCATTATTTCAAAAAATTAAAATTATACGATACCTTCCCTGGGGAAAATGTTGTAGGACAGTAGGGAAACTGTTGTACAAAGGTATAGACGACGTGTTATAATTTACACAGTTTTTATCATATTTTCTACGGTCTAAATTAGAATTCATGCTCTCGTTTTATTTTAAGTACTAAAAATGAATAATTCAATTTTATCAACTACCTAGTGTCTGTGATGGCTGATAATACGACTGTGATAACGCCTCCATCGCCGCAACGTGTCATAACATGTTCGCAGTGTGGGCACTCCGATGTGCATTATCGTATAGACCGACTAACCAAGCAGCTTGATAACTTGGAACTGTCCGTCTCTAGTGATATCAAAACGATATTGCATATACTCAAGCACAAGAACGGTGAATTGTTGGCAACAGAAGTGAGTGAAGTAAAAAATATACGTTTAGCGATTGATAAATTAATATCTATTGATATTTACACCATGTCAGAATGTTATCAATAAAATAATAATAAAAAAAAAACTATAATTACTTTTAGTCTCGGCCAGATGGATGTAGATTACGGCCGTCGCCTATAAAGAAGACATCGAGCATACCAACAAGCGATCACTTGCCTAGACCCACGTTGGCCGTAAAATTTAGGCGAGGACAACTATTATTAATTACACTGTTATGACAAATAGATATTATATATTGTTATTATACCTACATTTAATATTTTTATTGAATTTGATAATAATATTATGATTTATGGTATTATAGAAGCTCATCACAAGATGAAATGAAAAGCGATAGCCGGTGTCGACAGCAAGCGTCTCCAATACGGCAATCGTCTGATCCTCAAGCCACCATTCCAAGGCGGAGTTATTCCCAGCCTCACGATCTCTGTCAGGTAAGACATATTTTATTTCGTTTAAAGCGATAAAAAATCATTTTTACAACAAATTAAGTACCTCGTTAGTTCGCATAAGGAACATTAGACAGGACACCTGAGTAACTTTTAACGTTATACCTGTACGGCTGTTCAGATTAATAATTAATAATGATATTTTTATAAAATTCGAGGATTTATAAGTCTTTACTATTGTTGAAGAAACAATAAACAAAACAATTGTTTTTTGCACAACATTTAATAATGGTCAGTAGGATTGGTAAATGGTAGGTAATACCACAGCTTATGGGATTCAATAAACCACTATCAAATATTCCGTTTTTAAATTGTACTGGGTATAATAACATTTATGCCAGTAGATAAAATAACATTGTTACGATAAACAAATAATGTACACGGTTATTGATAATAAACATTTCTGACATCAAACGAAAATTATATATAACAAAAATTAGATACAACAACAAAGGCCCAAAAGGTTCCTGTGAAAATCCATTATTATAACGTCAATAGTCCAGGTATATAGTGGGAAAATAACAACATTATTGTACCACAAGTGATAATGGCGGCAAAGATAAAGCCCCGGGACAGAGTAAATAGTAAATACTAATAACAATGTCGAATTGTTTTCATCTCCCGGGCACTGATGACCGTGTGCTAATAATGAAAGTCATTTTAAACACAGATAAATCAATGAAACACCAACGGATTTTCTTATTGTATAACATCAAAAGCTATGCAGATGGATATTTATATAATGATATAAGAGTATCGCGGTAAATTACCATCCGCATAGGAGAAAATGTATAGGAAATTAAGTTTAAAAAAAAAAATGACTACAATTTTACATTTTTACTACTCGCCTTTCTTAACAATTAATAAAACTAAGATCGAACAAAGGAAAATTGTATCATATAATAAACTATAGTTATTAGTTTGAATTCGTTGTACTTCGTTTTATTAAAAAGCCAAATATATTATATACATGTTTGTAAAAATCTTTTTTGTTTTAAAATTAATAATTTGGTATAAATAATACATCTAATATAGTTTTCCCATAGCAATACGATACCATTTAACTTAATAATTAATATCAATATTACAGTGAATTACATTTTAATTTCGGTTAAAAGCATTTGTATCAATATTATTTTTTAAAGTTGTTATTTTTTTTAAGTTATAAATTATTCCTTTTATTTAATATTTTTCTGTTACACAAAATATTTATTATCAATCTCGACATTAAATGCCACTAGCTGAACAAAAATGATGGACTAATTCGACCAATTTTACGACTTCTTGAAAGCTATATAGTATAATTAATAAATATTTATAGAATAGTTTATTTTTAAATTATTTTTTCTTGGGTTGAATGAAATAGTTTAGACTACATAGTTCTTATAGTTCATGAAAAATGAATAAAATGTAAAGTAGAGACTAATGCATCGCGCGCTCTTTCAATGAGCTAAGTGTACTTGAAAAAGTCAAGAGTTTTAGAAACTTGTATTTTTTCGTAGTGTTTTTTTTCTGTGTCTCATGTGCTTGAGTCATCAACATTTTTAAAAAGATCAAAAAATTATGCTATCGTATAATAATAATATAGTGACAATGAAATATAAAACTACAAGCTTTTATTTTTTAATTTCACGAGTCGTAAAAACATATAATTAAATAAAACAATAATAAATGTATGTTGCACAGTTGCAGTACCAAACATTATAATGCAATTATTGTAGCATCATTTAATTAACTTTGGCTGATATGTCGTCTGATTGTATTAAACAACAAAATTATGTAAAATTGTTACATTGTCTAATACGATTAAAACAAAACCTGATTTCGGTCAATACATGTATAAATAACCCAATGTTATTATACAACTAAACATCGGTACATTGTGGAAAAAATACTCTATGAATACTATATGCTCGTGTGTCGAATGAAAACCATAACATTTGATTGCTGGCGAGGTCGGCGGCAAAGTTTGCCTAAAGTAAAACCACTTTTATTGCCTACGATAAAATCGTGATACGCTCCGTTGGTGTTTGATTCGAACATAAATGCAATATACCTATATGCGTCACAGGACGTATCGAAGATTAAATAAAGTGCACACAACTATTTAAACCCGATGCCTTGAAAATATCTTGAAAACGTTCAACGTCAGTATATTGATCGTGTTCACCGACCTGCAGCAGTATATTTTATTAGTTCGTTTGTGCGTATTGTCTATAGTCCAGTGGTCTTCAACCACGACGAGTCGCCGTGTGAGCTTCACAATTGGGTCACGATGAGTGCTCCTTATACTTTCGATAATCAAAAACAGATTTAAATCTAAAACTTATATAGGTAGGTTGTAGGTACAATACCTATGAGATTGGTATAATTTGATCGATTTCATTCCAATCCTGCCTCAGCCGAATATGTTTTAGTAATAAATATAATATTATGGTCTCAAACAGTACATTTGATATCAACAAAACTATTAATTATGACCTACTTAATACTTATGATAAATTATTTATTTAAAATATTATTACATATATTTCAAAAAAAATTTAATTACCACCAAAACGAGTGGCGAATCCGAAAAGATTGAATACCACTTGCGTCTGGTCGTCTATATTATACTAAAGATGCAGTCTAAGTTAAACGTGTTTAATGACCGGCTATGTGATGACAACTATCCGGTGGACGTATAATATATTGTCTTTGCTCGGAGAAAACTGTCTGGTAGTTTTATTATTTTCAGATGTCGACCATAAAATGATTGAATCATATTATAAAGTATACAACATCGTCTGATATCTTTACTAAAAATATGCGTCACGCATTGCAATAGATATAATATATACGTACATTATTATCGAACGTTATTTTTGAAGTCAGCAAAAAAAAAAAAAAAATTATACATTTGATAATTAAATTTTAACAGACTTTTTTATAAATTACTCAAATGTAACAAAACTAAAAAGTATTATTTATTTATAATTGTACATAGTTCATTAGAGCTTACACTATTTTATTGTGGTTTTTGCTTTTAGTTATAAAAAAAAAATCCATTAAGTGATTAACGAGGTGGCTAATAATAATAATAATAATAATAATAATTAAATAATATAAATAATAATCTATACTGTTAGCTCTTTTAGTATCATTGTGATCATACATTTATATAATAACTTAATATGAAATATTATATTTTAACGGAATTGTAAAAATATATTACATTAATTTTATGTCGTGTTTACAGACCCAACAGAGTCGTTTTATAAGGGATACGCCATCGGCTAACCTATTCGATGTATCCAAGTGAGTAAACTAATCCAATCTATAATATACATATAGATATAGTACAAACGTATATCATTGCAAAATGTAAAAAAAATAGTAATAAAATTATCGAAAAAATTGTTATTGATATTTGTTAATAATAGGTACTGCAAACTAAGACTCGGACAGATATAAAATACCTATTTTTATAAAGTACCATTTAATTACTCTGAAAAGTGTTAAATACATTTAAAAAGATTCTGAATAAAATAAACAAAATTTCATATTACACATTTTTACACATTTTCCCATTTTCCCATAATTGTATACAAATATTGGCGAAAAAAAATTTTTTAAACAAGAACAATTAACTCAATCATAACGTGTTTGTCAGTATATGTGTAACAGTGTAACACTATAATGTAACCTGAATCCTGATGTATAAAATGTAAATATGTACTTTTTATTGTAAGGTACACATGTTATACTTAAATCAGCCTACTGTCTAGTGAATAAAAATGTTCATACTTTTAACGTTTTTAGTGTAAATCCCCAGGTACTTAAAAATATAATTACCTACTTGGTACAATATTGTGTACTATATATTTTGAACTTAATGGTAGCATAAAACTTTATGGTTACTACATATTTTTGGTATTTTAAAGTTAAATTAAATTTGTTATCTTATTGTACGAAGTTATATACATTAAATATTCATTACGATGCAAATAATATATGATACACACCTATCACATTATCACGTATATAGGGATATCATAAACTTTAAAAATATAAATGACTGCAGACCCCCTTAGCACCACTTTGAGAAAAACGCTACCATCAAAATTAAAATGTCCAACAATAGTGGGCAACAGCGCCCCCTCCCCCCACGCCGGGAATCGCTGATATTTTTTATGCGAATACATCATCGATACGACATATTAATCAAACATCAAAAAACAATAATAGGACAATAGATTATTAAAAAAAAAACCCCATTAAAACGACGACTATACGATTGTATTATATACGACTTATTATAGCATTGTAATAAACGTTTATTGTGCACATGATATATTATAGCGTGACGACTGTAGCAGACGCCACACCACCGGTGGCCAGTCTGAAACGACAGCAGTTCGCCAGCTTGCGGTGCAATACTAGTTGTTCCAGCGATGAAGGCAACGTAATAGAGTTCACGCCACTGGCGCCACTGGCCAGGCTAGACTCGTTACACGAAATGGTACGATGGATGTTATTTTATATTAATAAATTGTATTGTTTTATACGCGTCCGTGTATACCTACGTGGTATTGTGTTTTATATCGTATAAATATATATAGATAGAACCCCGAATCAAACTGCGGTGTTAGGCGGTGGTTAGGGCGTTGGTGGTTGGGGGTGAGCTCGAGGTAAGGGACATGGTTACGGGTCTGCTTTTCGACAGTGGAAACGTGCTTTTATCGGTTTTTCATATTTTATGCCGTGGCCTCCAGCTGATAAATATACGCGATTGCAGCTATTGCCGTTGTTCGAGGTACGATAAAACCAATAGCGATGAAATCGTTTGCGGGCATTTGGCGGAAAAAAGTCGGTCATCGAAAGCTTCGTGAAAGCTACTCCGTCTACCGTGTGTCGTAAGGTACACGGCAGTGCGCAAACTATGTAACACTGTAGCAGACTTTTTGAAACGTTTTCCCTTGAGGCTGTCGAAAGCGAACCATTTTTAAGGGGTCGAATTTAGGCAATATTCTATATTCATCTTGAGTGATGTGTGACTGATCGCTAGTGTGCGTGAGTTCCCCGAAAGCTTTATGTAATTAAACACAAACTACGGCTACGATATTCTTGTTAATCAGTAACGTACATATATACAAGCGCAGTTACAAGTCACTATATACTCTGCGATAAAAAAAGTTTGAACACAAAGGTCCCAAAAAGCAGGAAAAAATCCCCCCTTTCTAAAACCCCGATTTTAATTTTGATACATATTTGAATTCCTTATTTTCTTTTCTTGGTTGTGTAGGAAATGAGTTTTCGTTTTTTTTGTATCGTCAAATAGTATAGTAACCGAATAAATTGTCTTTTTAAAAAAAAAATATTTACCTATACTTTATGGTGTTACTAAAAAAAAAAAAAAAATTAAAAGAGAAAAGAGAAAAGAGAAGAAGGAATTCAAATATTTTTTAAAAATTAATTTGGTCTTCTGAAAGTTTATTATTTTCTTTTGCTTATTGGTCTAAATGCATGAAAAAACGACCAGCTTTCAACATCTTTTACTTTACACGGACATTTATTGACTCCTTCTTGCAAATACGTAACATACCAAATGTACGCTCAGCAGATCACGTTTGGCTTCGTTTCTTCAAAAATTGTAGTGAATCGAAATAGGTATCATGAAATTTCAAGGTAGAAACATTATCTGTGTCTGTATAATATTATTATTTTTTATTTATTTATTTCAAACATTACGGGCAGAGCCCGTATAATATATACGGTTAATTCAACTTACATGATATAATAAATAATAACAATATTAAATATTAAATATTTCATCATTGAATTCAAGTTTAATACAATCCATTATACAATGACCCATTTGTAACCTACTGTACAGCAGAACGACATCCACTTACCCGCTTTTTACCGTCAAATTTCATTGTTGGCTGATTCACTCCAATTTATAAGCTATCGACGCTAAAACGTGAACTGCTGAGAGTAAATTTACGATGTTACGCACTTGTAAGACTGAGACAACAAAATATGCCTGTGAAGCGTCCTCTTAACTGCGTAGTCGTTTCGTACTTTTCATAATATTACGTTGTATATTTTACTCTTACATA
Organism: Macrosiphum euphorbiae; assembly: GCA_949089665.1. NCBI lineage: Eukaryota > Metazoa > Arthropoda > Insecta > Hemiptera > Aphididae > Macrosiphum > Macrosiphum euphorbiae. The sequence goes on along the minus strand of CARXXK010000005.1, from coordinate 1,910,248 downwards.
ACTGGTAGGTCCTTAATAGTAGGATGCACACACCGATATTAAACCGACGTCAGCGCTTAGACGCTTCTTTGAAACAGTGTTCGATCGGTATCTAGTAATGAAAAACATTTTAAAAACAATTATCAGTTTAACGCATTGCTACTAACCACGCGAGAATAAAACGATATTGTTGCGTGAGGTGAAAACAAAGAATTGATAATCACCAAACGATTTTTTTTTATAGACCTGTTCTATTTGGTTATATATTTCGATAACGTCATTTTAAACATACCTATTGCATTAAACGGTTATAGGATGGTCGATATGCCCTCTATGCTAATTTCATATTATAAATTACAATTTATAATTATATACAGAATATCGAGACGGGTCGCTCTACCCACACTGACCTGGACGTCTATCTCATATATACGCAGCGCATCCCATACATCTCTTAACTTGAGTATCTGCAGGTGCTAAGCCCCCAAAAATGTCCATAGCCCCCCCAAACATTTCCTACATTTCGTTTTAAGCTTATTCAATATTATCAAAGTAAGGCTTTAGCCCCTCCCCCAAATCCTAAACGCAATTTGCTGCAGGTACTATACCGTCACAATATTGATTCAAATGTATTACTATTGTAACACCTCCCACCCGCCAATTGAAAATGTCTGGACCTCACCAACACCTAATCAATAATCATTAGTCATACCTACCTACTGCAACAAAAGTTACGTATCAAACAGATATTATGACGAATGTCGTTCAACACATGTAATATACGACTGTAAACGTACGGATTGAGAGGACCCTACAGAGACATTAAATTGTTGTCTCCGTCTTGCAAGTGCGTCAAGTCATAGCAAATTTAGCAGATCGCGTTTAGCTCCCTTAGTTTAAAAATTAGAGCGAACTGACCTCTTATAAAATGTAAAGGTAAGATTTATATTATGAGAATCTCATATGTTTTTTTATTATATTTTCATTTTAAAGCGAGTTATGAGAATTTTATGATGTACAAGCAATTTACAATTTTAAAATACTCATAACTCGCTTCAAAATTAAAATATATTAAAAATCCTTCTGTACTCCAGTCCACTAGAGAAGATTACAGTTTGGCGGACTGACGGCGGAGACCGTTCCGAGGGCCCATTTCCCCTACTATTTCTGCTACTGTGGCAGGAAGTGAATACAGAGTGTATGAAGGGATATCATATTACACATAGTTCGCGGAGTCGGACGAATTTTCGTTGGGCGGCTATAATCTTCTCTCGTGGGCCGGATTATAGATAATAGCCCTATATAATAATCTTACCTTTAAATTGTATAAGAGGTCAGTTCCCTCTATTTTTGAGCTAAACCTGCTGGGCTTAAAACTTTCAATGTTACGCCCTCGTAAGAGACGGAGACAACAAAATGTGTCCGTGCACCCTCCTACGGATATCGATCGAAATATTATAATATTGAGTGACTTACTGTTCGATTTGTTCGTCTCGCAGGATACATCAGAGACGCAGAGTCGTACGAGCAGTACGACGGCCAGTCCAACGCACCAACAGCAACAAGGAACCGGTTTCTAGCGTCGTCAGCACCCACTGTGACGAGGGCGCCATCATATATTCACGAGCTTGTTTTTGACTCTTCGTTTCAATTTTTTTTCTTTGATTTTTTTTTTTACATAAATCACGAAAAGCTTTGCTCTCGAGTAAAATATACGTACATCCACTATAAATGTTGACATTTTTATTCGTAAACACACGTTTTTAAAGAAAAAAAAAACAATTATTTATCTAGCGTTATTTTTGTTAAAACTCATCTACGGATTTTATATACGCTGTAAAAAAAAAAAAAAAGACGAATAATTTTTTATAGGGGTTTTAGAAGATCGAATTTCATTTTAGATAGACAAGCGTCGACTGGGAACTATATTATATTATATATTATAAATTATAATATTATTATACTTGGTTTTTATTATATGTAAACTATACGGAATATTGAATTTTTATATTTTTAATTTTAGGCATAATTTGTTTATTTTTTATCAATAGCAATTTTTAAACACACTTTGCTTTTTAGAAAGCTATTTGTACATTTTTTTTTTTTTTTTTTGTAATAGTAAAAATGTAATGTTCGTTCATTAATTACCTGTTCTATGTCATTGTCACTGATCCCTACAGCTTCCAGTTACTTATCCGATACCCAATTTTTTCGTTATTACCTGTCAATGTACTAATGCGATATTGTTTTGAAGCAGGCCCGTGTTACTCTCAAACGCATTAAATTCTTCCTTTCCGTATTTGTCAATATTGTATTTTCCCATTATTTGTAGACTTTAAACCTCGCTTTTTATGTATCATTTTTCCGGTATATTAATTGTGGTTCTACAATATTATTATATTATGCTAACAATAAATTGTCTGTGCAATAATAATATAATAACAATAATAATGATTGTTTATATCCACGTGCTCACGTTAATTATTGTAAAATTTTTACATTTTATATTTTATAAGTAAACAAAAAAAAAATAATTATTAATGAACACCAATATAATTCCTGTTACAATTTGTTTACCACCATCAATATTTTATTTTATATCGTTTTGTTATTATAAACTATATATTATTAAAAACAATCAACTGTATTGTAGTTTTAAACAAACAAATTCCAAATTTGCAACGAGACGCAAAACAATTTACATGATGACTGTTGTACCAACTATAATCAATCGAAATAAACTGTAGAAAAATAAAACTTATTGATCCTATTTGAATAAGTATGTCATTTATCTTGAAAAATATGTAATGCAAGTATAATTTGAAAAAATTTTAATTTTCCTACCACAATACCTATACTACAATGATTAATGAAAATGTTTTTTCCTTGTTCAAAATATTTGGATAGAATAATATTTTTGATTTATTAGGCAGTTATGTTAAGTATACTATAATCATTTATTTCAATAAATAGATAATATGTAAACGCCAAATAATTACTTTTTTAAACAATCTTGTAACATGGTTACTTTTTTTACTCGTAAATAGTTTAGTAATGTTCTAAACTTACTAATGTACCTATTAAGAATACATTTTATATCCATATAGACTCATAGTGTGCTCTCGTAAAATTAAATATTATATTTTTACTAAACATAAAACATCACCGCGTCATAGAGACCACAATAATGAAAGTGTATTCAAAGTGTAATAGGTATTATGGTAATATTTGAAATACAATTTAAATAATGAAATAATCATATCAGCCATAAATTATTATTTTCTAAGCAAACATTTTTTTTAAATTTCAATAGTAAAAGCAATATAGAAATTTGAATAATTAAATATATTATTTCTGGATTCGGTCAAGTTCACGGCCTATATTGTGAGATACAGTTATCGAGAAATCGCTTGGCATGTCACACATGTCACCCCCCCCCCCCCCCTAGACAAATGTGAAATAATTATAATTTTTTGTTATAGTAAACAATATTAACTATTTTTACCGATGATATTATAATACATGGCATATTATATAGGTATTTACCATATGTATACATCGTTTATCCATGTTGTGTATTTATTTTCCAAACAAAATCAATTTGGTTGGCTCTTAATTATATATTATGATTAGAACAATCGTTCGGTTTTAACGACTGCACCGAAGAACTGTGGATTGATAAGGATGTGAGAAAATGATTAGATACATACTTGATACATAATATTATAATTTTCGCCAACAAATTGCCCGACGTCTTGGCTGTAGCCCATAAGCGTAAAATATGAACCAAACTCAAACCAAAAGCTCAAAAATAAATAACCCATAGGCGCAAAAAAAATTACCTTTTTAATAACCCATAAGCGCAAATCAATTTTATAAAAATAATGTAATTTATTAAAATCGTAGTTTTTATTAATATTTAATTTTACAGTGATATTAAAATTAGTGATATTTAAATTAGTTAAAAAAAAACTGTAAAAATCAAAAAATTAGTATTAAAAATCTGCAAAAATTAAAAAATATTATTTTGGGTATTACTTTAAATTAGTTAAACAAGTATCATGAGTAAATAAATTAATATATTAAACTAATATAATAATGAGTAGGTACCTTAAAATTAAATTTGAAATATGAAGCCTTCAAGTATTCCAATCTGGAATTTTTTTCTTTATTCAAGGTCCCAGTTTGTGTGTTGGAGATGACTTTAGATTTGTGATTCGTAGTTTTTCGACCATTTGACTGTATGTTTTAAATAAACTTCTGCTTAGTGTGCTTTAATCACATTAATAAAATTATAATTATATGAGTGCGGGTTATAATTTGATCTTTCAAATGACTGTGACCACAGTATTATGAATATGAAATATTTTTCGTTTTCCGTCAAAATGTTGGATATTTCAGACTTAGTTTGAATAATATAAGTACATCGCCCAGGTATATCTCCGATTGCCATTAATCGTGGATGTCTGTTCTTAAAATTATTGAACACAATACGTCAATACACCTTTATTTTTGTAAGTTAATATGTACAATGTACATGACATTTTAATGATTCATTCTTGAAGACTTATAATTTTAATTATAACACCGAAATATAGGTGGATATCTGGTATTTCAAAATTTCACTCGAATTTCAATTAAAAATAAAACTGGTCGATAAGCCATATAAGTAATAATCTATATAGTTGCAAAGCTATATAGTCATCAAAAATCCCATTTGATGTAAATTTAAACTGTACTATATGTCTATATGTTTACTATTATATATTGTATATTACAGTTATTTTAAATGATTATCAGCCGTCATCGTATATGCTGCAGACATTATATTTATAAATGATAGTTGGTAATAATAAGTTAAAAAAAAACAGGCAAGAAATTTGCAATATTGAGGAACCAACTAAATTAAATTTGGTATCAGAAATAACCCTAAACATTTAAGACCTAATGACTATACACAAAACGTGTACACACATAATCGCAAAGTCAATACGTCATTCATCGTTCCGTTGAGAATTTAAAAGACTTATATGACAGCATATTATACATCGAGCACTGCAGTACACCTAATTCATATTAAAATAAGGATCCTCGTTAAAATATTATAATCTAAAATCATAAAATATTATGATCCCGTGCACTTCGTTGTAACCATTAAATATTCCAACTCTATATGAATAATAAATGATAATTGTAATACTTTTCCTTATAACTGTTAATGAAACTGAGAAATCATTATAATATATTAGATTCTGAGCGGAGCGATTTTACAATGGTGTTTATTATTATTTTTTTTTATTCTGTACACGAAATTTCTACCAGAAGGAGTGCTTTGATTTAAACACAATAAATAGTATCTTATCTTTTAGCAAATTGGATCAAGGTGGTACTTTAAAGAGGTAATTTTTCGATATTCTCAATAGTTATTTAATGTAAACGGAAAAACCACCGACAAATTACGAAAAACCGCTAAAAACGGGATTTTAATTGCTTTGTTTATCACTAAAATAAAAAATATAATTATACATATTTGTTTCTTAACACGGGTTTTAAGGTCAAAGTATTACGAACTGAAAATGGCTTAGAATATGTAAATAAAGAAATAACAAGTGCCTTACAGAAATATGGTATTTTTAGCCATCAAACAACAGTTCCATACACACCGGAGCAAAACGGGAGATTGAAAGAGATAACCAGACGATAGTATAAGCAGCAAGGACTATGTTACATATAAAAAATCTAAACAAAACACTTTGGGCAGAATATTAGAGTAAGGCTGCCAATACCTACAATCAACAGATAAGGTATGAGTTCAAAGATATAACACCGCATGCAATTTATTTAAAAAAAACAACTTGAGATTAAACATTTAATAGTTGTTGGCACAAATATTTTTTCACATATGGCAAAACGTCAAAAATGGGACCCTACTCAGGGGCGGACTTACCATTTTTCCGCCCCTAAGCATTACAACACTAGCGACCCGTACATTGGAGTGCTTCCATGGGAGGTGGGGAAGTCTTGACGGTTCCATACTGTATTATGTTCTCCTTCGAGTTTTTTGATTACTGTGGACATGAAACATTAAAACTATGTACCTTTTAAGTCAAATTGGTCATTTTGAAGGAGGAGGAGGGATCGCAAGCCGTCTATTTGGTAAAATTTCTAGTTTGGTTCAGGTACTAACCTTTTCGAAATGAAGCACAAGTGTCACCTTTGATTTAAAGTGATCGTACTCAATCAATAGAAATGTTACATAAAATATTATTTGAAAAATAACAGTATATTGAGTGAAGCTGCGGTTTATTGACAGTCGTTTAAATGACGGGGCAGTTGGTCTTATATAACTCTTATTTGGATTTCACAAACCTATATAATTATATATGCACTCATTTAAAATTATTTACAACTACACTTAACTCTTAAAGTTCTAGGAACTTGTGATTATAATATTGAAATATTTTATACTGTAGGGGACACCCTCATAAAGTCAGTAGCACAAGTCACAATCATAACAGACACATTTAAGGTGTAATATAAAAATATGTTGGCAACTTGTTGGACAGTGTTGGATTATTCCCCGATTATAGTTGGTAGACCATATTGTGGTAGATTGTAGTTGGAAAATAAGAAAATCGATTTTATAACTGGTTTTACGTAAGAATACCCGTTTTTCTTTAATTATTTTTTCCGTGGTTTCTTTAAAAAGTAACACAGACATTTTCACAATTTGACCCCTTCCCCCTCCAACTACCTAAAATGTTCAACTAGATCCAACTGTCTACCAGAAACCAATCTCAAAATGGATATTAGAAGCAGCATCTTCACTACCCCAATAGGTAACACAACAGACACGTAAATAAAAAATCAATACACTCGGCACCGAAAAATACAAAAAAAAACTCTATCGTTGGCGTATAATATTTCGAAGTGCACAAGTATGTTATTGAAAATCAGAAAACCAAAGAAAAACAAAAATACAAGAGTCAGTCAAAGTCTATATAGCGCCAGCTAGTGTCGAAAATTAGCTGCCAGCGTTGAGATGCCGAAAACGACGCCGATAGAGTCGATAGATGACGCTGCTATTATCAGCCACAGATTTTATGATATCCTCGTCGTCACCGTTATATTTTACAAGGTTAGAAGATGTCAATGAATTTATTTCTATAGATAATGTCTACATTATAGTTCCAGTTTATTGTTAACGATAAATTATTAAAAACACAAGTATTTAGTTTCAATTAAAATAATAAACAATACAGTCGTATATTTCGTAGCATTCATAATTCAAAACATAACAGAAAACGAGAATTCGTAAAATACCCGAAAAAATACCATAAGTTACTAAATTGTCATACGACGCACTGACGAACAGTGACGTAGCCGGATGGGTGTTTTTGGTGTTGTAACCACATTTGCCATTTGTGTGCAAAGACTATATTTAATGTAGAAAATGTAACAGAATGATCTGACAAATGAAAAAAACCTTTGTTCTAATCAATAGTTTAACATTTTTTTCTGTATGCATTATTTATAGACGCTTGTGTTACAAGTTGTTTACAATATTTTTTAGAAAAATGTTGATGGTAAAAACGTTTATTTTAGTCAAGTAGTTTACTTTTACAATTTTTTTGTTTAGAGTAAATTCATTTAAAACATAATTTTTTTTTTAAACATTTCTTTTTCAGAATTTTCAGACATAAGTAGCTATAAGTAAATCTTAAATTATTTATTTTCTATATAATTATTTAAATAATTTTTGTCTTACGTGTTACAAATATAAATTTGTATTTTTGTATGATCTTTCTGTTACACCCTATAATACGTACATGATTCAGATACCTATAGTTATTATAAGCAATTTGTTGTCATATTATGGTTCTTTTTTATATTTGATATTATTATTAGGTATTAAGATTTATTACTATAACAGAGTGTGCTTGAACGCCGTCAAGTGATATTAAAATATAAAATTAACGTCGGTGAAGTTGGCCCACCTAAGTACTGTGAGTCTTTGCAATTTTTTTTAAATCTATGCCATTATTTTTCAAGTCATTTGCAAAATTTGAAAGTCTAATTTTAAAATTTGCAAGTCAAAATTTTCACAAAATTAAAAGTTGGGCCAACTTCACGTAGCTCACCCATTTTGACCCAGAACTTCGAAATCGGTATCAAACTAAACCTAATGATTAGCAAGTATTTGGAAGCCCTCTTTTGAAATTTGCAAGTCCTTTGGGCTGCTGCTATGAACTTTTGAACTTGTTAAGTTGGCCCATTCTGGCCTAGGTGGACCAACCTCGCGAAAGTATACAATTAAGACACCCCTCTAAAAACAAATCATGGTTACGAGCATATCGACGAGTATTGTAGGCCTATACTTCTATAATTAATATAATTATACACTAGTAACGAATTAGTATTTATTACCGTAAGATCGAGTGTAAAAACAATTTAAGGTAGGTATAAGATAGGAGAAGTAATGCTAACGCGGTTCCTCGTCCATCCTTTGATTAACTCGTAAAAAAAAGTAGGTATACCTATATTGGTTATTTTACCTACCATTCGTTATTAAAACCTAATATTTTGTCTTCGTTAATTATTTTGAGCGCAGTTCCGAATGATTATACTATGTAATTATTTTACAATGATGTGTTTTGTTCAATAAATTATTTTAAAACAGTAATATGAGTTCGTATTATTGTTTTCCAGGTTTTTATATGCATTACCTATAGTTTATAATATATATATTATATATATTTTTTTTTATTGATTAAATCCACGGCGACACTGGTCAATTGGTAATATATTATTACAATATACTTTATACCGCGTCAACGATATTAATTTTAACTGCTTCAGTAAAAACTCATTATTTCAAAAACCGTATTAACATAAATCTATGCATGTCTGTGGTCATGTTGCTGGGTGTAACTGAGTAAATAATATAACATTCTAAATGTAAAACGCAACTTGACCGTAGCTGGGCCGTAGGGATTTCATTTATCCATACGGCTCAACGATACACGTTGAATTAATATTTTCTTAGTTTTATTTTTACCAAAACTGATTTCAGAAATATCATGGAGAGGGATAAGAAGGATATCCTAAGATAACATCACCTCCGAGGCTCAGCGGTATAACAGGGTTCGAAATTTCAATGTTACTTGAACGCATTATACGAAATAATATTTTAACATAAATTTATGCATATTATGTGGTCATGTTTCTGAGTGTAATTGAGTAAATGATATAAAATTCTAAAATTTAAAATGCAACTTGACCGTTGCTTCGGGCCGTAGGGATTTAATTTTTCTTCGTGATTCAACGATAGACACCTACCCTGCAACCATCATTAATATATTCTTAGTTTTGTATTTGCCGGGAGAGGGCGCAAAAAAGTTTTCAGAAATATATTACGGAGAGTGACGAGAAGAACATCCTAAGATAACAATATCACCTCCACTGCTAAGTGATAAGGGTTCAAAATCGGAAATTCCACTGTTACTTCAGCGCATCGTCCGGTAGGACAGGCAGGTCTGACCTCTGCAGAGGTACACTCGGTGCATAATATCAGCTGGTAATAGTGGTACCACGTAGGTAGATATAATATGTAAATAATATTCTATGACCGTCACCGTCGCGATGGCCTCTGGTGTCGGACATCTCGGCGAGTCTGCCGACAGGAGGACGAGCGCGATTTTCGACGAGATCCAAAACACTTTCGAGCGGAGCGGTCATCGCGCAAGTCTGGCGGTACCGCCGTCATAACAACAAGGGCGAGCGCTTCCCGTCGTCGCTGACGTCGTGTCGCCCCCACCCCCCAAAAAAAAACTACCCCCTACCCCCAAGGTGCCCTCTTCCTCGGGAAACCCTTCTCGGCGACACATTCGCGCGGCAGTGTTACGGCGTCCGCAGTGGTACGACGTACGGCCGTCGACATGGACGCGAAGCCCGCGGATCAGCGAAAGTCCAAACGCGATTTCCGATACGCCGAATCTCAGCTCCGGAATCTCAACACGAAAATCGTAAGTTTTCGGCCTGTCTGTTACTCTCTCTCTCTATCTATAACTCTTCTGTCGAGCTCGTGATGTTATATTATTTTCCAAAAACGAGCGGGACGATTGCCTATGCACTGTTGCACATCATAACAATATTATTATAATATGAAGGTTATATTATTATTGAAATTTACTTGAATATATTATATATGCGCATTGCGCAGTAATACAAAGCGACCGGTTTCGTGATAAACGTTTCGAGGCCAATTCAGTAGCTATGTATTTTATTCGATCGTACACTTATGTGTTATACGCGATAATTTACTTTCATCTGAGATCCTCGATCGTGAATTTATGTAACCATTCATCTGTTTGATTGATTAGAGCTCGTGTGTTCGTTTACAATACGGAATTGAACGGGCGAAAAGACATTGCCACAGATAGAAAAATTCAAATTTTAAATGAAAAAATAATATAAATAATTTATATTTTTCATTATTTTAATTATCCACTAATTATTGGTGAACAATTAAAATACCATTATTATTTGATTTTAAACCAAAAGGATAACTTTAAACATTCAAAGTTTCAATGAGACAGTAGGTCTCATAGGTTTCATATTCAAACATTAACGGTGATATTTAAGATTTAAATACGAATCAGTAGAATCAGATACATACATAATATAGGTACAATTAATATATGTACCAAATGAAAAATTGTTTATTTTCTTTAATTTTATAATAATTTATTTAAACTGATTATCTAAATAAATTCGATTAATTTGTCAATTAATGAAAATAATGAAGTTATTCGAATAAAAACAAACCATTACATCAGATTGTCTTATGTTTAAGTTTACTTTAGAAATGTTGATAAGTAATGTTTAGAAAAAATATTTACATTTTAAGTTTTCTTTTTAAACTTGTACTTTATTCCTTAGTAATCTTTATTAAAATACAGTTTTTATATTATTTCATCAACAATAGTTGGTGAATAAACAAAGCAGTTATAAAAATGAATAGGTAATAAACTTTTTAATACAAATATATATTATTTTTTTTATAAAACTACACTATGGTTTTACATAAATATTTTGCATATTTATTACAGTTTCTCGGTAAAGATATTTCATGTTTTTATACCAAAAGGTTAAAATACAATATTAGTTTAAAATTTATTTCCCTTACATAATTTAAGATTTACGTATACTTACAGGAATTAAAACTAAAATTAAAAAAAAAATCTTATATTACTCTTGGCTGTGAAACAAATCGTATGAATAATTATTTGAAAAAAAAAACATTCTGATAATTTTCCAATGGCCCACTACATTTAATATATATTACGGGTATAAATCATGGTATAAATACCATGGTATGATATAACTTTTAAGTACCTAAGTACTGAATAATAATTGGTATCTACTACAAAAATACTAGATAGGTCCACACGTTATAAACTTAAGACGTTTCCCATTAATGCTGCGTAATATCCTACTCCTAATAGCGTTGTATAATACGTCTTGTGTCTTGTATGCAATGCGATCACGTTAAGACGTAATACGTTGTTAGATTTAGGAATATAAATCGAGATTTATTTTAAGATAAACAAAAGAAAAAAAATGTGAACTTTATTGATCATTTTTCACTGGTGTAGGATGTTATTTGGTTGTATAAAAATTGAATGAATCTAATATAAGCTGTTACACTCATGTGTTAAACGAATTTAAAAATTATCTTTTATAGTCTTATTTTTCTGATTATTATTCAATACTAAACTAGATAATAAGTAATTATCGAATGCGTATTATGTAGGTATTCACTAAACTGCCCTAGATTCACTTACCATCTGATCAACTGGTGTTTTAATCAGATCGAATTGGTATGAACGAATTTATTTTTTAAGACAATCTATTTGTATTAATAATGTCCTTTGAAAGTCTGTATACGAATAACTTAGATGCAATTTAGCTGAATTTAACTAACGTTGATCACATCGATGCAATCATAGGCTGTCACAAACTTTGCCTAACGTTGAATAGAATGGAGATTTTTTTTGACAATAAGTAGAGATCAATAATAAACATTATTTTATACGAACATCTCAAACTTCTATTTTTACTAATATTTATGTTTGATGATTTAATTGACTAGTTTTTTTTTAAGGTCATTCTTATTATTGTCCGTAAAATTATTGGTCTAGAATCAAAATTCACTAAGTCAGAGCCAGGTTAAATTGTATCATTAACACTTATTAGTTTTAGATATTGAACTAAATGTTATTCTACTTAATATAATATTAATTTTACTCTATTTATAATATTTTTGATGACAAAAATAATACTATTGAATAATAAATAATAATAAAAAAATTCAAACTTAAGTTTTCTATGGATATTATATAATATAGATATCATGCTAAAAGTTAAAACTGTTCTATTATCAACATATTTTGATATGTACAATCACGTATTCATATTTTATAATCAAATTTTAAATTAGACTCGTTCAGTCAAATTTACTCTTGAAAATATGGTTGTTCAAAATAGGTGTTTGTATTTTTAAAAATACAAGCTTAACTGCACATATAGGACGTAAAACGAGCTTGTCAACAATGTCCCGATACAATCCAACATAATCCTGACGAGAAATGTATTGTTATATTATTATGAAAAAATTATCAAACTGTAAATATATATTTTATACAGTGGACAGTACTAATAATTTACAATTTACAATTTTATAATTTTTACGAATATGAAATTAATTTATACGAATATGAAGTCCATTTTTATGTGTATATAAAACTCTTATAAATTATAATTCAGACTAGGCTGACTTAGTTTTATATTTTCTATCGGTCTTTATCAGAAACTCATACAATAATTCTATTAATAGCTAAATACTATATTATTATATTTTTAATTCAATCTGGATATCACAATAAAATAAAATAATCACAATACCGAATTAGCACACAATAATTTGTATTTTATATAATCCATCAACTATCAAGTACGATAACTGTGGTCTCTATGTATAGTAACTATGTATAACACATTATATAAATTAATATTATAATGAGTATTAGTTAAAATTTAAATTCAAAACAGTTTAACATCGTATAACACATCATAGGTAACATCTATAACACTTATAGATAGATACTATTTTATGAAACCTTAATATTTATTATTATGACCTTCTGCTACTGCATTAGTATTTTATTGTGCACTATTTACAATAAAGTTAACACGCATCTGAGAATGTTTGCTTACGTGATTGAAATTTTTTTGCTTTATTTTAAGACTAAAAATACGATTTTCTATTAAATTCCACTGAATCTGTTTTACTTTTAAAATGTGAATACTAAAAATAAATTGAGTATAATTATGCCATTACATAAAACTAAATGTTAATATATTCACAATCCACCCCTCAACATCCCATTGCTAAAAATGTACTCATTTATTACTCTTTCAAACCCATTATTTTTAGTTTTTGTATCCGCATTATTACAAAAATACGGTCCATACTTTTGGAGAAAATGTTATAAATAAGTTTTAGCTTATAAAATGTAATACCTAGTATACAATTTCGAAAACACGATGAGAAACAAATTAATGTAGAAAAAACACAAAATGTGATGAAACTTGCATTTAGTTTTTAAAAAATAATAATTAATTCAGAACAATGAATTGCATTTAAAACATATTACGAGTAAAAATATCAAAATATTTGAATAATTTTCTATGTTATTAAATTACTTATCTTTTATTATCTTATCCCTCATAAATTATTTATCTTTTATAAAAGTTTAAAAAACTAATTTACTATTATTTTACAATTAGTTCATTTTTATAAATTACAAAATATGTAGAAAAAATAAAATGCTGTTCGAAGTCTAAAAAAATACATGGATTACTTTTTATTCAATATAATTATAAGTTTTTAATGCTTTGTAGTTTGAAACAATGCATTTGATGAATAATTAATTTTCCTACATGTTGCATATATAGATAAGTAGAATTAATACTTTTTCTATTAAAATAAATATTTCTATATTTTAATATACTTGCACCTAATTCAATTTAAATTAAAGTACAAATTTAGAAATAATCTTATTGAGTTAATTAATTTCATATAAAAAACTATAAGGCTGTACAATTTCCAATAATGTATTTTTTATTTTGTTAGAATAGGGTTGGAATAAATTACTACCTATTCAAAAATATTTTTAGGGATCGATAAAAGGAATAAAGAATTTAAATATATATATATGGACTTAACAACATTGTGATAGGGTTATTGTGAAAATATTATACTATCATTCTTGCAAAATGAATATTTTATATGATATATATTTTTAATTTTGTAAAGTTTATTGATAATCGTAATCAAAATATTTGAAGAATTTAATATTTGAAAATGTAGTATTTCAGATGACAAAAAAATGATAACCAAATATTTTTGTTAGGTACCTAAGTGAGATTTACTATTTATTTTTTTACGCATTAGGATTAAAAGTGATGTTTTCATGTTTTTGTCTAACATACGAGTATAATAGGAATTTAGATAGATGACTAGTTTTTTCCAAAATAGGTATCAATTGATCTAGTGAAGCAATAATATTTATGAAAACAGATTTTATTGTTTCAATACATGTTTGGGTGTATACTCGAGATAGAATTGTCCACATTTTTGATTCAATCGACCTAAATCCTAAAAAAGTTATAACAAAAATATAGAAATTTAAAAAAATGACCAGAATTCGATTTTTAGAATATAATAAGTATAAGAAATCCGTTATCAGAATTCTTATCGGTTCGTTACACACTTATAGGTCAACCGGTAAGTTGAAAATAGAACACTTCTAAATCCCTATGTTTCAAGTGATTTACAAATACCACGAATCACCACTTTCACTTTCCTTTATAAGCGTATTATAATTTTTATGAGTATGATTTAAAATTCATTTGGAAATATTAAAGTATATTAATTTCATAAAAAAATAATTACAAACAAAGAGTATTGCAGAGTATTATTTGATTGAAAACGTTATTTTTTTTATATATTTTAAAACTGTAAATCAGAGCTTTACTTAGTTTAAAATTCTTGAAGATTTATTACATTCAGTAATTTTAATTAGAGCTTTTGAATTTTTCTCGTGTTCTGAGCAAGTTTTTGCCTGTACTTGATAGATTATATTTTGATAAATCTTACATTTTTGCCTTAATTTTTAAACACTTTGGAGTTGAACTGATGACCATTTTTAATGTTTTATTTATTTTGATTGATATACCTTGGTTATAAGATTATAAGGTATTTAGTTTCAAAGTTATAACGTTTATGTGATCAGTAAAAGTTTTGAGAAACTTATATTAAGCTGGTGATTCGATACCGTGATTTTCTGTTTCTGTCCAACACACGCGTTACATAGTATTTTAGACATGCTTTTTTCCAAACAAAGACCAATTTATTATTCTAATCAAACGATAAGGATTCTGAAAACAGATTTGAATTTTTCGTCAAGTCTACTTGAAATCGATTTTCCTAAATGTTTGATATTATCCCCCCAAATTCCTAAAAATGTCATCATATTATATAAAAGAATATTTAAAAATGTTCGTATTTCAACTTATTTGGAGAAGTTAAAATCAAAAAATCTAAAATGTGGGAAAGTCGATTTCTTTCAGACTTGATGACAAATTCAAATTTTTTTTATAATTCTTATCACTCCATTAGATCAATTGGTATGTTTGGTGAAGAACCCGTTTAAAATCCTATGTAGCTCGTGTGTTAGACAAAAACAGACAATCAAGGTATCGAATCCAATTAAGTGGCTTAACAAAGATGTGTATGTTAAATATCGACTAATAAATTGCTAATTTACCTACTAAAGTTAAAAATTGTTTATAATTAAATGAAATAATGAAAATTTATCTATCCGAGAAAAATTCAGTAAATCGTATTTACAGTGTAATAATCAAAAAATCCAACGACCGAAATTTGTTTTAAATCTCGTGTTCATATTATTGGTAACCATGAAACCTGGCACGGATCCAGAAAAATGATCTGAGGGGAAGCAATGATTTTTTTATAACACAAATACAATCACAATTATAGGTATACACTTCATTCTTGATTTGAAATTTTTTCCCAATATTAGTATAATCTTAATGTAATAAATAAATTAATGATTATATATGGAACAACTAATAATTATTAGATCAATGTTTATGTAAATTTCCCTATGAAAATGCATGCCTGCATGCAGTCAGGAAAACCCCGTTTTTAAGATGGTAAAAGAAATATACATCATTTATTATAAAAAAAAAATTAAACAACAGTACCTATATACTCTATGTCAAAATTCTGATTGAACATAGAAAGAAAGCCACCAAATTTGGTGTGACAGTTTCAAAATGTTTGGCAATGTAAAGAGAGTGTTTAAGGAAACTGTAAGGTTAAAAATGTTCGAAATATGATTCAGCTGAGAAATTCTTGAAGATTAAATAAAACACATAATGCAGAAGCATGAAAGTTATCGTATTTTGTATTATTCGACTGCACTTTAAATCATTAGAATAAAAAGTAATATTATGTACCTAATAATTAAGACTTATCTAATAATAAAATACTTACAAACAATTATGTGAGACTTTTAATACTCAGAACAGTGGCCTCTGTGTTTTTAATTTTGATTTTCTGGGTATGAGAAATTTTTATTTTTAATAATAATCTTGTGACGATTATATCCTATAATATTATTTAATAAATATGTCTATACAAATTATATTTTACAATATTGGTTATTAGATAATATAATATGCGAACTTACTATTTTAAATAAACAATTAAAACTAAATAGTGACTATAGCAAACTAGCTGGCTCAGTGAACTTCGTTGCCCGTTTAAAATCTTTTATGTCAATAAATATTATTGCATTAAATATTTTAAAACAATTAATTTTAATAATACTGTAAACTGTAATCAATAGCAATTAATTATAATAATGCTGTAAGCTGTAACCAATAGCAACCATTCGAACAATGTCAATCGTAAATATAAAAAATTTCCTTGAATGTTCAATAAAAAAAATTAACGGCTACTTATCTAGATAAAAACTAACCTATATTTTAAGTTTGGACAAAATCACACACATTGAGCATAATTGTTTCTAAATCGGTTGAGTAGTTTTCGAATACATTGCACGTTAACTCATCGTATGCGTGATTTTTATATAGATATTATTATTGTTACTATTCATTTTAAATGTATAATTACAACAAAATAACTGTTATTTTAGATTGTTACATTATCACCATTACATTACATTGTTAGGTATAACCATATAGGTATATTATAGAATTAAAATGACTTAAATAATTAAAAAATTCTCTTAGAAAATTAAAAGTGTGTCAATCTAAACACTGCTTGTTAAACAATTATAAATATTTAGTGAAAAATTTATTTTTCCTATTTTTAAGGTTAGGTAAAGTACTTAGATTTAGTACACTAGCGTGTTAGAATTTCAGAATATTTAAATAATTTAAAAACCATTTAATACATGTTAATTGGACTTAAATTCTACAATTATTTGAAAATTGACTCAGACATTTAATAAAAAAAAAAGTGAATAGATAGTCTCTTACTCTCTAAATATCTGAGAATCATAACTGTCATAAATAATTTATAACGTAGCTAGGTATCTACAACCAGTGACAGCGACCAGCACCGGGGGGCGTTGGTACCTACCCTGGTGTCGGGTCTAAATCCTTATTGAGACGCCCCGAGGCTCGCTAATAGCATCATGTGATGAATGTGGTTAAAAATATTTCGAAAAATAATTTGTCTGTCAATTAGAGGTGAATTCTAAGACCTCGATCGGCAAGATTGTAGTATTATCTGTCGTTGTGGTTTCATAGTTTTACGTTGCCACCAAAATCCGTGGTCGACCTCTACGGGCTACGAGTCGTGAAGTATTCTCTCTGCTCTCAACCCTGTTGGAAATCCTTTTTCCTAGACCACTCCAGGCGAGATAAGGAGTTAAATCAGTCGAGACGTCAATAACATCATATTAAGGACACCCCGTTGTGTTGACAGTTCCTGCAGATGACGTAATATAATAAAACAGTAGAGTCCGATACGCCAATACGAGTCGATGAGTAAACTTTCAAATGTAACACTGGAATGGACATTATAATATACCCCAAAGTAGATATAGACGAAAGTATATCTACTAGACAAATCCCACGATAAGCCAACTCTAGGGACCCGATAGACTGACGATCTTCTTACAGCAGAGTCATATTTAAACACGATAGTCCTGTTTTTTTTCTGTTCCTAGTTATTCTCTTGGCACGACATATACCTATATGTAGCTACGCATAAACTTATCGGTACGTATCGAGGTGAGGGTGGGAGCGGAGATACCATAACCTAACCTTTTACGAACGATAGAAATTTATTCGTAACAAAAAAAAAAATGTATATATATATACCTAGGTATATATGGTAAATATATAAAACGGCAGCGATGGTGCAGGGCGTAAAACCTAAGCGCTAGCGAGTCGTGAAATAATTTAACCGGAGATGGGGTGGCGGGGATCGGACCCCCAAAGACACGTAACCGCGGTACAGTATCGTTTTATACCAGCTGGTATCGCGCGTGGTCTCTGTCGCCGACGAACCGAAAACACCTGCTGGCACTCACGTCCATACGATGACGTCGGAAAACAGTAGTTTTTATTTTTTCTCTCCTACGCTAGAT
This sequence comes from Macrosiphum euphorbiae, assembly GCA_949089665.1. Classification (NCBI taxonomy): domain Eukaryota; kingdom Metazoa; phylum Arthropoda; class Insecta; order Hemiptera; family Aphididae; genus Macrosiphum; species Macrosiphum euphorbiae. The sequence continues at coordinate 1,891,496 of CARXXK010000005.1, read as the reverse complement.
ATATACAGGGTGTATCTTATGTCATTGTACGCGGGGTTTTTTGACGATTACTGAACGATGATATGGAATTTCGTTAAAACGAAAAAAGACGTGTTTCTTTATTTTTAACAAGCAATTTTATTATAACAATTTCAAAATTTTTAAACACGCAGGTGTACCAATAGCAAAATCAACTTTTTTTTTTCAAATGGTAACCACTATATTTTTTAATGGATTCTGATAAAGCTTTTTTTTCTGAACATTTTGGTAGTCGAACCGTCAATTTTGGTTGGCTAGTTTATTAACTATGGCCCTCCAAAGATTAGTAAAATATGCATTAATACTTTTAATTAAAATAATGGGTATAGGTTAAATTTACAAGCTCTAAACAATTTTTTCTTATAACTATCATTTGATACACTACAATTGTTGAATCGGTAATCTAATGACACCCTCAAAAAAAAAAAAAAAATTACAAACATAATTTTATTGTTTGTAAACATACTTCATTATTTTTATTTTAATATACGATCATAAAAATCAATATTATTATTTTAATTTATTATTATAATCGTAATTAATTACTTTACATTTTTTTCATCACAGTTACTTTTCTTACAATATCATAAATTTGAATTCTTAATTAGGTAGGTAGCTAAGGTAATAATGGTAAATTGGTAAATGGTATTCGATTGTTGACATTAATATGTGCAACGAAAAAAGTGCAATGTTTGTGGTGCTCTTTTCGTAGTGGTATAAAGTATAAACGTGATGTTTTAACCATAGATTCCCTAAAATGGTATCGCATCCAAAGTATGAACTTAGGAGTTGTAATTCATCCCTTTCCATCCTTTTTAGTTTTGGATATTAAAATAATAATATTGATTTTTATGATCGTATGTTAAAATAAAAATAATCAAGTATGTTTACAAACAATTATGTTTGTTATTTTTTTTTTTTTTTGAGGGTGTCATTAGATTACCGATTCAACAATTGTAGTGTATCAAATGGTAGTTATAAGAAAAAATTGTTTAGCGCTTGTAAATTTAACCTATACCCATTATTTTAATTAAAAGTATTAATGCATATTTTACTAATCTTTGGAGGGCCATAGTTAATAAACTAGCCAACCAAAATTGACGGTTCGACTACCAAAATGTTCAGAAAAAAAAGCTTTATCAGAATCCATTAAAAAATATAGTGGTTACCATTTGAAAAAAAAAGTTGATTTTGCTATTGGTACACCTGCGTGTTTAAAAATTTTGAAATTGTTATAATAAAATTGCTTGTTAAAAATAAAGAAACACGTCTTTTTTCGTTTTAACGAATTCCATATCATCTTTCAGTAATCGTCAAAAAACCCCGCGTACAACGACATAAGATACACCCTGTATATACATCATATTATATTATATTATAGGGTACGCACGCGTCGCCGAACTGAAACGTTATAATAGTATATTATATATATTATGTATTATACAGAAACCCCATCAAAAACCGTCGTTTTTCCGAAAGCGGCGAGACGTATAAAAGTTGCGTGTGCGGGGGGGGGGAAGCGAATTGCTTCGGCGAAGTGCGGACGACCCTTCGAAAACAGACACGCGAGCATTCCTCGGGCTGTCTTTATCGGATTTATTCGTCGTGTACCGAACCACACGAATACGCTTGCCGACAGAAATACGCGAAAAGGATCGTTCAAACGGCGTCGCTCTCTTCCGATACGACCCGATAAGCGTGTGTGCAATATACGCATTCCTATATACAACTGTTTCCGGAATTTCGGGTGAAAATGCGTCTACGTGAGATGTACAAGTCTCGGTGCCGTGTCTTCTCCGAACGTCGAATACTATACGTAGAAATAATATGTTCTACAATATAATATAATAATATCCTATGAGACAGCGTTAAGAGGATGTCAGCGCACTACAATTTGGTTTCTCTGTCTCTGGCCCACATGGCCGAGACAAAAGGCATTTACGCATAATCGTTGTTTCTATGTTTTTTATGTAATCTTAGAGTAAATTCACCTTTTACGAAAAAGACAGAGAATAATATTTTTGTGGCAATCGCATATCGATTTGTCTAAATATTGTCTCAAAACAATTTAAACGTAATTTAATTTTACAATATATTTTCGTTTATTTTGAAAGTCAAATACAAAGTAAATTAATAATAAAATATAAAATCGATATTCCATTCCCTCACAAATATTATTCTCAATCTTTTATTTGTCATGGGTGATTTTACTTTGAGATTACTTAAAAACATAGAAGAAATGATTCTGCATTAATGCGTTTTGTCTATGTTGTGGGTGGGCCAGAGAGAGAAAACAAAGTGTGCTCTGACGTCCTCTTAATATTTACGATATTACCTACCGATATTGTATACGAGCGATCAAAGGTATTCATATAATATTATAATATCTATATTCACCTTTGTTTCGGGAAATGTAATTTGTATTTAAAAAGATGTTACAATTTGTCTTCTTCCTCTCGCCTGCAAAGCGTGACATGGCAAATTTGTTTTCTTAGCATTAATGCCATAGCGAATTGACCTTTCATCGAATGTAAAGTTAATAACATTTTAATATTAATATCTGTGTTCTGAGTTTTTGAAGTTGTAACTTTTACGATATGTAAATTTTAAACGGGGGCTACGAGTATGTAAGAATATATTATGTTACGATTTTAAAAAAATGCTCATATTATCATGTTTTAAAATATTTAAATACTGTAAAAAAGCCAACCTAAGAACATAGAGAAAATTCTATAGCGGAAAACGTTTTGCAGAACAAACGACAACGTTTGAAACGTTGAAAAGTTAGAAATTCGGGAGCGCTTGGTTTAGTGCGGTATTTTGTTTAACCGTGGTCGTGGTGTATGACATAAAAAGTAAACCGTGATAAGTCGTGATAGTAACACAATGAATAGTGACAACGATCGGCAAAAGTATAAGCAAAGTACTACCACGGTTCTGGTTACTGGAACTAAACAGACCTAACTCTGGATCATGGCGATTGCAATGTTTGCAAACGTTTACATAGCTTCGTTTAGCAAACAAATGTTCCAAATTTCTCCGTTATCAAACGTTTGCAACGTTTGCCGCTATAGAACTTCCTCATAGTGTTAATGTTCGAAAATTCAAGTTAGGTTACAAGATTGCGGTTCTGCTGAAAGCACATTTTCCATGTTGCGAGTGGGTCAGAGAGAAAACAAACAGTGAGCTGACATCTAACACTTACGACGTAATGCTATTAATAGTGCTGACATCCTCTTAATAAAACACGTACCTAATGCTATTAATAGTTCACTTAGTATGGAAGCGATTATGTGTGATTACATATACTTCGTTTCGACTTACTACATAATGCTTACCTGCGAACGAAGAACTGCGACATTCGTTATATTTAATTTTGATTGTATGTAATAGTTCTAAATGGATAACGTTCTGAAACCAAAAAAACGAATATCTCTCCGACGTACCTACCTAAAAATAACCGTTACACGAAATTTTCAGATAATAGGTAGGTACGCCTTATTTATTAAAAAATTATAAGAAGTCGAATAAACGCTCGTATAAATTTGATAAAACTTTGAGAGTACATGGCGTTCGTATCGATAATAGGAACCCCGTCTGTCTAGACAAAATTTTAAATAAATTTTATACAACAGCACGCGCACGTAATACGATGTTTTAAAACTTTCTATAAGTTTCCACCATTTTATACTTAGTACGTATATATAGGTAAGGTATACTGCCGAGTTGACTGTTTACTGCACTATATATTAGCTATAGTATAATGTATTGATGTAGCGCATAATTTAATCAAATTGATTCCAAGAACATATTTTTATGCAAAGTAGGAAACAAGTTTAATTTTCTTTTTCTTTCCTTAAACTAAAAAAAAAAAAAACAGTTCTACAAACACGCGGTGTTAGGGTTTATATATTTTATTGTACGCGAACGGTGCCGCCGGCTTGGTAGCCAAGTAGAATTGACCTCTGATCCTGGAAACGGAAAAAAAAATTATTACGATTTTTTTAATTATCTTTGATATACAGTGATAACAGTGATGACGTACTGTTTGTTGACTGCCAATCCCATGTACTGGACTTTATGTTCCTTGGAGTACGCGAAGTCTCTGAAGCACGTGCCATTGGTAAACGATTCGTAGTTTAGGCATCGCAACGAAGGGAATCCAATTGGATTGATGACGGATTCAGCGAAATACTCCCACGCCCTGTCGTGACTGCAGGCCACTAAAAAATTGCATTCCAAATTTTAAGTAGTTATACGGTAATAATTATAATATACATCATGGTCCTCTGGTGAATTTTTCAGGGATCACAATATTGTATTACCTATTTCGTTTTACTGACTTTCGAAGAAAACAATTCACAAGCCAATGACATTTTTATTAAATAATATGTTTTCAAACAAATAATGAAAGTGATCTCATCGTCGACATTAATTCATATAACTTAATGTATATTAATATTTTAATATTTTTTTTGTATTAGGACAATAAGTCTTCATCGAAAATGCGGTTTTCGGCCCTTAATTAATTGTTTTCAAATAAAAATATCGATTTAATCGTATTTATTTTCATTGATTCGGGTGGTTTATTTTAATACGAATGTTTCAAGTCTCAAATTCGTCTTTAAATAATAAAGTTATTTGTTTTCAGTTCACCGATATGTGTAATCAACCGCTAAATGTGCACGATCTACGTTAATCTTGTTTTCGATAAGTCTTATTAGTTTTCTACTGCAGGATGTATTTGACCAACTAAATTTGAAAACTTATTATTCCACCCTCAACTAACAATATTATTAGTTTGGTAGCAGCCATTGAGGGTAGTTTTACTTATGCATTCAATGTTGCTGGCAAGCAATGAGTAAAACCGTTTCGACCATCGTCGCAAACTCTTAAGTTTTAATTATTATACGTTCAAATTAAACGAAAATCGTATAATATGATTATTATTAAATTGTCACTTAACAACGTCGTTTATTTAGAATTAAGATTATATGTGCACTTACAACATTTAGTTTTCTTGAGTACCAAATATAATATAATGCTGGAAGACATTAAATTTCATTTCAATTATGACAGTTTAAAATATATAAATAAAATCTATAACAAACGTCGTTCTGAGAGGGTTCTCATTTCCCAACGAGTAAAAAGGTTTTCTTTATTGTTATGAAATAATGATTCCTGTGTTGTACTTCAATAGGTAATATTATAATGGAGACGAAAAATAATTATTTCCTATGTTCATTGCTCGGTTGACAAAAACATTTACAGTCGAAATTGATTTTATCGAGGTGTCGATGTTTCAATAAACGCACTAAATAACAATGAGTTATGTTCTTTGAATATTTATAACTCACTGAAGTTTCTTTAGTAATACATTTTAATGTTCTCACACTCTATACAATATAATGGAGTCGAGATAAGTAATGCCTACGCGGTTTCTATTGTCAAATTCAACAAACTACAGGTGCCCATATCAACAAAACCCTATTATTTCGTCTGACGTTCGCTTATAAAACCTAATGTTCGAAAACTTTTTGCAATTTTTCTTAAGTTTCCAACAACAAACACAATATACTTGCAATTTTACTTTAGTCCTAACTCCATATAACCTACTTAAGCGGTATACGTTTTGGCCACGAAAAAGAAAACAGTTTTATATTATGGTGTTACACTGTTTAACATATTATAATATTTGGCAAAGGCGTATATATTTTTCTTAAAATTAAATAAAAAAAACGAGTATGCAGGTCATAACTGATTATGTATGACGACATTATTATCCAACACAATTTACAGTGAAATCTGTGTACACATATTTTTTTGTATAATGTATATAATTTTTTTTATCTGTCTCATCGTAAATGAAAATATTAAATAATGTTCGATAAATTTGTAATTTATATAAAATAATTTAGTCGTTGTTATAGTTTATAAGTTATTCAAGATTTCTGGTCAGGTGTCACTGCTGGGAGCCTTCCTATTAATGTTATTTTTATGTTTAATGTTCTTATGCAACCACACTTACTCATTATACCTTGTCTGTTGTATAGATTGTAAATATACTTTTTTAAATAAATTAAAAAAAAAAAAAGTGGGTGTCGCTCTGCTGTACAGTAGGTTACAAGTGGGTCACTGTATAATGGATGATATTAAATTTGAATTCAACGATATAATATCATTGTATAAGAAAAACGATTCTGAGCGCAGACGGTATGTCAGTCTATGTATAAGACATATTATATACATATCTATGGTATTAAACAAAAAATTGACCTATAATGGGTACCTATAATAAATTCCAAATTAATCATATCAAAATATCCATTAGGTACTTATAACGCGTTATACATCAACAAAAACCGTGATACTATCATAGATATATAAAAGTACACTTTAGAAGTTTCAAGTATCCACGAATAATATTATTCAATCACAACAAAATAACTAAAATAGTTATTCTAGGTTTTTTAATATGAAATTTCGTCCAAATTTGAATTTAAAATGTCTGTAAAAAATAACTGTGTTCATATATTTTTTAGATTTTTTGGTTACAGTATGAACTATTTACGAGAACCTTTGTGTTGAATTTGCAATCCTTAGCTATAAAAACTGAACATTTTATAATTTATTAATTACAATGATTGATAATTTTCGAGATTTTGATAAATTTTGTCAAAATTTGATCTTTAAATGCTTATAAAAAAAAACTGTGACTATGTATTTTTAATATTTTTCAACTGATATTATAAAAATATATCAGGAGCCTTGTATTAAATTTTTACACTTTTTGGCCCAACAGATAAAACTTTATTGATATTTATAGAAAAAAAAACTAAAAAAAATTGAAAGCTGTAAATGTCCATAAACAGCTCAAAAAGAGTCAAAATATTTTCAAAATTGTATGGTGTATAGAAAATGCTAATTTAAACATTCAGTGAAATTTTCATGTATCTACAGTTATTTGTTTTTGAATTACAACAAAATAAGGAAATCGCTACATGGGAAATCGAGTGAATATTCAATGTTGTAAAAATTTGAATTTCAAACGCTCATAAAAATTTAATTTGACTTTCTTATAAACATTTTTCTTTTGATAAAGGTAGACAAACTTATAAGGAATCTTGTGTTTAATTTTCAAATCTTAGATTTAAAAAGAAAAATTTTTACGAATTCTTAACTCAAAATAATTTGCTAATTTTCGTGATTTTCCCATATTTTGTCAATTTTTGAACTTTAAATGCTTATAAAAAAAAATTGTGACTAAGGATTTTTAATATTTTTCATTTGCCTTTGAAGCAATATATTAGGAGCCTTCTATTAAATTTTCAAGCTTTCGCAACCAACAAATAAAATTTTATTGATATTTTTAGAAAAAAAACTAAAAAAAAATGGAAAATGAAAATGTCCCTAAACAGTTCAAAATAAATCAAAATATTTTGAAAATGTTATCGTGTATAGAAAATGCAAATATAAACAACCAGTGAAAATTTCATGTATATACGTTCATTTGTTTCAGAGTTACACCAAAAACCAAAATCGATTTTTTGGAAAACCAATTTTGCGTAAAAATTCCCGTTTTTCCTTAATTTTTATGTTGTTTTTTCCCGGCGCTTGTGAAAACTACTGGGAAATTTATACTTTTGACCCCCCAAAGTACCAACTAGATTCACTTTCCTATCAGAAAAGCTACTGATGAAGAAAATCCAAGCACTTTTACTGTCCTAAAACGTGATGACAGACACAAAAATAAAAAAAAAAATAAAAAAAAAAATAAAAAAAAAATAAAAAAAAAATAAAAAAACACACATCATTGTAAAATCAATACATTCATCGTTTCACTCAGAATCTAAAATTTAGTTAACAATTTACTTTCATACACCTAATAATAATATTTTATTCAATTAGGCAACTAGAACAATTTCTTTTCGTTGAATGATATTTGTATTTTTGTAGAGCCCTTAAATAATATACTTTACAATGTAAATTATACATTCAAAAAAAACGATGTAAAGTTTACATAGTTCAAAATATTGAAACATTAAAGAACTCGTGCACGAAATAGGTCGAATATATTATTGACATTTCAAAACACGTTTGTTTTAGATTCTGAGCGGAGCGATGAATGTATTGGTTTTACAATGATGTATGTTTTTATATTTTAGATTCTGAGTGAAACGATGAATGTATTGATTTTACAATGATGTGTGTTTTTTTTTTATTTTTTTTTTATTTTATTTTTTATTTTTGTGTCTGTCATCACGTTTTAGGACAGTAAAAGTGCTTGGATTTTCTTCATCAGTAGCTTTTCTGATAGGAAAGTGAATCTAGTTGGTACTTTGGGGGGTCAAAAGTATAAATTTCCCAGTAGTTTTCACAAGCGCCGGGAAAAAACAACATAAAAATTAAGGAAAAACGGGAATTTTTACGCAAAATTGGTTTTCCAAAAAATCGATTTTGGTTTTTGGTGTAACTCTAAAACAAATGAACGTATATACATGACATTTTCACTGGTTGTTTATATTTGCATTTTCTATACACGATAACATTTTCAAAATATTTTGATTTATTTTGAACTGTTTAGGGACATTTTCATTTTTCATTTTTTTTTAGTTTTTTTTCTAGAAATATCAATAAAATTTTATTTGTTGGTTGCGAAAGCTTGAAAATTTAATAGAAGGCTCCTAATATGTTGTTTCAAAGGCAGATGAAAAATATTAAAAATCCTTAGTCACAATTTTTTTTATAAGCATTTAAAGTTCAAAAATTGACAAAATATGGAAAAATCACGAAAATTAGCAAATTATTTTGAGTTAAGAATTCGTAAAAATTTTTCTTTTTAAATCTAAGATTTGAAAATTTAACACAAGATTCCTTATAAGATTATCTACCTTTATCAAAAAAAAAAATGTCTATAAGAAAGTCAAATTAAATTTTTATGAGCGTTTGAAATTCAAATTTTTACAACATTGAATATTCACTCGATTTCCCATGTAGCGATTTCCTTAGTTTGTTGCAATTCAAAAACGAACAACTGTAGATACATGAAAATTTCACTCAATGTTTAAATTAGCATTTTCTATACACCATACAATTTTGAAAATATTTTGACTCTTTTTGAGCTGTTTATGGACATTTACAGCTTTCAATTTTTTTTAGTTTTTTTTTCTATAAATATCAATAAAGTTTTATCTGTTGGGCCAAAAAGTGTAAAAATTTAATACAAGGCTCCTGATATACTGTTACAATAGCAGTTGAAAAATATTAAAAATACATAGGCACAGTTTTTTTTTATAAGCATTTAAAGATCAAATTTTGACAAAATTTATCAAAATCTCGAAAATTATCAATCATTGAAATTAATAAATTATAAAATGTTCAGTTTTTATAGCTAAGGATTGCAAATTTAAAACAAAGGTTCTCATAAATAGTTCATACTGTAACCAAAAAATCTAAAAAATATATGAACACAGTTATTTTTTACAGACATTTTAAATTCAAATTTGGACGAAATTACATATTAAAAAACCTAGAATAACTATTTTAGTTATTTTGTTGTGATTGAATAATATTATTCGTGGGTACTTGAAACTTCTAAAGTGTACTATTATATATCTATGATAGTATCACGGTTTTGTTGATGTATAACGCGTTATAAGTACCTAATGGACATTGTGATATGATTAATTTGGAATTTTTTATAGGTACCTATTATAGGTCAATTTTTTGTTTAATACCATAGATATGTATATAATATGTCTTAAACATAGACTGACATACCGTCTCCGCTCAGAATCGTTTTTCTTATACAATGATATTATATCGTTGAATTCAAATTTAATATCATCCATTATACAGTGACCCACTTGTAACCTACTGTACAGCAGAGCGACACCCACTTGCCCACCTTTTTATATTTTAGATTCTGAGCGGAGCGATGAATGTATTGGTTTTACAATGATGTATGATTTTATATTTTTATTTATATTTTTATATTAGATTCTGAGCGGAGCGATGAATGTATTGGTTTTACAATGATGTATGTTTTTATATTTTTATATTTTTATTTATATTTTTATTTATATTTTTATTTATATTTTTATTTATATTTTTGTGTCTGTCATCACGTTTTGGGACAGTAAAAGTGCTTCGATTTTCTTCAATAGTACCTTTTCTGATAGGAAAGTGAATCTAGTTGGTACTTTGGGGGGTCAAAAGTAAACATTTTCCAGTAGTTTTCACAAGCGCCGGGAAAAACAACATAAAAATTAAGGAAAAACGGGAATTTTTACGCAAAATCGATTTCCCAAAAAATCGAATTTGGTTATTGGTGTAACTTTAAAACAAATGACCGTAGATACATGAAATTTTCACTGGTTGTTTATTTTTGCATTTTCTATACACGATAACATTTTCAAAATATTTTGATTTATTTTGAACTGTTTAGGGACATTTTCATTTTTCATTTTATTTTAGTTTTTTTTCTAGAAATATCAATAAAATTTTATTTGTTGGTTGCGAAAGCTTGAAAATTTAATAGAAGGCTCCTAATATGTTGTTTCAAAGGCAGATGAAAAATATTAAAAATCCTTAGTCACAATTTTTTTTTATAAGCATTTAAAGTTCAAAAATTGACAAAATATGGAAAAATCACGAAAATTAGCAAATTATTTTGAGTTAAGAATTCGTAAAAATTTTTCTTTTTAAATCTAAGATTTGAAAATGAAACACAAGATTCCTTATAAGATTATCTACCTTTATCAATAAAAAAATCTCTACCGGACAGTCAAATTAAATTTTTATGAGCGTTTGAAATTCAAATTTTTACAACATTGGATTTTCACTCGATTTCTCATGTAGCGATTTCCTTATTTTGTTGTAATTCAAAAACGAATAACTGTAGATACATGAAAATTTCACTGAATGTTTATATTAGCATTTCATATACACCATACAATTTTGAAAATATTTTGACTCTTTTTGAGCTGTTTATGGACATTTACAGCTTTCAATTTTTTTTAGTTTTTTTTTCTATAAATATCAATAAAGTTTTATCTGTTGGGCCAAAAAGTGTAAAAATTTAATACAAGGCTCCTGATATATTGTTACAATATCAGTTGAAAAATATTAAAAATACATAGGCATGATTTTTTTTATAAGCATTTAAAGTTGGAATTTTGACAAAATTTATCAAAATCTCGAAAATTATCAATCGTTGGAATTAAAAAATTATAAAATGTTCAGTTTTTATAACTAAGAGTTGAAAATTTAAAACAAAGATTCTCTTAAATAATTCATACTGTAACCAAAAAATCTAAAAAATATATAAACACACTTATTTTTTACAGACATTTTAATTTCAAATTTAGACAAAATTTCATATTTAAACCAAGAATTACGATTTTAGTTATTTTGTTGTGATTGAATAATACTATTCGTGGGTACTTGAAACTTCTAAAGTGTACTATTATATATCTATGATAGTATCACGGTTTTTGTTGATGTATAACGCGTTATAAGTATCTAATGGATATTGTGATATGATTAATTTGGAATTTATTATAGGTACCTATTATAGGTCAATTTTTTGTTTAATACCATAGATATGTATATAATATGCCTTATACATAGACTGACATACCATCACCGCTCAGAATCGTTTTTCTTATACAATGATATTATATCATTGAATTCAAATTTAATACCATCCATTATACAGTGACCCACTTGTAACCTACTGTACAGCAGAGCGACACCCACTTGCCCACCTTTTTTTTATTTCTAAACCAAATATTAAATTATAAAAATCGAACATATTTATTACTTGGAATAATCTGACATTAAAAATAATTAATACTTATCGAATTTTGTGATTTAGTTTTAAATTATAATTTTATAATATATTTTTTTATAATTATAATTGATGATAATCATTACTTAATAAGTTAAAAGGTCTCTTGAACGTTTTTTTTTTTTAGATGAGGGACGTTATTTATTGGACCAAGAGAGAATAGATTAGAAATCAGATGATTTTGTAGTTGTTATGGAATAGTTTGTAAAGTTTAGATACTAAATATTTAGCCCATTATAATTAAGGAAAAATATAATTATAGATATAATTAAATAGTTTAATCATAATACAACAAAATAAAACTTTATTCCAAATAAATTTTGTTTTTTTTTTTTTAATAGTTGTCTTGAAGAATGTTATACTCCAGTTTTCAATCGATTAATTCCCCATGTTGCCTCGACTGCTTCAGAGTTTTTTCGTTAATTTATTTTATGTCAGACTTCTAATTTATTAAATTCATCTGCTGACTAAAGTTTGCTTTTATTTCGTAAAAAAAAAAAAAAAATGTTGACTTGATAAAACCTAACAAATAACGTGGCAATATACATATTTAAAGACAAAATACCACGAATAAATGAATACATTACTGTTGTGATTTATACGAAATCTTAAACAAATGGAAAACCGTTTCAAAATTAATTGCGCTCTGTGAGAATAAATTCGCATTCAAATAATTTTAATGTGAACGCGTGTTACATTAAGGTGCGTTTTAAAAATTAAATTTGTGCAGGAAACGTTTTTAATAAATTACAAGAAAACTCAAAAGTTTTGATAATACTATTATTACTATGTCGTCGGTGGCGTACGCTAGAGCGCACAATTAATAATAATAATAATAACATAGTCCCGCTGTTTAAGAATCGGACCCAATCGTATTCGTTGGATACTTTAATGTCATTGTAATCTAACAGCGAGCACAGTATGCTTCATATGTGGTTTTTAGGGATATTATACAGAGTGATTCACCACCAATCATGCTCACCACCATATTTTCCTTAAATAATGCATTTTTTGAAATTCTGATTACTGGAATTTTTAAACGCACTCATAGACCATATTTTCCAATTCTTGAGATTTGTTGAGTTACTTGTGGACTAAGGAGTATCCTCCGTGTATCCAGTGACGATAAAAATTTTTCATTTTTTTTAAATGAGAACCCTCTTTTTAATTGTGAATTATAAAGAGGATGATTTTTTTTTAAATGTTGGTGCACCTTATCCAAAATTTGAACGAGTAGCTTTTTGATTGTTAAATGTTTATTTCTTACTTTATAGTTTATACTAGAAATTATAGTTGTTGTCCTAGAAAATGATTTAACAAAAACATAAAATAGATGTATATTTGTTACATACTTTACGTATGTAGTATTTAATGTACTTAGACCATTTTTACAAATTATATAACTGTCAATCGATCCATATTGATTACTAAGATTTTCTAATCTCCATACCTCCCATATCTTCCAAACCCTGCATTATCATGGATCCTTCATCCTTAGTAGGAACACAAAGTAAAAAGTTAAATAAATCAAAAATCACTCTTTCGAATTTTGAATTTGGTACGTCAACATTTTCAGAAAAAACGTCTGCTAAATAATTTCTAGTAGACGCAGTGTGGATATATTGATTATTTGAAAAACAGCGAAGTTTGCTCTCCGCCGGACCACTTTCCATTAAGTGGTACAAAAAATCTCAAGAATTTGAAAATACGATGATCTTTGTGTTTTGAAAAAATTCCAAAAAGCCGATTTTAAACAACTGTGTAAGGGAAAGACGGGGTGAGCATGCTTGTCGGATCGCCCTGTATATTATGATATTATTGTATTGTATTTTTCTCGAGTTTTTGTGACCACGCGACGATCAGACGCGTCATAGTCATAATATGATATTTAATGATATTGACACGGCGCTGGGTGGCAATGGAACGAGCATTACATTATATTATAGTGATATAAAATTGTATTTTTAACAAGCCACGATCGCATTTCGACGGAATAACACAACATCGCCGTGTACAAGTCACAAGACGTAATATTATTGTAATAATGATAAAATAGTAACAATACCGCGTTGGCGTATATACCGTCTGTGTCGGTTATAAGTTATACCGCGGACAATCTCCCACGCGTAGGTATTATTATTATTTTTAGGGACTTATTGCTATGAGCATATTATATATTCTGCAGTATAGTATTATATGATATTGTTGCAGAAATAACGCGAACAGTTTCGAGACTTGTGCAAAGTCATGTGCTCACGTGCTGTTCGAAATATCAAATAATATATGTTATATAAGCAGACGTGCGGTAGACTAATAGTGTATACAGCGTACCTATATATATTATACTGCAGGTGACAACAGTTGAACCACATTATATTGTTAATTAGGAAGGTCCTCGGATCCTATGAGGACAATTATTCGAAACGATGTCGAAATTCTTGGGATTTTTTTAAAATATTGGCCCAAATTTAAATGGGGTTTCGCCTTTGAGTACTACATATTTTATACAGTTATCATGGCCTCCGATATAGACAGGTATTATTATATTTTATTACTATGATATCAGTACATCAAATGATAATATTTTTATGACGTGAGGATTTTCTAGACTTGTGCAAAGTCAAGCTCGCGGAAGTCCACAATCTCACTTGTTATAAGTTATAACCAATCATGTGGTCATGTGATATGTAAATACGGTGCCCTAGTATAAACGCCCTATAATATAGAAGTATTAGGAAGGTCCTCGGATGCTATAAGGACAGTTCAAAACGATGTCGAGATTCTTTGGATTTGTTTAGATTTGTTTAAAATATTGGCCCAAATTTCAACGGGTTTTCGCCTTTGACTACAACATATTTTAAACAGTTATTATGGTCTATGATATAGACAGGTATTATTATAATTATGTATGACTATGATATCAGTATAAATACACATATTATGATAATATTGTTACAGAAATAAAGCCAACAGTTTCGAGACTTGTGCGAAGTTATTATTATATAATATATATATATATATCTTCACCGTATATCATAATATGTTATAAACAGACGTGCGGTAGCCTATAGTATACACAGCCTAATACCTATATATAATTCTGCAGGCTACAACAGTTGAACCATATTATATTATTAAATATTAATTTCGGAAGGTCCTCGGATTCTATAATGACAATTATTCAAACAATGTCGAAATTCTTGGGATTTTTTAGATTTGTTGAAAATATTGGACCTAATCTCGAATGGATTCCTTCCTTTGAGTACTTACAACATATTTTATATATATTTATAATTATTATGATTTCCGATATGCAGAAATCAAACACTCAGGTAATATTTTTTTAGAGTGAACGATCGAACTCGTTAATAGTATATACCTAATTGAATGATTATTATTGTTATTCAAATATGGTTGAGATAAGTGTTTTTTTTTTTTTTTTGTATAGTTTAAAGGTTTTATTTTTTTTATCATAAAATATTTTCAGAAAATGGGTTTTAATTTTTTTCTCATGTTTTCAGAAAATACTCAACAATATTTTAATACTATCGTTCTAATGAAAGCATTAAACATACATTTCACGTCGATTGAAGTAGGTCAATTACGGAAATTGAATTTTTATATAAATTATTATTATCTTTACGTCATGTGCTGTCTCTTTTTTCAATCGTCCCCACCCTTCGACCGTCCCATCTGTGTACATATAATATATATTATACTTGCGAAAAGCTATATAGCTGCAGACCACAACGGCCATCGTTTAATTAAATATGTAGACTATTTTATGCAGGCATCCAAATATTTTTAGCATAATATTATTTTATCATATTTCAGCGCATACTGCAAATGTGTATACGCACTATACATATTTTAGCATTTTTTAGTGCATCGACTGCGTATGCTTATTACATTGCAGGCTTTTAGGGCGTCAACATATAATATATTAATATACGCAAGCTCGAAATGTATTACATTATTACTGTGGTTTCGACCGCACAACATCAGAGTTGCTATACATATTATTATACATTATATATTTCTCGGTATATTCTCCAGAGGTTTCTACGATATGTACCTAATTCATTATACACTGCAGTGCCAGGAATCTGGATTCGGATATCCAGATTTCAGATCACGGGATATATTTCATACCTTGATATGTGTGAAATTAACTTGTATAACACTATTTTTTTTTCACTATAATATAACGTCCTTATTTCAACTGAGTGTTGGAAATATATTTGTGAATCGTAAGGAGTAAACCAGTGAGATCAGTTTTTTCGATCCAATCTCATATTGTATCATATAGACCGGATTGGTAAATAGAAAAACATAAGTTTGTAAACGAAAATAATATAATACGGATATGGTTATACGTCCTGGTACTCACTGATTCTGGTGATGAGGTTGGTCTTCGACAGCTCCCGGAGGGTGCACCCGGGCTGCAGTGGAAAACCTCCGTTCGGGAAAAAGTCAGCGTGACCTAGGGCCACCGGAAATCCGAATACACCTCCGTCGGTGTGTATCACGTCCACGAACTCGGCGTCCGAAGGCGTTAGATGTCCCATCTTGCCCGTCCACATGTACAGCGGAAAAGCGGGGTCGAGTCCTGCAAATAAGGGATGAAAGTGGGGTGTTATAAAATCGACTTTGACTCGGAACGGTCAAAATTGCATCAAATATCGGAATCGAAATTTGTAATTTTTTGATATCGAATTGATCGTGTAATATTAACACGTCAATATCCAAATACATAACAGTGTGATTGTCTGAGCTCCTGTGGCGATACCAAAATCATTTTTTTCAAATGAAACCCACGTGTTTTAACGTTGTAAATCGTAGTGGATCAAATGATTTTTCTGTTGACGTATGAAAATCGAAATTTGAAAGAAAAGTTGCCGAGTTATACCACTTTAAATACTATGAGGACAATTGTCTAGTAAATACTTTGAAAACAGATACGAGCTCTGTAGTTGTGTAACAATTAAGTATACAATAAAAAATATTTGCTAACAATAGTTAATACGACTTAGTCGAATATATTTTTTAATGTTACAAAAAGCTTATGGATTAATATTGTACTCAATAATTTTTAAATGAAAAGTAAATAATACCATTTTTACCCAATTATCCTCAATATTTAAAGAGTAATAACTCGGAAACTTTTCGTTCAAACTTTGATTACGATACGTCAACATTTTCAGAAATATCATCTGATTTACAATTTGGGTTAAGATATGTAGGTTCTCATTTTAAAAACCAAAGTTAGTATCGCTACAAAATACTCCTCAAAAAGTTGTGGAAAATCTAAGTACACAAAAAATGTTGTCTATAGAAATACTAAAAATTAAAATTGGGTGAGAATATTTAAGAAATATTATCCTGTAATCTGTATAGGTATATCCACATTTTTTAATTTAGTCAATTTATTTATTTTTCGTGTATTTGTATTTACTTATAGGTAGGTTCACTGGTCTAGTAGGCACTACTATACTATCATAAATTAAATCATGATAAATTAATTTTAAATTAAAGTGTTTCATAAAATACATAATAATGGATCTCATTATTCAATTCAATAACAACAAATCTCAACAAATATAATATGGATATAAGGAGTTCTTAAATAAATATTTAAAAATAAATGTATTTTTAAAACATTACCCGTCGATTCATCATTCATGAATCCCACGCCTATAAAGCGGGTCTAACATTATTTCGCATTTTAAGGGGGTGTTTCGGGAATTCGATGTTATATTATATTAAATGCGAACGAATGTAATACCCATTGGCCATTACCCATTATCGTATTAAAATGTAAAAACTTACGAAGGTAAATATTATATGGAGGACAAAATTACAGTTGGTATAAATTAACCAAATCTCAATAAATTACGAATTGTGTAAAGTATATATTATGGCCACCGATACTAAAAAGTAGTAAAAAAATTAAAAAAGTAAAAACTCTCGAAATGTTTGACCATCATGTAGGTACTTATATGTATTGCATCCTATATATTATACAGAAGTGTATTGCAGACTGCAGTCGTAGGTATAATACTTGATTATCGTAAAGACGAACCAGCAAACGTACTCGTAACATATAATATCACTGCCACTCAAAATAATCTTCATAAAATATTATAATTAAAAGATTTGAAATTTGCTGCTGCTGAACAGAGCGATGAATGCATTGGTCTTTACAATGATGTGTGACCATTTTTTTTTTTGTGAAAATTGAAAACTAGATATAATGATATAGTTTTTAAAATATTTTTATTTTTTTTTTTAGTTATTAAAAGCACAGTCCTATTCACACAATATTATAAGGTCCGTCGATATTGAATTATATGTGATGTTTTTATAAATTACGCTTGTACAAGTAAATACATTTTTTATTCTTGAGAATTTAAGAATTTTAAATCGTGAGTTATCCGTAATCTTCATGTTATTATAAAAATATTTTTTACTTTTATCGTAACATATAACCATATAATATTATATGTCGCAGTGTGATCATTTTTTTAGGGTAAAAATAAGTACCTACTCAACTGGATCGTATTCATAAAATCAAAACTGCAGGGTTTATTTTTTCGACAGCCTAATTATATGAGTCGCTGAGTAAGTAAAAACAATCGTTTAACCTCTCCCGAATGCAACCGAAATTTACATTGTAACCATATACGCGGGCCATTTCACCTACAACTATACTATTATTATAATATTATAGTTTGTTTAATATGAGAACAATATATAATGACAATAATAATTTATTATAATATTATCGCACGCGCACAGGTGTTAGTTTAACCCGGCGGAGACGATTTCGTCGTCGCCATCAACCGCGAGGTACCTATTATAATATTATTATTTTACCCGATGTGGGTATAAACGTGGTGCAGCTATAAAATCCAGAGTGTTGTAAGGTGGTGGGTTACACATAATTCCCGGTCGTGGCGATGTGTGTGGGTAGGTCGCGAATATTATTCCTCTCGCGTAGCTCGCATAAAACCGTTTGTCGTTTACGTAAATCATTATTATAATAATAATAATATTATGTAATTATTATCATCGCTCGTTTCTGCCACCCGTTTTTGCGGGTTGCACAAAATCTTCTGACTAAAGCCGCTGCTGCGGGTATATATAATAATAATATATAATGCAGAAAACCACCGCCCGTTTACCTATATATATATATATATATATAGACCGAGTGTGAGCTTTTTAATTATTCGCCTTTGAGAAACAGTATATATTTTGCGCCTTTGTCTCACGCGAACTTATTAATATTGTAATAACCGAGTCACACGTGCCGATTTTTCAGCACGACATCGCCGACGACGATTACATGAATTAAGATGATAATTAAAATTGTATAACGTAGGTACTATGAGGGAGAAAACGAAACCACACATTAGATAATATATCGTATAGACAAATCGTCACTGCGCAGTCGCAGCAGACAATATGTTTTTATTGCATCCTTGTGCAGATTTCGTTTTAGGGGGCGTTTTGGTTTATCATGTTTAAATATAATAATATAACGTGTGAGGGGGGGGGGAACTAACAATATATTGTGCTCATCATTCTTCATATTAATATCAAATACGAAATGGAATCATATTAGATATACGACAACGCGTTTTCTAGAAATTTTAATCACATTGGTAGGTATACATATTATATTTTTTCAATGAACATGGCCGTAGAGGACACTTCCAACACCCAAAACACCCTCCTGGCTACTGCACCGAAATATTTGTTTACATCGGTTTTGGTGGACATATTATCGGCAACGAGCAAGCTGATTTAAAATAATAATCCCGATCGATTATAGTCTGAATAACGCGATCATCTATGTTTTTATCTTTGTATATTATTAGAATATTATTATACCTATATAAGTATAGGGGGTCCCAGCAGAAGCGGACTTTTTATTGAAGCCAGGATTTTTTCGTTTCTGGGTAGACAGCAATGTTCCAATGTTTTTCTTATCTTAGAACATCCTCTATTTGTCATCGCAAAGCAGTTTTTGGATGGAGAGGTTCACAGTTAAACAACTCGTAACTATAGTGGAAACGCACTACAAGTGCGGAGAAGTGTGTCGCGGAAACGTCGCGAAAGCTTCGGACGAAACAATGCGCCGACGCGAGCGACCGTCGCAAAATTGTCGAATTTGGGAGACAGAAAACCCAAGAAAGATCCGAAAACGCCCCTAAGTTTTCTCAACTTTTCCGCGAAACACTCTCTGCACTTGTATTGCGTTTTCACCATTGTTACGCGTTGTTCAACTGTGATTCTCTCCGTGACGACGAGTACCAAAAACTGCTCTGCGATTACAAATGGGGGGGGGGGGGTGTTATAAGATGAGAAAAACATTTGAACAGTGCTGTCAACCCAGAAACGAAAAATCCCGGCTTCCTTAAAAAGTCCGCTTCTGCTGGGGGACACTATATATTATCTGACGCAATTGAAAAAAATTATAATATTATCGTCTAATCGAATTGAGTACCTCTATATATGACGTCATCGTATAATAATATTATTGTTATTGGACTTTTCGTGTTCGTTAGTAGGCACGTTACGGAAACACTTTTCCCATCGAAACTTTGTTCATTTGCATTTGACTACAATATCGGAGTTGGAAAAGTTTGCGTGCCACGTATACTTTATAAACGAGTATTTCAAACTATCGTGTATATAGTTATAATTACTAAAAATCATTTCGAACAGATTTAAAGAGATGCGCTGGAAACGAACGATATTGATTGATTATCGTTATTCTTTCCGTGTGGGTACACTATAAAGTTTAAAAGTTAAAAATATAAGTTTTTTTTCCCCCATTAATAATTTTCCAGGGTATTTTTAAAAACGATAAATTCTGCGTTATTATTTCGGAGGTAAACTCATTGATATCGTTAAAATGTAATAATATTACAATACTTTTATCACGATAACCGTATACAGTGAATAATGAATTGATGTACAAACTATTATTATTATTACATAATGTTCGTATAATATTGACGTTTGACATTGATAATAAAATATACTTAACAGTTTTATTGTATTTTTATTATTATATAGTATCTGTTACCATAAAATATGTTATTTTCAAACAACAATAATATATTTAAACTATAAAATATGTCATAAAAATTGACATTTGATATTTGAACATACTTAATATCGATTGTAAAAAAAAAAAAAATAATCATAAAATCTAAATAAACGTAATACCTAAACACAATATTATTATATTTAGGTAGGTATTTAATTTGTTATTTTATTTTTTTTATTTCTCATTTACTGTAAATTCTGTATTTGCACTATTCGGAAGCAATTTTATGCTTGAAATCAGAGTATTAAACACTGTAGCGTTATTCTAAACGACTTTTGATTGACTACCGAAAACATCAGATTATGTTTAAGCATTGCCATTAAATGTTGAAGAAATATGAAAAAATAAACGATAACTTCAATGGCGTAATCGTGATCAATTATGTGTAAAAAATATAAAATGTGTACCTATTGGTCACCTTATAATATGTAACAATGTGTAGCTGATAAGTACACATACAATAGTCTTAGTCAATGTAAATAAAAACTGCTTAAATAATTATTTTGAAGACATCGTGTAGTAGTAGTCGTAGTAGTTTCTCAAAACTCAATAATTATATTTAAATATTAATTAATTTTCAAAAAATTATGGTAAACATTTCAGGAGCGTAGGTAATTTGATTTTGATTTTAGTTTTAAATAAATTTGAATAAATTTAAAACTTTGTAGGGCCATTCACCAAAATTGTTTATTTTATGCGACACGATTAATTTTAATTTCCTGTTTTCAAGAACAATATTCAGAAGTGAAACATCACGTTTTTAATTAGAGTACACTTCACAATCATAAAATATGTTACTGCGTTTATCCATATAAAATAATTATGTTTGATACTATAATATTATTCTTTGAGAAAAAAAAGTCTTTTGAGAAAATATTTTGCTATAACTTATAAGGCATCGTATTCAATATTATACATCCCTCTATTATACTATTATATTATATATAAATTAAGTAACTACCTACAATCTAAATACGTACTAAAGCCATCTAAAGAATATCGAGACATATTTTTTATTATTATAATTAGGTATATGTAGTTAAAAATTAAAGTTGAAAAGATTAACTGGCGAGCACGTAAGTAATAGTAATTACTAATGTAGCGACGGGTTTAATTTTATTGTATTATTAAAATTAAATCGACCTAATATTTTGTGAGAACATAATATACAAACACTGTCTATATGTATTTAATCAATAGGTACCTACCTACTCGTATTCATATGATAAAACTTGGATAATATGTAATTTTGCAAAAACAATAGAAATATAGCAACTCATACTGATTCAGACCAACAATAATTGTGTCGGTGCGGATAAAAGTCTATCACGCCCATATTTAATCAATGTGGGTGTACTATTATAGGTAGGTATTACTGACCTGTGATTCTTGGAAGTTTTCCGATTTTCAGATTCTTGCCGGTGAACCCGGCTATTTCCGCGCCCAGACTAAATCCAATTAAATGTATTTTGGACAGATAGAATCTTCTGGACACTAAATATTCGATGAACGTGGCCAAGTATTTAGCGACTATACGTGTATTGAGCACTGCGTGACTGTACCACGGAAATGCGCACATCGGACTCCAATCGACTATTATAATATTCACTCCTCCTCGGTGCAAATACGCTGCAAACATTTACACCGCCGTTTTCAATCGCTTTAAAAGTATCGGAAACTCTCACAAATTCGTAACCGTCCGGATAATTTACAAATGTATGTATTTTTTAATGATACCTTTTTTTATGGTCTCCGCACCCTTGGAGTTTCCCTGCTCCGTAAACCCGTGGACGTAGATGACTGTGGTCAAATTTTGCATCATATTGGCTCCCCGCAGGGAGACATCGTCGCCGATGTATATGCGTTTCGGACGAAAAGGGTTGTTCCTGGACAACATCATTTTTGTTTTTCGATTATTGTTATTACTATTATTATTTTTTATAGTGACATATAGCAATATAATAATAGCAAGAATAATAACAACACAACAGTAATAAAACGGACACACGCATATATATATACGTAAACGCACACATATAAAATATTATTATATTATATACGAACATACACAAACACACACAAACATACATGCACAAACATACACACACACACACACACACACACACACACACACACCTCGAATATGAAAAAAATGCGATGTCCTCTTTTTCGTTTATTGGACAACAACCTTCGCATCGACCCCTGGGCGTCATTGTAGCGGAAAATGGATTTTTACCTGAACGATAAAATTGTGGTTTCACAGTTTGCTCTACATCATTCAAAAGTCCGACTCACCCCAAAACAACGTGAAGGTCATGCATGCCATCATGCCTAGGGCCACCATGATTAATTGGCATCACAGAACATCGATATACCTATCACAATATTGCAGGTTTGGTAACGGTAAATTAATAGTTGAACGAATAAAAAAAAAAATTATAACTATCGCACACAATTTTCGGCTATAAGACGTGTGTTTAACGTGAGAAAAAAAATTAACGTCTACCACCGAATACGCGTTAGCTGAATGGGAAACATTACTAAACGTTTCGTTGCTTGCAGGGCTTCGTTTATGTATTTTTTATCTCCCCGCCAGCTCCTCTACACCCAAGGTTAAAGCTAATGGAAATTCGCAAATAACAACAATGACAAATTCTTCTGAAACTTAAATGCATTTTGTTTATTTGGAGTTGGTTTTACATAACAGTATGGGCAGTACAACCCATCAACACGCGTTCAGCCGAAAATTAATTACAAATAATTGATACATATAAATTATTGTTTAGATGAAAATAAAACCCGACAATACTTATATTATAATTTATAATGCTTACCCACGTTTAAATTGTGTTTTGTACTCATACGATATTATGTCATACAACATAAACTATTGATAATATATTGTATATCAGACGCACACTGCACATGGATATGAATTCGCATTGTGATCGCTATTTTTAATTATTATATTGTCGTAAGTCTGGCACCTATATAATATACTCTGTTGCGTTCGCGACAGGGCGAACGATTACGGGTAATATAATAATAATAATAATAATAATATATTTTCGTCCTTGGAGAAAATATTATATTCACCGATACGAAAACCATGACCACAAAATTTAATGTCGCGTTCCAGTCACCCAAATACGAATAATGAAAAAAAAAACAATTTCGCAGATACCTTATATTATTATTATTATCTCTTTGATACGGGAAACGCATTAAAACGCATCGCACGAGACGACAAGTGCACTCGTCGGGGAAAACAAAATAACATAATATCGGACGAAATGAAAAACAAAACGTACCGGACGTGAACGCGACGAGTGTTTTCGATAGGTAAATACAAACAAAAAAATATGTGTGCGCACGAGGATAATAATAATAAATGATAATGATAATAATAATATACTTTTCGAGAGAGAACAACGGCGTAACCAGCGTACTATATAGTCACTGTCCTGTTTGTGTATGAGTCGAAATAAACCCTAACCTACACCCACTAATATTATTATATTGATATTATATTATTGTATGACATAATATGATTATATAAATTATAATGGAATATCGTCTGCGGCATCATATACAGACATTTCGTCGTGATTTTCCCAGGATCACTCGCGCGTTGTCTTTTACGCAATTGCTCGCGTGTTAGATTTTTTCTAACATACCGTCAACTCTAAACTGAAAATAATTGTCAAATAATGTTATCTATCTTCCATTATGATATTATTAGTTCTATAGTGATATAGATATAGCATTGATGAAAGGAGAACTATTTATCATTTAATCGATTATTGTTATTCTAAAAATAAAATGAATGTTAGATTATTTCTAACAGTGCGAGTTATCGTGTGTTAAAATGACGTCTGTAGGTACCCCCTACTCCTATATCGTATAATATAATATATTATGTCCACATTATAACGGCGGCGGAGGTACGATATATGTATGAAAAAAAATGGTGCGAATTTTCGCGCTTTCCTCACGTCCTTGCGCAGTGTGGAAAACGGAGCCCGATATTCCAGTGGCGGAGGCGGCGGAAGGGGGCGAAAAAAATATTATTAAAATAATAAACACAAAAAAAATACCATATATTATTATTACAGACAACGCGTCGCCGCCGATTTACGACAGTTCATTATCGTTTAACACGGTAAAATATATATATAATTGTATTATAATATCGCTTCCGAACCAATACGATATATATATATATATGAGAATAGGTACGTGTGTCGAGGCAATTAATTTGATACGGCCGACGAGCTCGACGGTTTCGACACTCCGTGACAGTATATATTTATGATTTATTATAATATGTTTACGTTGACCGCCACGATATCCATAATAATATTATTTTTATAGACTCGATTGCCATAACGGCGCGATTTATGTAACGTAAGTAAATATCAAACGTTTTTTCTTTACAATATATACCTATATATTATAATGTCTTTAGTATATTACAATATTATATCGACTTCCGACCGAATCGACGTAGGTACCTACTCGTATATTAAAATTTTATGGCGGTGGTCGATTTTTGTCATTTATTTATTTACACTCGTTTTTACAAAATCTATAATCGTTTTTGGAAAAATATTTTTCTTTTATAAGTCATCAACAAGTATATATAAAAAAAAAGTGTTGTAGTTCTCAGTTTTTACTATTTTTCAATGACGGCAAATATGCAATTTCAGACTCCTAGTTTCAAAGCAGAATATTTTTTTATTTTTTTTGACGTACTCTGGTAAATAAATATCGAATTTGACACCATAAGTGGTACCCTACTAAAACGTTCACTACTCCGCTCACCTAAACTTTAAATATTAACTATAACTAACAAACCACTAGTCCAAAATTTAATTTTTAGAAATATAAACACTACGAATAATATTCTTTTTCGAATTAAAAATATGAGTTGTTAATCCAAAGAGTAAAAACTTAAAAAATTAGTAACGATAAGAAACAGTAAAAATATAATTTTTTCCACACATTTTGTTATGTAGCGATTAATTCAACTCACGTACAATAAATAATTTCAAAAACATCTGTGTTTTCTGAAATCACGAGTGCCTCACGTTAAATATGGAACACTCCGGAATATAGAGCAGATAGGTACTAGTTTTTAACGAGAAAACCGCTCAAATTTTAAAGCACCAAGCCGATATAATAGTATTTAGAACAGATGCGTGTGATGTAAAAATAATAATATGTGCCGCATGCCATCGAGCTGTAAAGGTACCTTTGTGCATATTGTTTGTATAATATTAATTGTCATAATGTCATAAACAATTGGGACACCTGTTCCACCGCTGACTGTTAGATAAATTATATAGATAATAATATTTACTTTTTAGTTATCCGGCTAAAAAATAATTGTGCATATCTTTTTATCTATCTGTGTTCAAAATTAAATTGTTATCTGAGATTTGTTATCTAGATAAATTTTTGTGACGAGACTTTCGTTTTAACTTATAAATAATCTTTTTCGTTGTGGGTAGTCGTTTAAATCGCCGATTTATTTGACTTGATGTTCTTTTATGTATATTTATTAGGTGTGTTTTACTGTAGTGATTTCGTACTATGTACTGTATGTATGTAACCGACGGGTAATCGTATTCAAAATACCCATATTATATTATTTATGAGTGTAAACATTCAAACTTAAATATGTATTGTTATATTTATATTTTATAGTAAAAATGATGTTTATGCTGCTTTTAAATTACCCGTTTTTTTATCTAGATAATAGATAACCAAATATTTCAATGAACTATCTGTTATTTTATCTATACATTGTTGTTGGGTTATCTTTGACCCTAATAACGTTATGCAGTTCACGAATCGATTGGGTCGATAAATTCAAAGTTTTTTTTCACGTGTTCCGTGTACGAAAGTTCGTTGTCGACGACCATTTGTTATAATAATATATAATTATTGTCTTACAAAGATAATCACAATCACCGCACTTTAGCGTGAAGGTCTTTAAAGTTTATTTGCTAAAATCAAAACACAAATGCAATACGCATGCGCAGTAATATGGACTGCAGTCAACAGATGAGATAACTGCTAACATTATATTGTTACTATATTATATACTATTGTTATTATTATAATCCGGACATGCGAATACCTGTATACCTGCACCGCCCACCACCGTAGCCACCGGTCGACAACAATCATACTTAATACGCAAAATTATCGTTGAATCCAAAAACCGCACATTTTAGATTAAGTACAGAACATAACCGCACTCTTCTAGTAGGTTAAAAACGCACATTTTTTTTAAACACTGTTGTAGTGACCCCAAAACTAACAATTTTAAATGCTAATACCTACTGAAAAACATATAAATATATATTATATTTAAATGTAAAAATAATTCTCGTCACCTTTTGTACCCACCACAATAATTACATTATAGAATTATATATTTTTTTTTACAACCACAATTTCCAGTTATTTGCAGACAAGAGTTATTTTTTCAGTAAATGTTTTCAATGTAAAGAATACGCATCTCCTGGTCTGTAGATTAAAAACATTTTTGTGGTATTTTGCTACTTATCCAATCAAACGATAAAATGAGCCAGTGGCGTGTATCATAAAACAAATTGGTGTTGCTCAAATAATTTTAGTAGACCTACCCCTCATAATACTGTAATACCGGCCTATAAAATTACCTATTTTTTCATCTATAAACACCCACCCACCCTTATTTAAGGTGTTGCCCGAGCAACACTTAGACGCTATGTTACACGCCACTGAAATGAGCGGTTTTTGGTGGTAAGCAGCAGTTCGCATAATATCCATTTGAATAATAAATATGTTTAAAAGAAGAAAAAAGTATTTACTATACATAATATAATAATGGTATAATCATTGTTTTTATGACAACAATAATTCCGTTTCACCGTCTCTTCGGACGAGTGTTTTTGTCGTCATAGTGGTTGGATAGTGGTTGTATCATAAACGTATAATATAATATTATATTATACGTCTATGTGTTGGATGGTGGCTGATTCGATTTAGTCGTAATATTCGCCTAAACATGCCATTATTAAATTGTTTTGTTTGTTTCGTACAGTAGAGCCACTTGTTAGTTTCGGACGATCCTTTTACATTTTCATTTTACTTTTGTTTTTACAGGACAAACTGTTGAACAAACTAGACGAGAAAGAACAAGACGAAGCGAAAACGCCGGAAGAAGAGGTGGGTTCGACACTTATTCGCTCTAATAATAATAATACTATGTACACCCATACCCTATGATATTCATTAAACATACATACGGGGTGCTCCATTTAACGCTAGACACTCATTCTCTTTCAGAAAACACTTACGTTTTTGATAATATTTCTTTTAAACATAACTCTAAGTCGTTATATTATACAGTAAATAACATTTTTTGGGGAAAAAATTATACTTTTACTATTTTTAAGTGTTTGTATTTTTAATTTTATATAAGTATCTTCTATCCCAGGTAACCCAATTAAAAAAGTTAAAAGACAGTGGTGTTACGACCTGCTAGCCTAACTATAAAGTCCTACTCATGTCGTAGTACATCCGCTGGGAGGCCTCTATAGTCTATCTTATCTGCCTTTTTATTTATTTTAACCTATAAACCATCAATTGTTCTTATTGTTCTTTTTTTTGTAACAGATTGAATAAAAAACTTATGAAACAAAAAAAAATATATAAGTATCTTATTAGTTATAACTAATTATCAGTATTTAAATTTCAGATGAGTTGTGTAGTGAAAGAATATTTTGTGGGGTGCCCCCCATGCATCAGTGTACAACTCCGGTTATCAAAACTTTTACCTTAACTCATAAACGGCTAGTCCAAAATTTAACTTTATGAATCAAAGTACTCTAAAAAATGTTATTTTTGGAGTGAGCAATTTAAAATTCATGTTGTCATTAAAACGATTAGATAAAAAATGATAACGATAAACATAGGAAAAAAATGTGTTTTTAACGAATTAAAATAATAATTGTCTTGCGAGATAGCATATCATCCAGTAGGTTAGCCGCGAAAATCCATACCGGAAAACCCCAAAATTAATAGGTTTTTCAATAAAAGTTGAACGTCTGTAGTCGTGAGAAATATTTTAGAAAAAAATAAAATATAGGCCTTGTACACATCAATATATCATACATCAAAATAATAATAACAGCGCACACAATTATTATTATATTATTCGTAGGTAGTTGGTAGGTACATTTATTTCAATTTATTCTCAGGTTTTTTTTTTCATATTTTCACGTCCACCCAAAAATCATCAATTGCTCGTTAAACTTTGTTTTCATAAACCGCACAAAAAACATATTTTTCGACTTTTGTTGACATATCCTCTGAAATTGAACGTCCACGTGTTGTATATATTGAATGTATACATAACATTATTATATATTTTATTTACACGGGTAAAAAAATATTATGTCATCGTTTATTTTTGTTTACCCTTATTCGCTATATAAACAACGCTAAGTCATTATGTATCGAAATCGCCGTTTAGTTTTTTTTATATTATTATTACTATAGGTACCTACATTAATAATTGTCTGTTAACATTCCATTTGAAATATACATTTAAGCTCCGTCAAACAAATAAAATGTACAACATAACTACACGTCATGTTATGCGAGTGTTGTTAACTATAATTTCACTACTGTTAACGACGTTTAAAAATTATTGTCTGTGTAATTTCCCTTTGACTTGTTTGAACACACTAATAAGTGTTACAGAATAAACATACTGATCTTAAATTTACAACAAACATGAGTTATTTGTCAACAAGTAGTTTCTAAATGTTATTAGTACCCATTTTTATTTGTGCTTCATTGTTGACAAATTATTTTTTTTAAAACTAGGCTAAGCTAAATTAGCCACAAAACAAATGATCTTATTTGATCAGTCGATTTAAATATCAGATAAAGTTCTCGTATATTACAAATCATAATTTATTAGGTAACACGTAGACAAAATATTAAGTTTAAATTTTAAACCAAAACAAGTTATTTTTCATCCACTTATAGTAATACACTTATATAAGGTAATTTTATTATGTTACCAATGGGTATCCTCATTAATCTCGCGGTTCACGTTATATTTATCACTATATCACATTTACTTATTGTACACTTTGTATAGATTGAAAATTTACACAAAATAAAAAGGTAGGTAATTAAAATGTTTTATAAATATTTCTCAATAAATGTATTACAAATTACAATATTATAACCGATTAGACACAAATAATTAGGACCAAAAAATAAATTAACTTTAGTGGGTATATAATGTATTAATGTATGAAAAAAAAAATATTAATTTAATAAACGATGTAGAGTTTTACAATATTTGTCTAGAAACTATTTGGGTGGATCACTGAACTCACATTTTAGCGAAAGGTGAAAACTTTATAAGAGCTTTTGCACTGTGTGCACAGTTTCTTAAAAGTAAGTTGCGAATATAAATTGGTTGTAATTGAATAAATAGTGAAAAAAAAAGTTTCGGGTGAGGAACATGTTTTATTTATACCGTCTCCGAGTCCGATCCTTCAGTGCCATGCCGACACGCGGGTTTCCTTCTTGGCCCTTGTCTTGTTCGAGTTGAACGAAAACACGAACACCCTAAGATAATGAACATTTCAGTGTAACACGTTATGCTTGATTTCGTTTACAGACCTTACCGTGGTTATGAATATTTATAGATTTTGTATCGTGTGTATGTCTGTAAACAATAATTATTATTCCGCGAACGTCGTCCAATATATAATATTTACGAAACCAATCAAAACCAAACAAATTAATTTGTTTGATCCGTTTATAAAATATACCAGCGAGAAGATTATCTATTCCGATAGTACGTATATAAAGTCATTTTTAGTTCAATCACAATTAATATTGATAAAAATGATATTAGTGAGTCACCCAAGACAAGTACTGTAGACAGAGGTGTACACACGGGAGGGGGGTACCCATCGGGTATTTTTTTTCTTTATGTATAATAGATATACAAAAATAATACAATTTAAAAACATTTTGATATATATTATACAGGCATATATAGTTTTTTTATACAACCCTTCACATTGGAAATATCTGTGAACTCCGCTGATTGTAGACAAGTGATTTTCATTATAGATTGTCAAAAGAAATACATTATGTAGATACATAGTACATAATATTATAATCTTAGATTCTGTTGGTAGTAAAAACGAAAAATTAATTTGACTGCAAAAATATGTCAATAGCTATAATAATATTTTACATTATATTTTGTAGATATTTTTTTTTGACCATTTTTTTTTGTTCATAAACGTAGGTGGTGGCCGAAAATAGGTTTCAATTTGCACTGAAATATGCATGATTAGGTATTCAACAAAAATAAGAGATGAATCATGAATTATTTTTATATTACCTGTATGCATTGCCATTGAGTTAACCATGACTCATTTGGACGTTAAAAGAATTAGAATATTTGAACGAAAGTGAACGAAGTAATACCTAATGTATAGACCTGTGGCCGCACGAGAGGTGCGTGATTGGTAGTTGTAATTTTCATTTGGCATTTGGATAGGTTTGGTATATTTAGTTAGTTGTAGTTGAACATCTTAAGATATTGTTACTTATATTGTTAATTTATATTATTTATAATATCTATAATAACTATTATAATTATTATACCTAAATCTGGTTTAAATATACTTTTAGAAAAAAAAAAATTTATTGTTGTAAACATTTTATTCGTCACCAATATAAGTCATTAAGACAATGATTAAAAACAAACTTGTAACTTAAAATTAATAATCAGCAGAATCTTATATTTTAATGTAAATTACATAAAAAATATACATGCAGACTGTTGAGTATTTTAAAATTTAAATTCAGTTAGCAACAGGTTGTATGGTTTCTATTTTACCATTTAAATGTTAAGAAATAATTAGTGAAGATTTAACTATTTTTTCCAACTTTATTCTGATGAACCACTTTTTAATGTTTTTTTCGCATGCATCCTTCCTTTTCTTAATAAAGAAATCATTTTTACTCACGTGAGAAGAAGTAATTTGAGATTGGAACTGTATTTTGGCTTGTTATTTTTTTTTCAAGCAAGTAACCAAATAACTCATCAAGATACTAGCTCGAGTGCCCGACCTCGACGTAATATAGTCTGACAACTTCCAGCACGAGATAATATTGATTATTCCCCAAGGCATATCTATTAGTTTTGGTTCTACACAATTTTCAAATAAAGAAAACAACAATGATTAAATATAATATAATACATAACACAAGTCACAAAGAAAAATGTCTTTCACCCGTAGAAATATGTACACAGGGTGGTTCTTTTTACAGTAAACACTCATCATCGTGAAAAGTTTTGATGTATTCGATGATATTTTTTTTACATAATTTTACATATGTCATTATGAGACAACATTTTCGACAAAATATTATATTTTTTACCATTTTGTTTGGTTATTACTTTTTTTTTTTATCACAATGTTGGTACCTATTTAGAACTTATTACTTAGGTAGTAGAAACAAATTCGCTTGAAATACGATGTTTGTACACACAAATTCTGAGCAAAACGTTTCGGTTAAAAATATGAAATAAAAAATACACGGTCACACGGAGTTCAAAAGTAAAAACCACAAAAATATTAATATATAATAAATCCGATTTAAAAATGTTGATTTATAATATAATGACTTCGAATTATGTAAAAACACTTATTTCAAAAACATTGATAATTTTAGAGAAGACGAGTGTTTATTACTAAAAGGGTATCACCCAGTATATTTATATTGACAATCATAAAACTAGCATACAACTGAATATTGAGAATCCCTGTAGGGGACGTTTTAAAATTCGACACACGAAGCCTTTTACACGGAGTAGTAGTTGTTGGATGGAATCTGCTATGAGCTTTATGACATATATATTATAACCGCATACGCTGTAGTACATACATAAAGTCTCTAACGTATTGATATTATTGTGAACACACATAGGTATACCTTATAGGTACATGGTATATCTTATATACCCGGTGGTTGGTATATAATAATAGGTGTACTATAATCATAATGTCTGTATATAAAAATCATTACACAGGTATCTAATATGATTTCCCAGGATTGTAATCTCTCAGCGACAACTGAATTTCAAAACTAATCACGAGGAAACAAATGTTCGTACATTATACCAATAACTATTATTTATTCATAATATTATGTACATTTATGAAAAACTACGATGCACCTACGTAGTTAAGTAGACACAATAGTACCCAAAGTACATTATATTGGTTTTTAAAATAACAGTAAACTAAATAAGCCCTCGCTTAATATTCAGAGCGGTATATAAAGGCTATTGAGGGGACGCTTATCCAAATATTACAAAGCATATTTTGTATTATTGTTAGATGAGTGGGTACATTATGATACAAACGTTGAAACGTGTATTACTTACAAGTGTTAAAGAAGTATTAAAAGTGTAAGTTATTTTGGTTCATATACAGATTTGGATTATACGTGAAAGTATACGAAAATAAAATACCGACATTACCTATTCCGTTGCCCACTAATGTTCCATTAAAAAAAATTACTGTTGATATAAATTTAACATGAACTCCTAGTTGCCTGATAGCAGCTATTGTCACGAATTTATGAAATTAAATATTATGTACAAACGTTTCATTAACTCGTATATTCGCAATTCGTATTTAGGTTCAATGATTTTGCGCGAGTACCTACAATAAAAATGTAATATTGTAATAACTAACTATTCGGCTTTAATTATAAATATGATTATCACGTACTAGTATTAAGGTAAGATTCATAAACTGAGAATCCTCCAAACGTATCACATTTAAATGGTTGAATAACTTACGTATTATTATGCCTACCTTAAAATATAATAATTATAGTCAAACATAATATCGTGTAGGTACCTACTCTGTCCATAAAATTATACAGGTACTGGCAGAGGTGGCGTGCTCATGAGTTTTGTATATTGGAGGGGAGGGAGTAAAAAAAATATCGAATAGACTGATTTAAAATCGATAAATACAATATTTATAACTATACGTAAGAACATATTATAATCACAACATATACGTTTCCTAGCCCCCCCCCCCCCTCGAGCTAGCCCTTGTTTACTGACAATACATCAGCCGCCGCTGTTGTAAATTTCTTAAAAGTTGATTGATATTGTAAATGATACGTATATGAACATGTCAACATGATAAAAATATATAGTATTTAAAGAAACCTGTTTTTTATCTACTATGTATATCGGAAATGCATACCAATTAAGTAGATCATTGTGTGGGCGTGTATAGGTGTTCTTCTGCCATAAATTACAGTAAGGGTACCTAGCTACCTATATTTAGGGGATGTTTGAATATAAAATATCAGTGTAGCAGAAAAGTAGAATGTAAAATTTATTTTATTCTTCACTATCATAAATACATTCATGTATAATGTATATATACGGTCGGAAAATTCGTTTGGATGTAGAAAAAAATGACTCTCAAGTGTTTCGAGGTCGTTGATCCGCGGGGATGTTCGCGTTACGTGACCGGCCGATCCTTCGGAGATTTCCCCGACGTGGACGATTTTGCGATTCAAACATTTTTTCATTAAATATTATAATATTGCGCATAAACAATATATTACGACCGACACTGCGTCGTGCACAACCCTATAATTTGGCGTAACGTAAATTTTTTATAAAATTTGCACACCGCACTGCACACTAATGGAATAAGAGAACACCCAAACACTTAGTATAATATTATGCTCAAGGGGTTCGTTTATTATGACGTGTAGTACATCGAGAGCATGCGTGATGGAAGAATTTTCATAATTTTTGAGATTTTAAAGAGATATGACTACCTATGTAATGTAATAATATAATACATGACAGACATTTTATGTCATTTTATTAACACAACAACAATCCCGTCGAGCAATTTTACATATTATATTTTTGGTTAATGTTAAAACACAAACGTATAGGTAATAATATCATTATAAAGAAAAAGTATATTAAATCGAACTTACGACATATTATAAGGAAGAAAATTGTAACGTCGTTATTTTCTCAAATGTATATATTTATTTTGAAATGTCATCATCAATGCCGAATGAAAATAATATAACTTATGTTGTGGTTTTAAATTAGTGTGTTGTCACATATAATAACATATATATAGTGTCATAATATTATACAAAAATATGTTAAACCTATACCATTAAGAATTTTCAGCGATATTTTCAATAACGTCGACAAAATATACGTTTCACAAGGCCTTTAATATTTATAATGTCACTGAACATATTAAGTATACCTATGTGTGTAAATTTTAATATTTTTCCATACGATAATAATATTATTATATAGCACTGTTGCGCACCTGCCCGCCATTAAACCATTGTTCACGGTGTCCTGAAAGCATTATAATATAGTCTACCTTTACACTGTATGCTCACATTCACATGGAAAAATCGATGACTCGGGTCACTAGGACTCCAAACCCTTAGGAAGCGATTCGTGAAGAACTAAGTGTTTCATTACCGTGGTATATAATATTATGTGCCTATACGAGCCTACTTTGAAAATTGTTGCCGTAACTCTCGTCGTTTTCCCTACACAAAAGAAGCACGAGGCGAATGGCCAAATGCCAAGACGTTTATTGACCAAATAATTAAATTGTACGGTTGACATTTAACGCAACTAGGGCGGCGGACGGGGCCGCTGGTAAGAAATCAAATCGATTTCGTAATTAATTAATTTCAGCGATCAACGAGAGCATTTTAATAGTCTATACATGGATAGGTACTGTAACGACATAATTTATGTCAAAATAAATATTTAATAATCATTAAAACACAAAATAACATACGTGTAGTGTAATAAAAATGCTTAAAAGATGCAACATCATTAAACATATACTTAACTCCGATGACCTTTCCGTATTACAATATGAAGCCAGAACGATGCAGAAAACAACGTGTAAGACTTAATCAATAAAGTTTCATTCCGTACATAGGTACTACTTACGCATATAGGTAATAGCTGGTGCTTACATATTATTATTATCATGAACACAAAAAAGAGAGATAACGTGACGTGTGGTTACTGGTTTGTATACTACATAAAGTACTACATCATGTTTGATCGAAGTCAAATAAATTGCTGCTCGGTATTTTAAGGTAAGTACGGGGGGGCAGGACGTAGCTATAGGGTATACTGTGTAATATTTTTCTGTCAAGATTTTGATTCTTTTTTCACGACGAAACACGAAACAATAAAATATTGTCGAATATAATGATAATAATAATATCTAATTTGCAAGAGTATATTTTGTGACTTTATAACATCGCTTATAAATTGAATACGTATACCGAAATTAGGGAATAATCATGCCATTCGCCCTGAAAAACGTATATAAATATTTATGGTTATTTTAGATCCTGAACGGAGCGATGAACGTTGTACTGGTTTTACGACGATGTGTGTTTATTTTTATTTTTTTTGTGTGTCTGAGACACTTTACAGAAGAAAAATGCTGTAATCTTCTACTCCGTTCGACGACCGTCGTGTCTGGTAACAAATTGATAGCATTTTCTATGGACACATCGTATTATTTGCAAAACAGTTTGGCTCTTTTTATCCTATTTGTAGACGTTTGAAATTTTCGACTTTTTTTTATTTTTATTTACAATACATTTTTATGAGCAAAAATTATACTCAACTGAAAAGTTTGAAAATGTAATGCAAGATGTCCCGTGCATTTTTTTTAAATGAAATTTAAAACAAATAGGTTAAGCGTAAATCCACTTAAATGTTTGATGAGCGTTTAAAGTTAGAACTTTGACTAAATTCTTCAAAGTTACTTGAAATTTCGCTAATTTATTGATTAATAGTCTTAGGACTATCGAACTTATTTTCAATTTCAACGTATTTAATTTCTAAACCTAAGACGAGGAAAAAAGATTTCTCATAAGTTTTTCTTTACTAAAACTAAAAAAAAAGAGTTGAGCGTAAAGTCACATTATTTTTTTTTATGGTTGTTTGAAGTTCAAATTTTGACGACATTTGATATTC
Organism: Macrosiphum euphorbiae; assembly: GCA_949089665.1. Taxonomy (NCBI): domain Eukaryota; kingdom Metazoa; phylum Arthropoda; class Insecta; order Hemiptera; family Aphididae; genus Macrosiphum; species Macrosiphum euphorbiae. The sequence continues at coordinate 1,854,374 of CARXXK010000005.1, read as the reverse complement.
AACCGTATAATAACAATTTATCTGGTCAAATGATTTTTATTATTTTGTTATTTTTCAAAAAATAGTCATCGTAGAAACTTTACGTGCTCCAATATTACTTAAATTATCTTTTTATATACACAATGACATTTTCAAAATATTTTATAGACTAAATATGTTAAGCTATTCAAAGTAATTTAAAATTTTGGTTTATTGTCTATACGTCATGTTGATAAAGAAAGTTATTCTCGGTCGAAAAAATTGAAAAGCTTCCCGATGAGTTGTCCATAATATGCAATCTTTCTTTTTTTTTCATGTTAAGTCATTTCATGGGAGCCTAACGGTTTTCACATTGCTTGACTCCCGGTATAATATGCAACCAAAAAAAAAAAATAAATAATTAAAACAAGTAGTTTTATAAAAGTAACTAAGTAGTAAAACAATCGTTTTATTTGTGTATCGTTAATTCAAATTAAACACATCTATTACAGTGATCTACTAAATGACGAGGACTGCAGAGAAGGAAAATTCACTAACTTTACAACTAAGTGACTTCCTCGGTTTTTTTTTTTTTAGCTTTTTCAGTATTTGTAAAATTTGTTGATTACCTTATTGTATTCGCTTTTAAACAAATAATAATTGTAATATACTTTTTTGGACGTGATAATAATTGTACTGTCTGATTATTCGAATCACCAACTCAGCAGATGTTTTTAAAAACTGAAACGCTTGGAGAAACTTAAACTCAATTCAAATTCAAATTATGTTTATCTTAAAACTAAACGAACGATGACTGCTTGAAACTTTGAGTTTGAATGATGTGATTTAAAACGTTGTTCGTAATAACTAATGAGACGATTTAAATACCAAGTCGTTAATACTAAACTTACGTACAAGGAAAAGAAAAACTCTGTAGGTAATTATTATTAACGATACTACAAAATAAACAGTATAGATTTTCGTCCGGTCGTGTAAACAATGGGGGTTATAAAGGAATAAGGCCAACTTTTGTTGGGGTACAATACAAACAATCATTTATTATACTTAATGAGCTTCGTGCGCGTTGTTTAGCGAATTATCAATAATGCAAGAAACTCATTTCCAGTTATCTATATGGCTAATATTAGGTATATTATTATCCTATTTTATCGTCGAAAAGCCTATACAAACACACATAATATTCACCGGGACGGAAATATAATAATAATATGTCCATTTAATATAGAACCAGGACATAACTAGCTATAATATGATATTATGATATTAAATCAATGTTAATTGATACATAAGTTTTTTTTTTTTGTACCTATATCATTAAATTTTAAATATACCTTCAATATTATTATAATACCAATACCCATCTAGATATTATCATACATGTATAATACCATGCAGATACCTACGTCATATTAATATATTATAGTAGTTGTAAAAGGTATAAATCAATTTAAATTTGCTAGTAAAAAATATCGAGTATTTCAATTAATATATGAATATAGTTTATAATACCAAGTCACCTTGTATGATAGCAGCACATTAAAAGTAATTTTAAGTCCAGGGCTTGCAAACGTTATAATATTAGGGATCAAAATTTCCGAAAAAAAGGATTTCCGAAAAAACCAGGGTTTTTTCCTGAAAAATTGTGGTTTTTTTTTTCTATAGAACTGAAAAAGTAATGTATAGTGGAAACAATCTAATAAATAATGATAGTTGATAATCATATTACATACATATTATACATAAGTACCATTAAAGGCTGTAGTGGATAAATCTAGTGAATTCTATACTTGATTTATTAATAATTATAATTTGTAATATTAACTACTAAACTACTAACTATTAAGTATTTACTATGTAGTTATTTCTTATTAGTTATTAATATTATTTAATTTTTACCAACTCACTTAAGTTTAATATCCGTATTAATATTTTTAATAGTTAATTTAAAATTTTAATAAAATAATACAATGATAATCGTATTTGCAAATGTGAAATGACAATGACAGGTTTCCTTATTTATTTTTAATTTTTTTTTTTTTTTTACATAGATTATTTTAATTTTTAAACGTAAAATGTAAATACAATTTTTTAATTTTCCAAAAATTCGGTTTTATTTGGAAATGTATTATTTTAATATTCTCCAAGTTTTCCAAGTTTTCTGAGACTCGGGGAAAAAAACTATTTTTCCTGAAATTTTCGAGCATTTTCATCCCAAATTTTAATAACCTTATGATTTGACAAATTAAACCGATTGAAATTTTTAAACGTTATTATAATGGAAATCGATAATTAAAAATATTTAAATACCGCAAAACAAAACATGACGATTAACAAAATATATTACATATCAATATACAAAACATAATAATATAATATTATGAGATGAAAATCATGTCAAATATCGTAGCCAGGGCCTTATTTACATTTTTTGAGCCCTGGGTCAACAATATTTGTACCCCACCCCTCCCCCAAAAAAATTAGTCTGTTTTTTCATTGTTTGGTTATAGTTATATATTTATGAAAATGATGATGCATTATTTTAATTACTGTCAAAATGTATCACAACATACAATTGTACACTATAAAAAAAATTACAAAAATTAATAGTTATCAATTTATCATTGATTGATTACCTGTTATATAATTTATTTGATATAATTATTAACCAACGAGTCAAAACGCTGCCGTTGGTGTAAAATACTTTTTTTTCAAAAATGTTGTTTTGAAACTAATTAAAATTATGTGAAAGAGACATTTTCAAAAACTTAATTGTTTTCTGAAATAATGAGTGATGTCTTATGTAAAATGGATACTACACACCCTTTACGAGGTTTTAGAAATGTTATCTCGTCGAGTATTATGAGTTTTCCGATTATGATGAAATCGGTAGGTACGTGTTTTGACCAAATCAGAGAGATAGAGAGAGAGTTAAGGGATGAATAAATTTCATCCGAAATGTTGCGGTTTATTTCAAAATTTTCACAAGTGATTGAGCTTTCAGTTATAATATGTGTGACGTGTGTTATTATTAGCTGAACCCAACAATATTTTGTAGTTGTTGAAGCTTTTGTTGCTGTCAATTTTCCATAATATAGGTGCCTAAGTATTATAATATGACTTTATGATATTACAATTTTAACAATTGACTTCTTATCAATTAATAGTCGTATTAAATCAAAAGGGATAAAAATAATGTTTTTATTGCTACAGATTACAGTATAAATTTGATATTTTATCATAATTTTTTTAGGCATGTATAAAATATATCTTAATCTCATTTTATGTGTCTGGACTTGAGACTTGTTTTTCATATTTTTCCATCGAATAATGGTACAATTTATTTAATCAACTCCTGTGGAAATAGGTATCGACTTAATACAGAAGTAGGACTGAATTTTTCCCCGGCTATGGTTAGTAATATAAAATAATAAAATAATATTATATAGAAATAAAATTGTAAAATATATTATTATAACAATATTTGAATCTATCAGTCATGGGAAATTGACGATTGACTAGAAATTGTGGGTATTAATTTTTTTTTAATTTTATTACCTAACATATAATAGTCTTTAGCTATTGGTTGCTATTAATTATTTATTATAAATTATTATTTATACGTAGGTACTGGTTTTGCCCTTGGTTGATAAATTTTTAAATTTTTTACATAAAAATAGAAAGTACAGCAAAAAAAAATAAAAAATAAATCAAAATATAAAATAGATTATATTATATAATATATATTATCATATCATAATATATTAATGTAGATATTATATGTATTATTATAATAATTCGCTATACATATTATATATGTTCAAGAAATATATTATACCAACTAATTGATTTATTTATATTTCTTAGTGATTGAACGAAACAATAAAATTATATTGTTTTTCGGTATTGTGTGGTTTTTCGTATTTTCTTTATGGTTTTATTTGAAAACCCCTGTATCTGTACTACTGGAATTACTTCATACATCTGGTAACCTAATATAACGATATTTGGAGCTTTTTCAAATAAAATGTTTACAGAGTTGAATGTTGGTATTAAAAATAAAAACGAATCTGAGCTTCAGCAGAACCATACGATTTTTGATATTTCTTCAAACATTTTCAATGGCCGAAAAATGAGCTCTTTCAATAATTGTTCTCCTCGACGTTTGATTCCCCCCGTCTGTGGTTCAATTTTTTCGACCCATGGTGAATTTGCAGAAAACAATTATAATTTTTAAGATACATAAATAAATGATTTGTGTCCGTATACATGATAAAATAATTCCAACAGTAATTATTAAAAAATAATTTATCAAAAAAATAATAATATTGATATGCGTTAGAGTTAACTTTTAAAATATTACATAGTCGAATAAATTTATTAATTTCATATTATTCTATATTATTGGTTTATGAATTATTATTACTCTTAAACTATAATATTGAAAAAAAGCAAAATAAACAATTTTGTAGACATCTGGAAACAATGCAATACAACAAATGCTTCAAAGCGTAGGTTGAAATTATTCAATCCAATATTTTATACTGTTTGAGAAATGTATATATTATGTATAATACGCCCTACTTAAACCTAATATTTTTTTTTTTTTTCGTAATATCCACTACGCATATCCCATTTACTTTTAAGATAATATTTACCATTTAGATTATTATTGTGTTTTTACAACGTTGTAAATTTCAATAAAAGACAGTGGCTGATGTACCTTAGGACTTTGTCCGTGCAGATAACTTGAATATTAAAAACATAAAGGCGACTTTTTTTGTTGTTTTTTTTGTACAGTAATTCAAAAAAATATTCGTACGTTGATGAATAAAAAAAATATAGGTAATATGATAGCTAAAAATTAAACTCATTATATTTATAATTAAAATTAAAAAAAATAACAATGACATGCTGTTGCGCGGAGAACGTGTTCTTTGCTCTACAATTCTTGTACAATATAGACACAAAATTTGGAGAAAATTAAGTTTTTTATAAGGTATACGTCGTCATTAATGTAGTGAAAAATCGCGTGTTTAATTTCCCGAATAATAGTTATAGTGATTACGCCCGAGTAGTGTCCACGTGCCGTCACTGGAGTCACATCTGTGCAATGCGCGAAGCATCGGAAAACCCCTAATTCTATGATCAAAAACAATAATAATTATTATTATTATTTATTATAAGAGTGTACCCTAATCCTGTTTTATTCTGCAGTGGTGTACCATATGCAGAGTTATCTTAACCAGAAAGTTGTCAGTTGTAAGTGTTTTGATTATAAATTAGAATCATGCGAACTAAGGTAGTTCATAGTATCTTAGTTCAAGAATTTAAATATTTTGATTAATTTTTTATATAATTTTCTTATAACAAAATATTGGCAGTTGAGACGAAATCAAATATTAATTAGACTTCATAATTATATTTTCATAATCACCACCACAATAATCAAATAGATTGCTAACTCGGGCGAATGTAAGTTCCCACACGAGATATAGCAGGTAAAAATTACCCCTGGATATCCATACGTAAGTTCCCACACGAAAAAAATTACACTTGTACGTAAGTTCCCACACGAAATTTCAGACACATAATAATGTTTATATAAATTGCTTATAATTTTAAATTTTAATTCGTTAATGCTCAGCCTTGCCAAACACAAACTTCCTTCCCACTTTATTCTGACTTATTACTGACAACTTAAACGTAGTTGGTGTGGTTAAAATTTGTTTTGTTTTTGTATTGCATAAAAAAAGTCCAATTGAATCTAGTCCGTATAATATATAATAAAATTAATAATATAATGTGTATAATATTTGTATATGTATAAAATAAAAATAATAGAAAAAATCAAATTTTATTAGGTTTATTGTGATACCTCAAACACTTCACATATAGTCATACTGTGTAATTTTTTGTAAGTTATAATTTTATACCTAAAAAAATGTCGTTTAAGTTGTCATTCCTAAGTCTTAAGAACTTAACTTACGTACAGGTGTAATTTTTTCCGTGTGGGAACTTACGTACGGGCGTATTTTTTTTCGTGTTGGAACTTACATATGTACTCGCTTACCTGCTATGTTTGGTGTGGGAACTTACCAAACCCCGCTAACTCATGATAATATAGTTGAATTCAAAGTCCACCATTTTCGTGAGAATTGCGGGTTTTGTCACCAAAACATTTCGCAGGTATTCCTTATTTTCATACTACCTACAACTATCAAAGAATTTCGTTTAATTAGATAATCATTTTTTGTCATTATTATATTATATTATAATATGATCAAAGGGCTGCAGGTTTCTACACTGTTACTATTCATTGGAATGAAATTACAGTACAAACATTACAAGCTTTTCAAATTAAAATATCTCAAACCAATAAATAATCTAAATAAAACGCATGTTAATTTCTTTCACTGTGTTTGGCAAGTTATTAATCGTACCTATTAAGAGTTTTTGGGGAATTACTTTTTTGAGCTAGGTATGTTTAAAAATAGTGGCATAAGTCTGCTCACGTGGTGTACCTAAACTTCGTACCTGTGTAGTGAGGGACACGCGTTTAATAATAGATATAGGAAATATTTAGTGTTCACTCGACAATATATATTCTTGAATCGATTTATATACCTAGGTATATATAGGTAGGCATACACAACCGTTCAGCACCCGCACGCAATGGTCGATAGTGGGTACGATCTATATAGGCCTATTATATATTTATAATTAAAACTCAAAAATAACAATGGCACGCTGTTGCGCGGTTCTTCGCTCTACAATTCGTATACAATATATAGACACGAAGATTTGAGAAAAGTAAATTTTTTATAGGGTATACGTCGTCATCAATTCGTGCAAAATCGCGTGTTTAATTTCCCGAATAATAATTATAGTGATTACGCCCGAGTAGTCTCCACGTGCCGTCACTGGAGTTACACCTGTGTAATACGCTACGTATCGGAAAACCCGTCCTTCTATGATCAACAACAACAACAACAATAATTATTATTATTATAAGCGCGTACCCTAACCCTATTTCGTTCCTTGGTGCACCTAAACTTCGTACCTGTGTAGTGCGGGACACGAGTTCAATAATAAAATATTAATATAGGCAATATTTAGTGTTCACTCGACAATATCATTATATATTCTTGAATCGATCTGTACCTAGGTATATATAGGTAGGCATACACAACCGACTTCCAGTCAGCACCTGCACGCAAGGTGATCGATCGTGGGTACAATGTAGTACCTATATAGGCGCCTTAATTAATTTTCGTTTTTCTTTTCGATTCGCGTAGATAATAATATTATAACATATAGGTATGATATAATTTTGGTTTTCGGGTAAAACAAGTTTGATACCTAGGTAATGCAATAGCTTCTAGAAGATTATAATCAGCTGTTAATATACCTGCAATAAACAAATATATTATTGAAAATACATAATAACAATATTTCACTTTAAGGTTTTTCATATGAACACATCAAAATTATCAACATTTGCAAATTAATTTTTAGTCATACCTTATGTTTGAAAGTTGTATACAAGCATTGAAGCCTACTACGGTTATAAAATGGAACGATGAATGTAATTATATAAATATTTTTCTTGAACGTCTGAAATTGAAATGTCTACAAACTTGGATATTCACAATAAACGATTTTAGTTTTTCTTAATATAATTCAAAGAGTATCATTTAATCGCAAAAACAATTCGATAAACGTTTCGACATTAGAGTTGATTTCTAGTAGATAGTATATAATTGAAACTTACAAAATAAATTCTCAGTACTTACCTAATTTTCTAAATAATTAAAAACTATTTTGCATAATATTTTTGTTGGAAGCGATTGATCTCATAAAATATTTTATTCGAGTGCGATTAGTCATTTTAACTCCAATGCGCAAATGATTGAACAAAATAAGACACACCATAAAGAAACAATATACATTTTATTTATAAAGGAACAATACACATAATAATTATTTACAATTATTGCAGTCCATGCGCATGGCGGACGTGCACTCCGACAAATACAACAATAACAATATTTTCCATGACGAAAAAGACTCACCAGGAAGTGTGCGTTGATCCGATCTTGATGGATGGATCTCGGAGGGCGAAAAAAGTGGAAAATACTAGGAGGAAAATTAAGCCCCGTGCAGGATCAGTGAAGAAGATGATCACCGGCAGGTTCGGAGAGCACAAGCGCCGACGTGGAGGTTGTGCTTACCTTTTACTGGTCAGTGGTCGCCTCAGAGTTGAGCCCCCCAAACCTGGTGATCATCAACTTCACAAATCCTGGACGGGGTTTAATTTTCTTCTTAGGATTTCCCACATTCTTCTTCCCCCCCCGAACAATCTCCACTGGATTGGATTGACCTCCAAGTCCCGGCGACGTCACTCCGCGGTGCGTACCGCCCACCGTCGGTCACGATTACGGTATTTTGTCTGCGTTTTGGTATTGAGTCGTCATGGTTGGATTCGAAAATTTTTATCAATGCAGAAACATTATTGCCCTTCTTGACACGGACCTTCAAATCCACTGTTTCAACTGAAGCCATCATAATGGATAATGATTTATTGCTGTAGACGAACTGTGAAATAACAATATGGAACGTTATTATCATTAATTATTATTGATTAATGTAATGTAATGAATTAATTATCATAATATGATTGTTTTTAAATAACACGAACCGATTACTACAGCTGTGCAGATGATAAAAATGTAAAAGCTAGATGGATAATTGTGTACAATATTCAACAGAAATACGAGTCGACATACGATACGAGAATAATAAGTTTGTGACTTGATATTCGGATAAATGTATTTTAATAATTATGTTGGCATGGAATTGTGTACAATTCATTCAGCCATAATTATTGGAAATTGTAATTATTAAAAAAACAAACAAATAAATAAATAAACCATATTTTATTCTCGTGTGAATATTTTAGATTCATATTTAACATTTTGAGCGGAGCTAGTATTGAGTTTAAAAACGATGTATGTTTTTTTTTTGTTTCTGTATATACAATATACACGATAGAAAGGATTTTTCGATATTTGACTTTGTGGGCGGTTTTTGACTTCTGATAGCAAATCGGTTTTACTTTGTACTTAAGAGGGGTGAAAATTGAAAATTCGCAATATAAGAAACGAAAATTTTTACCCAAAACCAGTTTTCTACAAAATCGATATAATTATTTTTTTTCGTAACTCATTAATAGTTGTAGAGACTTGAGATTTTCACCGAATACATAAACTTCTATACGCGACATGAAATAATTTGGAAAAACATATTTCGAAACTTCTTGCTTGCATTTATAAGTTATATATTTATATAAGACTACACTTATAAGTCCAATGGCCAATTAGTGCAATTGCCCCCAAAATTGAATACCATACATATTTATTGTTCGATATTATATTATAACCAATTGAGTACGATTCACGTTTTTGGGAACACATAACACGATTGAAAACTAATAATAGACTCCTGTGTTGTCAAATTAATAATCAAGTTATATCGATTGTTGTCAGTATAAAAACCCAGGTACTCAATAATTCAATAATATCAATAATAACTCAATAATGCTATTATTGTTTAACAGTAGTTTCATTGTCCAATTTCTAATGATAATCACGTTGTAGACAAATAATTAGATAAGTATCTTTTTTGGTTTTTATTACCTACATAAATTTTTAACCAGTTTTTTCAAATATAAATATTTACTTTTTTGAAGTAGGTTTTTTGAGCATACTGAATCAAATAGTTTTGGTCTTAAGTACATTTATATTTTAAAGTATATTTTTAGAAAATTAATTCCTTATCTTTATAAGTTAAAGTTACAGTTAAAGTTAATCAACAATGTAAAACACCAATAAAACGTTAACGTATATTTTTATTCAATAAATTATTATTATTTGTAAATAGGTAATATATGTGTAAATGTTATTGTACGGCCACATACAATAATGAGTGAAAATAAATTACGATGACGGGTGTGAAACAACGATTGAAACCAATATTGTTTTAATCGGATTCGGTTTGGGTTTTCCAAACGATTTTTTCAAATTCTTAGGTTTCTTCGGTTTCAGATTTTTTAAGCCTGCGGTTTCGCAAGCTTCCGATTTCGGTTACCGTCGGGAGGAATAATATTGTAAAAATATGAAACACCGAAGTCATAAGCGGTTTTCAATTATCCAAGTTGGAGTACCTATATTCGTGGAAAACTCGACTACCGCGGGAAATGTCGTCTATTTATAGACGAACGCCGTGGCACGTGACAGTACTTTGTCAACCGACGCTCACAAAGTAACTGAAAAATAAACATCAGTTTTATAATAATAATATGGTAAATAGACGCGTAGTTGCTCGCCGAGATCATTTCGACGAAAAAAAATTCGCTGCGGGGGTTAGGTCGAATTTTGCGTAGGTCGTGGGCGTCGAGACGGCATTTCAACGTAATCTCAACAATATTAATAGCAATTTATTATCGTAATATAATAATATAAACAGAGGACGAACCTCGCGCACGTCTTAAACGCGAGACGGACGTCGGCGCTGTGTGGGCGACCGAACTGCGTCATATACCGGGTAAATGGTGTGACGGTTACCGGATTTGTGGTTCATTCGCATAATATGTCATTACTGATTTCGATCTGACCGCCACGTGCCACTGCGAGACCACGACATTCCGCTTACACCGACATTATAATATATTTTATGGTAATAATAATAAATAAGAATGACGTAGGTATATTACAAGGAGTGTGAGGACTAAGGATTGTAAGGAGTCCAAGGATTGTACAAAGCTTGCAACACTCATACGATTTACTTGTTTGTACTTGAATGCCTCTTTATAAGGATAATAATATAATATTACAGAGGTACTCATCGAACCTCCGGTGTAGAGAAAAAAAAATGCGTTCATTTTTTGTTTTTCCGCTCTCGTCTCGTCGGATTTCTCGCCGTTTTTCAATCGCAATTATCGGTTTTTCCATTTCACATTCCAGAGCGGAAATTCTTTTCCTTGCAATCGTTTTCTCGTTTTATTCGCATAATCGTATAAAGTTGTGATAGCAATTATAGAACAACTGGAGAAACTCGTATGCGATATCTAACCTTTGAACTTTCACTCCACACTATAATTTATACGACGACTGTTAGTCCAACTAAAACCCCTATACTAACGAACAACAAATGTTATCGTCCAACATTTGCATACACAAATGCTTTTTGGAATGTGGAATTAAAACGATGAATGCCTGCGATATTATAAAATAGCGGCAATCGCCCTCCCATTATATTATATGTACACAAATTGATTCTTTTTTTTTGGTAAACACTCGAATACGTATCGAGCACTATGAAGTATAAACGTTTATGGAAATATATTTATTTTTTTCACGAAATTTGAAGTCATAAGCAATATTTTTACTTTTTTAATGACAACGTACATTTTTAATATCATCCTCCAAAGCAGAATATTATTTTTTTTAAGTAAACACTTATCGTCTCAAAAAGTATATATTATTACCGATTATTACCAACGTTTTCAGAAATATTTTGAGTTATAAGTTTTTAAAATAAATTTATATGTGAGCGATATTTTGCAGAGTACCACTTTGCTAAACTTCAAATACTTATACCTAGAAATATTTCCGAAGACGTTTATAATATAGTTTTAGAGGGACAATAAGTTTTTACTTTCAAAGTATAATCTGCACTTGTTTAACATACATGTAATAGGTGTATCCATTATACTAAATCTAAATTTCTAACGGGGATAGCGAACGATAAAGACTTTCGAGGCACACCTTAAGTTAAAATTGTGAGTAAAAGAGCCATAATAAGCACCCAACGGAAATCAAAATTTATTTGTATTACTTATAATATTATAAATAACCATCGACCGTCGTCGTTAATATCAATAAAACTATGTCACGGTTTATTTTATAGCAGTTATTCGGAATATTATAATATGCTTGTCGTTAATTCGCAAGAAACCTGCGAGCGGAGAAAATTAAAAAATTTATACAATATTCTGAAACACAGCTATACACGGTGAGCACATTTTTTTTAAACATTTTTCCCCGTTGCAAAAATACTATTATACGTCGGAGACCACCTCCGATGTACCTACTTTATCGGTACCTTCATAATGCATTATATGGCATATACGTGTATACTAATATAAGGTTTATAAATAAACTATGTATTATGAATAAGGGTGGGGGGAGGACAAAATATATACTTACCGCTCGCGTGCTCGTCTCGATATTGTGCATACCTACTAATGTGTATATACGGATTCGATTTTTCGTTTTGTTTTTTCGATTTAAGTAAAATATGCAAATCGAAAAATATATTGCGTCACCGCGGCGTATAATGTAATATCATAATAATGTTTGCGAGAATTCGGTGTCGTTTATATATTGTACAAAAATTATGAAAATATCTCTAACGGCTTTAATTAAAAACGATGCAGTATAGTCTGTATACAAATATTGTTCCGCTATCGTACATTTTATGGCTGGATTCCGGTGCACAAAAAACCGAGTGAATATTCCCTCGGCGAATCGCCAACGCTTCCTTTTCTATGACTAAAATATAACAATGAAAAATGTTTTGGAAATTAAACTATTAAAATATAAAATTGTATACATCGTATAATTACCCGGTATTGTTCCGTTTTTTTATTCGCTACGGCGGCGTTCTCTGAATTTTTTTTAATGGACGTAGGTAAACATAGTGATTAGAACACTGTGCACTATAGGGTTGTTGTAGGCCTCGTGCAGTGTTGTTCACCCTCCCAACAGTCACAAAAATAACAACACATTTAATATTATTTTAATCCCGATAAATATTATTTTTACTGTACTGCTATTTTTACCACTTAAACTTACAGTTATAAAATTATATCAATTTTTCTTTGATTTTTGACATCTAGAACTTATTCGGTGGGGTCAATAACTACTTTACCGTGAGTGCAGGTCAACCGGTGGAAGACATAACCGCCAAAATAAGATAAGGAAAAAGAAAGTCGTATCATAAGCGCCAAAATCCTAGGTACCTGTGTGCCACGGTTAATAGTTATTAAATAACAGATATTAAATTTAGAATTTATTATTGACATTTTTTTTTTTATAAAATCGCAACCGATGTATTAAATTTATATTGATTTGCATGTATATCATAATTTATGATTTATTAATTTTACAATATAATATAATTTTTAGAAAACAGCAATTTTCAAATAACTATTTATATAAAATAATATTAATATAATATAGTATACATATAATATAATTTTTATAAGATACTTCAATTTTGAAAAAACCACTTATATAAAATATTTATTTTGGCGCTTATGTCATATAGTCAGGTCAACAATGTCCACCCATTGAAATGGTACTAAAAACGATGGTCTTCCTAATTATAGGGAAAATAATGTCCCATTAGTAAATTCGATACTCAACTCAGTCATAGTGTTTCTATTATATTACCTTATAATATAACCTGTACTCTGTAGGTTTAAGTATTGTTGTGTATGAAATAATTAAATAATCATTTATAAATATTGAATGACTATAAATTAATTATACATAAATGTTTAGCAACTATAAAAACTATATAAAACATTCTATTCCATGGAGTATTAAAATATATAATGTAAGTTAAGATATAGTTATAAGAGTTAAGAATAGGTATGTAATTAAGTATTACATATTAATTGTATTATTATGTTGACAGTTCAAATTAATTTAAGGTTAAATTAATTAATTTAAACCATGGATATAATATGATGGTTAGCTTATAAAATATTTAATATAAGTCTAATATTTTATATTGTTAAAAGGTACTCTGTATATATTAACAAAAAAAAAAATCATCATCTAAAATTTTTAAAATTACAATAATAAATGATCATATCATCACAGCTGCTGTGTCGTCCTACCCACTTGAGAGTAGGTCAAATATTAATATGTTTTAGCACAGGGGTCTGAAATAGGCGATCCAGCCCATGGAGGGGAAAAACTGGACCGCCAAGAATATTTCTTTTAATGCTGTTTTCAGCACAAAATAGATATTTCATGGTGTATTTATATGTATTTTGACTCCACATATACATATTATGGGAAAAAATTGACCAAATTGACGTTTTTAAAGAAGAAATGTCGTTGATCTCCACCTTGAAACACTCTGTGCATTAGTTGTTCCCCAAGTGTACCAAATTTTAAAAAACTAACAAATATTATATTATATTGAATAATTTGCTTCAAATAGCTTGAACTGTATTTTTAACACAAAAATAAACACATTAGGTATGTTAACTAATATTTAAGTTTTTTCTGGCCCTTGAAAATTTTTTTTCAAATTATCTGGACCACCATAGAATTTATTCATAGAATTTAATTGTCGATCCATATCTTAGCAGATTGTTGTATAGGTACTATAAGATTTTTAATAAGGAGGTGTTACCATTGGGTTTCTTCCTCAACATGATATTCATGTTTGATTTTTTCTCCATCTAATTTGCTTATTGTAATTATTGTGTACAGATTGTATAGAATATACCTACAGATTGCCTTTCCTATTTAAAAAAAAATGAAGATTTTTATAAGAATAAAATATTTAAGATTACAAGTTACCATTTTTTAACTGTATAATACCTACGGCGGCGAATACATAAAAACACTACTGCAGCAGTGGTAGTATAGTTCGTTATATTCCGATTAAAGCGACTAATTACCAAGCTATAGTCAATTTTAAATCACTACGGTGAGTAAATCACGTTCGTATTGAGTCGTCGGGTTTGCAGATTGCCGACGTGTATATTTATTAGTCGTACGAAATCACGTTAGGAATTTAAAATTGAATCCTTAATGTATATATCGCGAGAATTCCAACTATGTCCGTATTCCAGTATAATTTAATTGAACGAGAAATTGTTTGCAAAACTCGATGCTTTTAGTTTTCCATTACCTTGCCTATAATAATGTATATGTATATATATTGGTGCGATAAACTATAATACGCCCGCATAAATTGCCTAGCTCGTGTAGGTATAGGCACATTAAAAATGTAATGATGAAAAAATGTTATTTCGGAGCGCGTTTTACGGAGATAAGCTGCGCCGACTAAAAACGAAGAGAAACGATTTCAAATACACCTATAATAAATTAGAAACACGGTAAATAATAATGAATAACACCTCGCTTAGGTGTACCTTTGCACCTGTACGGTGTGCAATACTGCGCACATAATATCATTGTGTATTATAAATAATATTTCTAAAGACGCGCGAACGATTAACATAAAATATTATATTATGTAAAAACATAACAATATTTTTTCGTTTTTATGCTCTCGTTTCGCTCTCGCAAAACGATAAAAACAAATGGGTAATATAATATAAAAATAAATAGACGTTACGCCATGGTGGGTATACTCACTCTGAACGTGTATTCAAAACGTTTGAACGAATGAATTTTTTTACAAAACAATAGTTCAAACAATATATTTTTATAAATCGAATGTTTCTATATACATTATATTCTGCACACGTGCACTGCAAATATTTTAGGTTACAGTTGTGATACTATCTACGGGGCTGCATTGTGTATTTGTATGTATGTGTGTGTGTGTGTGTGTGTGTGTGTGTGTGTGTGTGTGTGTGTGTGTCTGTGTGTGTGTGTGTGTGTGTGTGTGTGTGTGTGTGTGTGTGTGTGTGTGTGTGTGTGTGTGTGTGTGTGTGTGTGTGTGTGTGTGTGTGTGTGTGTTTGTGTGGAAAAGTGGAAAAAAGGCACAAAACAGTAACACTATCGAGTCTGATTAAATGTATTGTATAGCTATAGAGTCCGTTGTAGGATACAATAACAATAATTACACTGACGTTGTACAGATGGAATGGAGCGATAGACGCGACCGTCTTGTAGTTATTTTAATCGAATTTCGAGACGTACATATATATGTTATTATACCGAGTGCACTTAAATGCAAACAAATAATTAACAGTAAATACATTTTATAGGTGACCCACTTGAGCAAATGTATAGTGCGGCTTCGTATCGAAAACGATGGTAATTGGAAATTTACACTTCACGTGCTCGCTTTATTTAATTGGGGTGGGAGGGGGGTGTTTTTAAATCGACGAGATCGATGATGGTAACATTATTATCGTCAGCGTTTTCATATTATAATTATAGACGACGTCTGAGGTAGGTTAATGTTATTACCATTGATGGTACACCATTATAATTACCTGCCGTGACCCACTGCGGTATAATAATATAAATACGCGGGCGGGGTCGTTGTTTTTGAATTTCTTCATTTGATTTAGTGGCTGGCGAGAATCCCGGAAAAACCAGCAGTTCGGTTCATTAACGCCGCCGTCGAACCATTAATACGGTCTGGCCGAACGTGCACCGAACCCATAACGCAGTAAAACCACCCCATTAAATGTCACGAATTTTATTTCTGCACCGGTACCCGAAACCCAGCACGGGTAAGTCTTGGATTTTCCGTAATTAGGAGGAGGATAAAATAATATAACGTCCGGTCAGCAGTTCCCGCGGTGTGATGTGGGTTGTAGTGGGGGTATTAAAATGCTGTTTAGAAACCTGACTTTGGTGTGGTAACGGTGAAAATATTACAAAACCCAAAAAAATCTTCGATATTCTGTCGAAAATTTCAATCGTTGTAGCTCGCTGCATTTTTAGAAACACATTTGTTTAAACAACATACACACTACATTTTTTTTTTACCGAGAAATCCCTTAAGACCTGACTACTTGAAGTGCATTCGATGTTTTCGATTTAAAAACTAAATAATAATATTGCCGTGTGATACTTTTTACCGCCCGAAAAGCTGTGCGTTTCAATAAATTGAAAATCGTGTAGTTCATAATACGTTTGAAATTATTATGCACTTGTATTGTGTTAATTTTAAATTTGTTGTTTTAAATACGGTTGGACCGAACGTGCACCAAAACCACCCCATTAAATGTCGCAAATTTTATTTCTGCACCGGTGCCCAGCAAGGGTAAATATAGGATTTTCCGTAATTAGGAGGAGAGTAAAATAATATAACGTCCGGTCAGCAGTTCCTGCAGCAGTGTGATGTGGGTTGTAGTGGGGTATTAAAATACCGTTTGGAAATCCGATTGTGGCGTTGTAACAGCGAAAATATTACAAAACCTTCTATCGAAAAATCTTCGATATTTTGTCGAAAATTTCAACCGATAACCCCTTGCTCCATTTTTAGAAACACATTTGTTTAAACTACATACGCACTACATTTTTTTACTGAAAAATCCCTTAAGACCTGACTATACTTGAAGTGCATTCGATGTTTTCAATTTAAAATCTAAATAATAATATGGCCGTGTGAAACTTTTTACCATCCGAAAAGCTGTGTGTTTCAATAAATTGAAAAACGTGTAGTTCATAATACGTCTGAAATTATTATGCACTTGTTTTGTGTTAATTTTAAATTTGTCGTCATTGGGTAGAGCCACATTGTTTTCGAGTCTTAACCACAATATTATTAAAAATAGATTCTATTGTGGGTTGCAGCTGTGTGAGGTTTTTTTTTATAAACTTTTTTTTTCGCTATTTATTCACGTTATTTCGTTAATTAACTAACCAAGGCTGTTCAAGTTTAGAACGTTAATTAACGACTTTAATTAAAATAACTGAACTAAATCTATTTAAATAGTGTCCTTTTTGAATACACGATGGTCATAAGCACGTTGATCACAGAAAATTACGTGTCGGTCTACACTATGGTAAAATATAATTTATAGATGAACTTCCGATTATTCCATTATTTTTTGAAGTCCGTTTATTCAATGAAAATTACTGTGACATAATCAATACGTAACGCGCCATTTTGTCCATCAATAACACAGAGAATTAAATACAATTAACGTTATTTCGTTGACATGTAATATTTTACACATTGTGTAAATTTGAGTTAAAACGTACAGTTCTAAAATATAATACAATTATTCAGCAACTGTAATGAATCAGTTCCACGAAAAAAATGTAAATTTTAATATATTAATAATCATAAGTTTATACAGCATCATGGTCAACACTCATCAATTCTGTATTGTTGAATGTTGATCAATAAAATAAAACAGTGTACTGTGTATTATACGATATTATATTATTCGATTAATAAATTTATTCAGAATAATATATTATTATTACAAAAACAAAATATTTTTTTTTCGATTATATACAGAAATGGTTCTAAAAGTTCAAACATTTTTTTTTTGCGGAAAGTCTGTCAGTTAAATAATGAAAAAATAATTAATTCCGACAAAAATCGATGCGATCCAGTGCACTGGTATGCCTTTGATCAGACAGTTAAGCATTTAAATGTAATACCTTTTATAGATTTATTAAACAGCCCGTTGGCGTACTCTAAACCAAAAGCTTGAAAATACATTCAAATAATATTAATAGTTATATAATAATTAATAATATACAAAGAGTGCAATACTGCACGTGATGTACCCGGTACCAGTATTGTGCATCTGTTTTGCCTATACACTACGCCGTGTAACCCGTTTTTAATATTGTTTCCTTTTTTTGATCTTACTTTTGAATTATTTATATTCGATTATGAAAACTTTTTAAGCCAGTCGCATTATATCCATACACTGATACTTTTTAACTTTCAAATCAATAAAAGCAAACTTTTAGAAAACAAAATAAGATTTAACCTCGTAATAACTGAATAGTGTTATTATTTTATTTAGTTTTACATATTTTCAATGAGTATTTTGTAACTCCTTGGATAGGAATTCCAATACCAAAAGGTATAAGACTATAAGGACAAACAAAAGTGGGCAAGTTAGTGAAAATAATTAACACAAGTGAATTTTGTTAAGTCAACGTAAAGTCATAAGTAAATATGAAGAAAAATATTAACTTAACGTCATAACTTATTTTGTGTAGTTTGTGGGTTGTTCGACTTTCAAATGTATTAAATAATAGCTAAACATTTTATGCAAAATTCATTCTACAATATTCACACAGCACACCTTAGTACTTTAAATACATGGAATCACACGTTTGTGTAAACTTGGCTTTTTATAGATATGGATGTGTTTTTTTTTAAATTCTAAGTCATTGTGGTAAAACTATAAAATTAATAATTAAACTATAGATAATATATTGTTTAAACTTGATTTTAACGACCTAGTTAATGCTCACCTTTGACGATGACATCATTACTGAATAATAGGGCTCGGATTTTAATGGCATAAAAAATGTACTAAAAGTAATTTAATCATCCAATTTAGGTATTACGCTACACAAGTACTATTATTGCTTAAAACATATTTTGTAAAATAAAATGGGTTACCCCACGTGTTGAATGGATGGAATTGACATCTGTATCTATAATCGACAGGTGGTAAATAATAATTAATGAAACGGTTTGTGTTGTACAATTGTGTCGCAGTGCGTGATATGCGTCAACTCGAAGGCGACGATGCAGACTTGGCCGTGCGGTCACCGGGTGGTGTGCCGCAAGTGTCTGGTACGCACCATCCAGATAGCCGTGTCCCGGCGGTCGTTGCCGTTGCGGTGCGTCGTGTGCCGCGCCCGGGTGTTGCGCCTCAAGCGGTCGTCGGACTCGCGGGCCACGTCCACGGTGGCCGCAGCGGCGTCGTCGGAGAGCGGCCGGGACGGGTCCACCGCGGCCGGCCGGTCGCACAGCTTGCCGACGAAACTGAGGCGGCACGCGACAGCCGCCGTAGCCGTCCGGTCGCGGTCGGTGGGCACCGGCAAGACGGGCCCCGTGCGACGGACGACAAGTGGCGGCGGTCACAGTGGCGGCGGACGGCGGTACAACTTTGCCGGTTGGGCCGACGCGTTCGCCACTGACGATGACGACGACGACGACGAAGACTACGACGACGGCAGTGGCGTTGGCGGTGGTGGTCACGACCAACTGCACTCCACTTCCGTTAAATACAGGTACTATAATGAAATTCCTGGTTGCAAAAGACATTTTAGTGAATCAATAGTGAGCTAATGGACCCTTAAACAAGATCGTGTGGCCCACGATTGGTCCATTAAATGTTTAGTGAACCATTATATATTTAATAAATTGTTTATGCAACCCAGCGATATACTAGGCTGCATTGTGACATAAACTGCAAGCTATCAAAAAAAAAAAAAAAAATGAAAAATACTTGTCATTTCCGCTCTTAATTAGTAGGACATAAGCGTCAAAGATATCAAAAAAATAATTGTCATTTGCGCCATAGTTAGTAGGGACAAAAGCGCCAAAGGTAACAAAAAAAAAAAAAATAGGTAAGTACTTGTCATTTGTGTCATAATTAGACGTAGGAATAAGTGCGAAATACGATGTACAAAATTCGCACCAGTACAATAATTGGTTTATTTATACGTTTCATAATCGTGCGATTCGTCATTTAAGGTAGAATTTTAAGACCGACCTTTTACGTCTGCAGCTGTATACTTACGAAGGTTTTAAGTAGTTGAAAGGATTACCTAAATATTTTGTTTATAAACATTTTGCTATGGATTTAACTGTTTTATTTTCATTACTTAAATCTATGCTGTTTATTGAAATCAAAAGCGGAAATAATCCGTTTTGGTCGTTAATAAACGTTTTGATGTTTTGTGAGCGTTTAAATTTGTCTTTATATTTCTACTAGAGATCGAATTTCACACATTTTTTAATTTATTTTCAAATCGCAAAAAAAAAATCAATTCAAATATTCTAATATTCAACTTTTAAACTTTTTAGAGAATTTAAAACCGAAAAAAATTAAAATTAGGAGGAGGGAGAGTCGATCACTCGTAGACTTATTAATCAACTTGTCACATAAAAATGATAAATTAAAATCAATTTATAGAATATATATCGCATAATTATATAAACCAGTATACTCGTTCAAAATTAGTCTGGTTTATATTATCATGTTCGAAATGTCAAAGAATGTCTGTCACGATAAATTCCGAACGCATATTATTATACACTGCACTATTATAATTTTGATATACTCGTCACACTGACCAACTAATGCGAATAAGACATCAAAATTCATATTCGAGACTACAATGGCCACGACAGCTTTCGATCCTCGTCGACGACAAAATAATAATAATAATTTAACGAAAAATTCCAAATTAAGAAGCTTATTGTTAAAAGTAAAATATGTTTGATTCTCCTAACTCCTGCAAATCTTAATGTAGATACGATCGAGTGATCTCGATTTTCTACATCATAATAACGTTTCTCACGACTATAGTGATTTCGGTGTCATCGAGCATTGCATCACGGAGTTTGGTGCTCCATACCATACCACATGGTTACCGTTACGTTAATGATAATACAGGGAAGAATTTTTAATTTTGTGACGTGCTGTATAGGATAATCTTACGGGAGTCCATATCATCTTCTTTTTCTGTCCATCATGCCCAAACAAAATGACGTGAAACTTTTTTTAATCTTTATCGATATTTCCTGTCCACCGAAACACGACCGCGACATTGTCGTATATATACAGGTAATAACTAATAATATTGTATTATATCGAAAATATAATAATATGATTTTGTTCCGCCGAATAACTTTCATTATATTATAGCATAATAATATAATATGCATAAACCGGGCGGTATTGTGTTGTCATATTATATATATAGCGTTATATTGCATTATCGTATCGTTTTTTGGCACCCAAGTCCCTGGGGGCAAATGTCCGCCGTCCGGATTTTCCGATACTTTATTTCGTCCGATTTCTACGAAAAACCGTTATTCCGACCTGACGGCCTCGATAACATACTCGTCCGCTGTAGACAACATGACGTGCGTGGGTGGGATCATAATTATAATATTTTATAATTATAGATGGCGTGCGGTCTTACGGGTGCAGGTCCGCCCGTGGCCGCACGCCGCGCCGTTTGATCTACAGAGTGTAAAAATAATTACTCAATGGTTCGATCTCACGATCACGATCTATATCAGTGAGCGTTAATGCGGTATTCCACGACTTCTGCAGCCGTGTGAAACGACACGCCCCGAACGGTCAGTTCGCGTTATCGATACCACATCATACCACTACAGCGGTTACCGTTAAGTCAAAAAATTCCAACTCCGTCGACGTGTGCCGGAGATTCGTTTCTATACAGCTGTAACTGCCGACTGTTTCCCCTTAAAATTATGACAGTTTAGAAAATAAAAAAAAAATACCCTACACATCTCGTAGTGCAGAGTCTTATTTCACTCTTCAACTTAAGATAACATACTCTTACGTTACAATCTCTTTTGTTGCAAATCGCTCGTAACCTTTTTAGTGACAATGTCCGATTATGAACCTACGGTTACGACTGCAGATTACCACCTACAAAAATTATTACCTCTCCTAAACTAAACCTAATTAAAATATAATATCAACCAGCAGTTGACGAGAACGAAGATTCGATATTATCTTTACGTTTTGTGTTTTACATGTTCACTGTACATTTCCAGTCATCTCTAACAAATCTCCACGCAGTTACAGCGTTTATCAATATATTATACCCAGTGCAAAACGATGACCGTGACCAATATCAAACATACGACAATAATAATATAGCAAAACTAAAAATTAGATTACTAAAACAGCACGAAACACAACGTAGTTGTATGCGACACGGGTATAGCGCTTTTGTGCTGCACTGCAGGGGTTGTTGGCGATTATCATACATTAATATTATAGTGTTTCTAAGGCAATCCGAACGCTTTTAAAACAAATGTCCAAGTTCCGCAGAGAAAAAAAAATTGCAAATAATAGTCGATCGGGGTTTATTTTTCGTATTAAAACCTCAAATTTACGGTGTCGAAATATTATGCAATCGAATAGAAAAAAAAATTGCCTGCGTGTGAACCAAAGATATAATTATTTGCGTCCTTTTCTCATGTGGATAGACGAAAATAAGGTGGGGGGAGGCTTTAGAGGCCAAGAATTCAAAAGCCCCTCCCCCCACCAAACATTTCCTAAATCTGTTTGAGATTATTCGATATTATTTTAGTAGAGCTTCAGCCCCCCCCCCCTTAAACTCAAAAACTTTTTGCGCCTATGCTCATGCGTGCGTTTTATTATTTTTGCATGGTGCAGCAAACTGGAAACGACGGCGGACAGGACGAGACACGACAATCAATCGAAAAACGGTCTGCAGAGGATACTCGGTAAATTCAAATTCTGGAGGTTTTTACGCTTTAAAAATAATAACAAACCGTAGTTCGATCACCATACGATTTATATTATTATCATTTTTTTTTTGTGGGTAGGTATTATTATTATTATTATTATTATTATATAGTTACGACCACGTAGAGCGCACTGTGTTTTCTATAATTGAGACGGGGTGTTTGTAACCGGTGTTGGTAACCGATGACTTAAATTATACTATAAATATTTTATCATGTACATACCTACATAATATTATTAATAAATATAATAATATTGTGTTTAAACCGTTTGATTTCGATAAGCTCCATCGTATTTTTTCCCCGTCCGGAAATCGCAACGGCCGACGACGATGAGCTCATATATTATTATAATGTTATCATCATCACGGTGATAATGTGTAACGAAAGACACATCCGGTTTCATATTTTTTTCCACATCAACAACAATATAATAGTATACAGTACATTTTAATTTTAATTTTAATATAAATAATAACATATAGTATAATAGGTAGTAAGTATTAATGAGCTCTCGCGTAGTTCGGTCTCTCGATAGGTACATCAGTTAAACTTTCCTGAAACAGACAGAACATAAATAAACACGGAGTGTGAATTAAATTATTTATTCAAATATTCATGACGCCGAAAAGCGCGGTGTACAACTCACAACACGAATGTTAAAAATATTTCATTTGACCCATTAAATAACAGAACCCTTAAACACGGTTACATAATATTTTAAACGTTCATTGTTATAATTACTACTACTAATGTCATAGTGTTAAAGAAAATAAAACTATATTTAATGTGTAATATTTTGTAGTGTGTTTGTATACTTAAGGCTTCCACTTTTTTAAACCCCATTTCTGTGATTTATATTTGTATAATATGTGTAATGTGTATGTAGCATATTAATAATATTATAGCAGATCTTGTATCTAAACTATAGATTTAAGGATGTATTTATTCATTCACGAATTAAGTCTGATATAATGTTTGTTTTCTTTGTTAGTCAAACGACCAATTTTATAAAAAAAAAATTAAAAATTAGACGTAAAACTATTGTAATAGAGCCTATAATAATATTATATTGTAACCTATTTTATGTATATTATATATTAATAACATTTTCATTCAAATAAATCTCTTAGTGTTTTATATTTAATTTTGTATTTCTTATTGTAATAATATAAGTCTTATGTTGAGTTGCTATGCGAAAATCGTCAGAGATGATGTGAGATTGGTGAATTTATTCGATATCGATGTCACTATATATTATATTATTGTACTACGAACGAAACAGAATGAAACAGCTTAGGAAGTTTCTTTGAAAATGTACTATACACTTTTTTCATCGATTTGCATTTGCAATGTGATCATTAAAATCAATTCGAGCACTTTTTTTACTTATAATGTCAGTTCCCTCGATCATTAAGTCCTTCAAGTTGAATAAACTTAGCTTGAATGATGTGTTCTCCAACTTGGTATTCGTAGAATATTAATTATCTTGATATCTTACAAGTTTGTTTCCCAATAAATTTGTTGTTTTTTTTTTCTGTAACCGGTAGTTGTGGTATCAGGACAACAGCTGGTAGTTCTTTTTTTTCTGATTTTAATTTCTTTTTGGTATTTTTCATCCTTTTCCTTCAATTTCTTTTCTATCGATTTAAACGAATATTATATCGTTTCCAAACTAGGTCGTCTTCATAATTTTTCTTTTTTGTACCTATTATTTACAGATGTAGATTTTACTTCTTGGATATAACAATGTAGGTTTTCTTTATAGATTCCACTTTATAGTTAGGCACCAATGTACAAAATTAAAAACGATGCATTTTTGTTTTGCACTTTAAAAAATTGCTAACTTAATTTAAAAAGACTACACTAGCATGTGTTGAAATACATAACAAAAACTGTTTTGAGCAAGTAAGAACCATTCAGACTGTGGTCCAAGTCAAGCAATCAAATTTTCACACAAGAAAGAGAAGAATATTGACTATACAACATAGTTTTTAATATAACAAATTTCCCCCCCCCCCCCAAAAAAAAAAGAACATTATTTTAAGCTTTTCAAACCTGAAAAAATAAAAACAACTTCGCACATTGAATGTTCTCCTCTTTATAGTGTGAACATTTGGTTGCTTAGCTTGGACTACATCCTGAGTGGTTCATACCCACGAAAAACAGTTTTTGCTATGTTCTACATTTGTAAGATTGAGACAACACGCGTGGGTGCAGAGTCCTCTTAAACAAACAATATTAAGTACATAAAATATAATATTTTCTTTTAGAATCTGAGTATACCAGTTCATTAGACGTACATTAAAAACAAGAAATCGACGTTAATACATTATAAATTTCAAGAATCACGGTTTATAATACAATATTATTTAGCCGGTATTTACTGTGTAACAGAGGGATTCATCGCCTCGTTAATTGGGGAAGGTGGATCCGACGTCGTGACGAGTGGATTGACATACTTGGCTCACGTTGGGCTGGTGTCGTGGTGGACGGGTTGTAGAGTCGGAAGGCGATCGTAATGGATGGCAATGGACTAATGTCGCAGAGGTTGAGTTGTCGCGTCCAAAGGTGAACGTACTGACTGGCTCACGTCTGTATTTGCATCATGTTTAACAGCGACTGCGGTAAGAATGATGTTATGGCTGATGTCTCATTACAAAGATCAGTCAGTTATTACACAGTTAGTTGATTACAGCTGCCAATTTCTCGTGTTGCATTCTATCTACAATATATACTATATGAGAAAATTGTTCGATAGTATCAAAGCTCACTTGTTCGTTTTTCGACGGCTATAAAAATGAATCGGACTACTAAACGATGTATGACGATAATATTATAATACTCTACACACCGTGTGCAGGATCTTGCAGGATGAGTTTGTGAACAGCCTTCGTTAAACAACAGGTATGTATTGACGTACGATTTAAGCTTTACATGTGTGCTTATATTGTCACTATATGACGAGGATATCGTTTACAGCAAGAACTCTATATACGATGTACCTTTATAATACCTAAATATCGTGGGTTTATAGAAACAAAAGGAAACAAATCGATTTTTTAGGAAAATCTGTTTTTTATATAATATGTCATAATATAATGTGGGATTAGTTGTCGACACCCTTTGATTAAAGCTCATGAACACTTAGACGTATTATTTAAAGAGCCATCGCTAGGAGCTTTTAGAGTATAGTTTAGAAATGAACACGCAATTTACAAATCCATGATTTTTTATAGTGATCTAAATAGAACGGTTGCCTATGTTATAAGTAACTGTATCGGTGGTCTATTCACTAATAACCGAATCTCTAAAATCTCGAACCCTGCAACTGGTTCGTCTATAAGTACGCCCGATCTTACAAACAGTCATATTTCAAATTTAAGTATGTAATGTGATTCAAATATTAACACACGGAAATCACAACTATAGTCTATACACAGAGGTTTTCCCAGTCAAAAATAATGAAGTAGTATAAGTAGTAATATTTGGTATTCGTTTTTTCTCTATTATCGATTTGGAGGACAACCCACCTGCGTTTGTTGTCTCACAATAGAACATGCCAAGTTTGTAGTTCAAATAATACATTTACTATGTAAGTTCTAAAACTTTAGTGAATTGACCGATTAAAAAAATTTAAAGGTAAGATAGTAATCCAGGGCATCTCAGAGGCTTTTATTGATATTTTTATTAAGACGCAAGTTTTAATGTTTTTGAAGCTGTACATTTTTTGTTCCTTTTAAAATAATCATAGATTAGGTAGGTACTTAAAAATAATAATATCGATAAATACTCCGATACCTTCGATCTTACGTTTAAATGTTATCATGGGTCAATTCACTCCAATTTTAAAAGTAACGTAAAAAAATCGATTATTATTTATTTAAAATGTGCTTTGATGTAGGTTTGTAAGACGAAGATATATTTTAAAAGTTTACATTATTTTTTTTTGTTTACGTCAAGTTTTGTTAAATGAGAAACCCCAAATTAAATCATATCGACTTGATCCATTACAACGACTTTTTCAATATATGTTTTTAGATCATTCATTACGAAAGAAGACAAGCGCTCCTATAATAATAAGAATTTAGCAGTTTATAGTTTCAAATGTTGCTCTCCCGGTCAAAAATTAAATTTTCTTTTTCTAAACCAGCATACCGTCTTTTGGTTCTGAGCCCGCGTGATATAACATGTGAGCGTATACCATAATAATTATTAATTTCTACATGATATTTATATTATTATATAGGTACTATATGTTTGCACGCATACACTTCATATTTACGCTTTATGATATAAACATATATACATATAGGTAGTAGATATAATATATGTAAAATACGAATAGACGTAAATTAACCGGGCGCTGAATAAATTTCTAACATCGAGCCGAGTCTAAATAATGCGATCCTCGATCCCACACATAAATACGTATGTATATCGTGTATGTTATTATAATAACAATATAATATATATAATGATATATGCGTAATATCGTGTACACCCGAACCTATATACACATACACATACACCGCTGCCAGTTTTATATAAATTATGCGACCGGCGGCGGACATGCTAGTACCGCACCTACACAGCTACACTATATATAGAATAAGTGCTTAGGTATATATACGACGCATACGTGTGTAGAACTTCGCTCGGACCTAGGGGTTCGGTTATTTTTTTTCAGTTACTACATCATCAAAATACATTCGTATACTATAATGTATAATACAATTATATTAAAATCGCAGACCGTTTTAGGGCGAAGGGTGTAGCTGCAGTATACCACGCGCGTACGTGTTGTACGACGTTAACGTAGATTTAAACGCTCCTTCCCTCCCCACCGGTCGTCTGAGTTCTCGATATATTCATGTCAGTGCACGTGTGTGTGATGTGTATATTCGGACTTATCCGCCTAGTAAAATTTCTCGTCGGCGAAACGACCGAAAATGATTATAATAACATATGTATGTCCGACCACCTGCAACCCCGTCCCTCGGTCGACCCTAGATCCGCACACGCATGGCGCCCTATGACCACCGTTCGATAGAAATTGAGAGAGTATATATATAATATAATATAAAATGCTCGAAGCACGTCCGGTCGACTCACCTCTGTTGCTGACCGGCCGGCACGTTTCGTATCGCCTCCAGTAATTGGTGTTATCGATGGCCGAACAGTCTTCCCGGCCGTTGAAGTGAATCCTCGCGTAATCGTCGCAATCCGTCACTCCGTCTCTGTTGCAGTCCTGCGGCGAGAAAAAAAAATTGATAAGAAAAAATACCGAACCCACCGCCGACGATAACAGAACACAAAAATCGATGGCGATCTCCTAGAGGAGATATACATATCACATAATACATAATATTAACATATTTATAATTTTTTTTTTTTCATTGGTTTTTCGCTCTCGAATTAATCGAAAAAAATATTTTCCTAGGTATTATATTTTTCGATATCAGCCGAAAGCGCTTGTATAGTGATCGATACCGCGTGTAAGTACACCTGCACCGCCACGGTGGAAGATACGCAGCCGCTTTCGACCTTATCACTATATCGTGTCGGAATAATTATTAGGGATCGGAATTCACGGCCACTACAATATAACATATACTTATAATATATACAGTTAGGTATATAATATTATGCACGAACAAGATCTAAAATATGCAAGCAAAAATGTTAAGTGTTATGCAAAGTATTTATTATTTTAATTCGAAAAATAAAGTATGTACCAAATTATAATATGTATTTATTATTATTTAATAACGTTTTTGTACGGTTATAGTATATTACTATGTATCGAGAGTTGTTTTATTAATTAAAAACAAAAAATAAATATCTGATTTGAGAAAACGTGCAGGTTGTTGATATTGGCGAAGTTAATTATTTAACTACAAAAATAATAATATTATCATTATCATTTATCCGTACCTAGGTATTTTATTTTTCGTTATCAGCCGAAAGCGCTTATATAGTGATCGATACCGCGTGTAAGTACACCTGCACAGCCACGGTGGAAGATACGCAAACCGTTTTCGAGAATCAGAATCGTGTAGGAATAATTATTAAGGCTCGGAATTCGCAGCCACTGCAATATAAATGACCTTATAGGTATTTATTATGCACAAACAAAATCTAAAATATGCAAGCAAAAATGTTGAGTATTTTGCAAAATATATTTTATTTTTTTAATTCGAAAAAAAAAGTATGTACCAAATATATTTATGAACGTTTTTGTACGGTTATAGTATATTACTATACATAGAGAGTTGTTTCATTAATTAAAAATTAAAAATAAATATTTGATGTGAGAAAAACTACAGGTTGTCGGTATCGGCGAAGTTTAACTGCAAACATGATATGATTATATGTACCTACATAAATAGTATTAATAAATTAATATTTTTAATATTTTTTAAGTTGTATAATACTAAGTTGTACCTAAAGTGAAGTCATAAAATAAACACTGCAATTTTTTATTGAAAATATTGAGAAGGTATGCATACAGATATTATGTGCTTTTTTCACAAAATGGAAGAAAATACATTTTTATTTTTTTAAATTGGCAAAATATGCAAAATATGCATTTTACATTTTCGATTTTGAATATCGTCATTATATAGAATTCATATTTTCTAGCTTGGTCTGCTATAAAAATCGAGAGCATACTATAGAAAAATATGCAACATCTACAACTTCCGTGCCACAGTATAATAATTGTTACAACCACGACGATAAAATATATCGGACGCCTTATATGGAGATGCGGACTAGTTGTAGACTTATAGGTTAGGTCAGAAATACTAGATGTGTCTTAAACAAAATTATATTTTAGGTTCAGTGTGCCGATTAGCGCCACTTAAATTTTTATGGTCAGTATACCTGCAATTGCGCTTCTTTTATTTTACAGCCAGTAAAACAAAAGCGGTTACATTTTAGTTTTACTTGTTCAGGTATATGAAAAATATATTTTTGTCCAATCTAATATGGAATTATATACCGCCAACATTTAATGTATTATCATCAATCATCATACATCTTACATAAACTATGTACCTATATATTTAAATATTAATTGATTATTATTATTATAATAGTCAAAGTATTACTGAACGAACTAGTTAAATATTTTTTGTTTTCGAAAAAAAAATAGTTTTGCATTTAACGTTATTACCAGTGTAATTGCTATCACCATTGATCTCTTAACTCTGATTAAATAACCGATCACGATAAGAAAAGCAAATTTTAAGGACAATATTGGTAAACTACGTTATCAAAAAGAATTTGACCGTCGAAATCGACCGATTTCGTGGAATTCGATCCAAAATTGGATCCCTGAAACCAATCTGCTCCAAGTCACGTATTTCTCTAAAGGTATAGGTAAAATAAGTTTAATAATAATGATACGTGCAGAGACGTAGATGCACGTCAGACTCTGCAAGCTGTCCAAACGACATTTCCACATTATTGGTCATCTCGGAGTGTGTATAATTCATTATTATTATTATTATTACCATCATCAGACGAATTCGATTTAATAATACAGCAGCCGATGTTAATATTTGCCATGACACAATATAATAACAGGGTACGTCGGCGAAGATCTTAGGTCGTTATTACGTTTTCAACGAATTCGATAAAAATAGATACCACCTGTACTACCTACCTATATTTTAATATATTATTCTGTGCTACCTAAATGCATTTCAAATGTGACTTCGTTGGCGTGACGTCAACCGAAACTCCGCTCATGCGCATGGGTCTGCTCGTCGTCATGTGTATAATATTATATATTTATATTATTATAATATTATAATTTATAATAAATTCCAGGTGGCGGAAACAATCACTATATAAATATTCAATGAATCAGTACCGAGCTACTCTGCTAATGGTCTCTTAACAATCACTCGGTGGCCCATGATAGGTTCATTAAATTTTAGCGAACCATTAAATTAATTAATTTTATCATGCGACTCTTGCAACTTAGAATTATTATAGTAGAATAGATCTGTATATTATTAAATGTGTATACGTATCATCGACGATCTAGTATTATAATATTAAAACGATATCAAAATGCTGGCACACAGCAAATTCGTCCTACATTGAAGGAAATCAGTGGCGAGTTTAAGGGTGGTCGGAACAGAGGGCCGGTACCTCCACCATAATTAGCCAAAAGCCTTTAGGTTAAGAGGAAGTTTCACCCGCATTTGTTATCTCCGTCTTACACACGTACGGCATACCGAGAAAGCTACAGTCATAACTCATAACTAAGAAACGACATTTTCACCACATATAAAGGAGATCTTTGGCTGTGCAATATCGTTTTTAGATTTTTGATATCACTTATACGAAAAAAGTTCTTATTGTTTCAAAATCCATTATTATTTGTGTTTTTTAAACTTTAATAACTTTTTTTGAAGTTCCGATAACGAAAAAATAAAAACGATATTGCACGGCCAAAGTTCTCCTTTTTTATATGGTGAAAATTTCACAAATAATCGTTATATAATAAAGAGACCTGTGTATTATAAAATGAACTTGAATTTAGCTCAAAGTGTGCTTAAGATCAAACAGGCCTCTTTTTTGAATTTCACTCCCAAGTTTCCGAAAATTTGTTTAAAAATTAAAAACTGAAACTAGATTGAAAAAGGGTCCTGATCCATCCCGTGAACACTTTACGCTGAATAGTTATAACAATGGTAATATTTATTGTCTCACTTTATCGATCGTACTGTAGGACGCTAAATGGGTAGTTTTTACTATTATACGTATGTTGCACGCGTGTGAAAGACCTGTGAGAGACAACAAAAATCGGCAGATATCCAATTGCATTATGAGTGTATTAGGTTTCTGTTATAACAATATGTAACAATTAATATAGACGGTTATTTAATATTTTGTAGGTCAATGTTCAATTATTTCGAAAAGTATAAACGTTTTTGGAAATATAATTTTTTATACGTAATTTGAAGTCATTACAAAACAAAGTTTTTGAAAACAAATTTTTATTTTAACTATATTTTATCGTTGTTGTTTTAACAGGTTTTTTTAACTACAGCTTGGGTAGGTATATTATATTTGTTTAATGTCGTATTCCGAAACAGTATATTTTTCTGAGAATTTCGATGAATATAAAAATGGAATTTTGAACGAGTATTATACATTTATACCTACCCCGCTATAGTTAATTACAATATATTATGTACGAGTATTTAAAGTTTTGACGAGCGGAGCTGCATAATATAATATCGTAATAGAGGACAACAAATTTTGTGGGGGTACCTACCTATAATACCTAACTCGCGCTTGTTATATTATATTCCCCCATATTATATTCCGGGTAAGTAGAGTGGGTTTATCGACGACTCGTGCTGTTTTTTTTTTACAGTTATTAATCGTGCTCGACAATGTTTTTATAAAAAAAAAAAAATAGATTAATAAAACTTGTTTTGAATTATTCACACGTTCAATGCGCGGCATTATACTCGTCACCAACGTCACACCGCACAATAGACTCGCGAGGGCACAAAACCGTTACTACTTGAATAATTTATCCGAGTGCGAAACATAATATATAATTTTTAAAGGGCGAAAAATGTCCATTTTGTTTGTGGGTTTATCGCACATTTTTGTAATCCCACATAATGCGCTTGTCCGAGTGCATTCGCCACGTGCACGTGTATAAACGTCATATATATATATATATTGTATAATGACGCTCAGAGACGTTATTTTAGCATAATATTATCATTAGGTAGTTAATATTATAATAAGTGCTGCAGTAATATCACAATATAATAATTATCGTCCAAGAAAGTACTAATATATTGTATAGCATTACTATGATAGGTAAAAACAAACTCGTCCGCGATCGTCACCGTTATATCGAGACATTAACGATAATAATATATTAATAATTAGTCTACCTATACTTGTGCAATCATTAATCTGGTCGATATCGGTCGTTACTGTATAGTGTTATTTTATTATATCATTGGCATTATGATACAAAATCGCATCATATACTTTGTCGAATTATCGTCAATAATAATATTACAACGGCGCGGCGTGTCGGCGTCATACTGCAGCGAACGATTTTGTACAATATTATATTATTATGTCGTTTTCAACGTATACGTCGAAATAATAAACAAATTTTTTTTAACGATTGCGAAACTGCTTCAATAACATGTACAATACAAAATGTCTGCCCAACCGACAATTTTCTCGAGTAATCGGATATTATGATTGTCGGTTAATGAATAAGGCACTTGTGCATTAGCCTTATAATGTCATATATATATATATTATTATATACCTACTGCAGGGTTATTCGAAATGAATCATCCGATGCTCTGAGCACAACTTCCAAGTGGTCACCTGATCTTACGACTATGCTTATTTTGGGGATATATTGCATTTAAGATATTATACTTTGTGTACGTTTCAAAATATTATGGTCTGCGACGACGATAAAACCACGAGAGCTAAAAAAATTTGCAAAACTAAATTATAACGGATAATGGAATGAATTTGAGTTCAGACTAGACGTTGTTAGTATGAAAAATGGAAGCCACACAGAAAGTGTTTTATATGTGTCATCGATTAAAAATAAAATACTATTATTTTATTTAATGTAAGTACCACATAACTCCAAATTTAAAAACTAAAAATATACATTCATTGTAAAACGATAAATCATTTTGAATAACAACTACGTGATTTATTAAGCGTATATTTAGCTGTGTTGAACACGACGGCGATGCACACAAAATTATTATTTTAAAATTGGACGGACAAAACAAAAAAAGGCCGCGGGTCACAGATGACTTCCGAGTCCCAATAATAATAATAATGATATTCGTATCGACTATATTGTATTGGTATACATTAGGTATACCTAATGTACCTAATATCGCGGGTGAATAATTTATGAGTTTCGTTGAAAACCCATCGCCGCGTACACCATAATAGTACCTATATAATGTATCTACACGCACAGTCATCAATAATAATAATAATAATTATGTATAATATCGGATTTTAATATCGCGATTTGACGACTAATGTTTGCGTTAGGTATATTCTTGTTGGCTAAACCTGCAGCACATCAAGGACACCGATCCCCGCTCATCGATCGAGTATTGTGTAACTAAACTTGTGTGCAGCGTTGTAAAAAAAAAACACTTTCAAAAAGTATATACAATGCAATTTGAATGCAAAAGCACTTGAAATTTTATTTCTATTTTTTTTTCATTGAGTAAACATATGTATACTGTAAGTACCTACGTACCTATATATACCAAATCATACCGTTGCGGTATCAATATTATATTATATTATATCGTAACAGAATGTAGCAAAATCTGCAATATTTTTTTAAAAGCTATTAAATTCATCCTAGTACTATTATAGTATACGTACGTAGGTAAGGTAGGTAGGTAGGTTTGTAATTTACTCTATCGAGGACCGCTCGTTGGCTCTAAACAAAGAAACTATTCTTATAACGAACACTAACTCTTTGTTCGTAGGTGGCTTGCATCCTATGTATGTGACACGATGTACCCTGAAGAATGCGATTCACGTTGTATAACCAATAGTCATGATTAAAGCACCGATATTTATGCACTTAATATATCACAAAATGCAACATGATATATTATGTGCAGTTGAAATTGTGAAAATATTCAACGACATTTCTGAACAATAGGCCATATTTTGCATAATTCAATCTTTTATTTGATGGTTATTATTAATTTGTTAGGTATAAAAATTTAAATTTTAAATACATTTAACAGCTAAAATATATTATTAGATACTAAATTCAAAACAAATAATATTTTTAGTACAACTGCTTGGCGAGATTATGAACAAGGAAATCCACTTCCTGGTTAAAACGATAAAATTGTTATTACATAATTTACCAAAAAACGATAGGTTTATAGTAGTCAGCGACATTTATTATCAGAATTTTCTACTCGACAAAATGTTATTTTGCACACCTTTGTTAGATTTATCAAAGCGTATATTATTTAACTTCACTCCGATATGAAATAATTATCATAATATATGGGGAAATGCACAAAAAAAATTTTGGTATGCAGAGCTCAAAACTGTTACAATTTAAACATAAATATACAATTACATAAAAATCCGGGATTTAGTTAATACGATAATATAGGTAATTTAATACGAGGTGATTATACTGGTTATTGATTAATGAGAGGGGTGTGTGGGTAGCAAATGTTAAAAACAATACTAGACTCAACAAAATGTTTTCAAAAAAAAACTATAAACCAATTCGGTACCGAAACATTGTTTACCGACTGCTGTTAGTAACTATACCAATAACCAGATACTATTGTTATGGGGTGCGCTGAAGTCGCGATAATAATATTATTATAATATCGCGTCCCCGAGAGACAATTAAATCGTCGACGCTGCATAATAATAATATATTATTATTATGAATACTATAAATTTATTGTTGCCGCAACACTCGCTTTGTACGTATATATGCGTGACGGCCTGCGACGAGTGTGTTTCGTGTGACGTTTATTATGTATATTTATACGACGCTGAGCGTGTTTGAACGTTTTCGATCATTTCCAACCCCCGACGGCACACAGTTGGTGTATTTTATTATGCACCCGTCGTCACAGCCCTCGCCGCGGCCAATAATGTATACCTAATAACAATAATAGAATCGTTATCGTCGTGATTAACGGTGGCGTTTCTGCCAACGACCGGACAAAGCGTTTCCTACGAGGACGTCGCCAGCGGAACGCTCGCCACCCACCACCCACACCAAAACAACGAACTTCGGTGATGTCGTTCTCGAGGTTAACAATAATAATTATTATACAACGGTCAACGATGTAATAACGACGACGGCGGCTCGCGCTTCCTTCCGGCCCTCCGCCGCCGCCGCCGCTTAAATACCCAAATAATATTATTACTCGGCTGCAGCGAGGTAGCCACAGGATTCAGCTTTGAGGGTGGAGGGCTGATCGTTTGTTATATTTAGAGGAGATTTAACTAGGGAATCCAAGTTTGGTATGTTATATTATAAAATGCGTGGGGAAATAACGCTTTAGACTTTTCAGGCAACCTTCTTACAATTAATTACGATTTATTATTAATAGCTAGACGCACGAGGTAAGTATCAAGTCTTACGCGTTCACAGCACAGATACTGAAAACGTTTAAACAATTATTTTCCCGACATTTCGAGGTGAGTGCATAGACTATAGATGGACGCAGTCTTATGGTATATTTTTCTAACAACGTCAGCCCCCGGGCTTCTTGTCCTCTCACTGTCTCTGCCATTAGTCCATTTATACATCTAAAGGTCTGCAGTAGGCACTTACCCGTCCCCATTTGACCATGTAGTTCTCGACGACCTTTTGTGAGCATTCCATGTTCGAAGCACAGTCAACGAACGCCTGGTCCCGGTCCGGGTCGTCGTCACCCACCACCAACTGGCCGGCGTCCTTCCAGTAATCGCGGTACAGGTAGTAAGGACCACAGTAACCGCGCGAGCACCCCACGGTCATGTTGCACAGGGTGGACGCGTAACACAGGCACCGCATGCAGTTTCCGTTCAGGTTGGACACGTGCCGGCCTGCAACAACGACATGTACATGTAATTCCATATACGATTTAAAATTAATTTGGTAACCTTTTATATTCTGATACCTATTTAGGAAAGCATGAATAAATACCAAATACCGATACTCATGCTTTGATGTTTTTAAATATTGGCTAGTCAGAATTTATTTTGAATAGAACTGTTATACACTTATTTATTTAACTGTAGTATTAAAATCTTCGATTTAAACCTATTTCTGTTTTTTTTAGATTCTGAGAGAAGCGAGGAAGCTAGTGGTTTTACAATGGTGTTTATTTATTTTTTTATATCCTGTATACAAAATTACTACCAGAAGGAGTGCTTCGATTTCAACAAATAGTACTTTATCTTTTAGCAAATTGGATCAAGATGGTACTTTAAAGAGGTCATTTTTGATTTATCAATAGTTATTTAACCACCGAAAAATTACGAAAAGAAGCCGCTAAAAATAGGATTTTAGCTTTTACACTTCGTTTATCAAAATAGAAACGAATAAAAAATAATAATATTATAATATTAATTCAACTTAGGTACATGATATAATAAATAATAACTATAAAATATACAGATTACAGACTGACAAACCGTCTCCGCTCGGAATCATTTTTCTTATACCATGATATTATATCATTGAATTCAAGTTTAATACAATCCAGTTATACAATGACCCACTTGTAACCTACTGTACAGCAGAGCGACATCCACTTACCAGGTTTTTTTTTTAATACTTTAATAGTAAAATGAAAAAAATTATATCATTAATCGTAATAATTATATAATATAATTATACTGGTAACTAACGGATGGACGGATACAACGGGGATATAAGGTGTTCTAAACTTATTTTTGGAAACCTAAAACGAAGTGAGGGGAATAATCATCGATCCGACTATCGCATAATATAATATAGTATTATTATACGCTACCGTGACGTGTGATGATAACTCACCTCTGACATCTTAAAATCCAATCACGAAAAACGCAGCACCATATATACCCATTAATTTATCGTCTCTATATAATATTATAGTCTGTGTTCGGAATATTACGTCGGAAAAATATTATTATGGCGTGCACCGGCGGGGCTTAATGACGGAACGACGTAGGTATAGTCTGAAAAATAATCACAAAACGTTTTCCGCGTATTTCTGAAAAATTAAACGGCATGTACCTGTCGTGATGATTTTACTGTACACGTTTAATTACTTTGTTATGAAGCACGGAGTCGTACGTCAGTGGTTTTTTTTTTTTTTTTTAAGCAATTTTGCGAATAATTTCGATTACACGTTGTCGGCTTTACACATAGTGACCGGGTATAAAAATCTAAAAAATAGATTTACATGTCAGTTCTTCTATTTTACACATAATATTTGGTATCCTTGAAAAACGTACAATATTGTAGGTATATGTGGTACATAGTTCGTTCATGTCATGGTAGAAAATATGTGGTACTATAATGTACTATAATATTGTACTGTACTATACACTGTGCTAATAGATATTATTGAAAAATAACCAAAAAATCATAATATAAACTATAGCCTGCGATATTTCTCAAAAATGACCCACTCATTAAAATAGTATTTTTTGAATATTTACAGTATAGTTTAAAAATTGTACAATGATCATCAAAATATTTAACAATATTGCGAAAATGTTTTCAAATTATTTTTGGCAGCAATACAATATTAAAATTGTGTCAAAGTTGTTTATTTCAAATATTAACATATTATTATAATATTATCTTTGTAATAATTTTGAATGAAATCATGTACATATTGTCAAAATATATAATGCATAGGTATATTGTATTCGAGTACAATTTAATATACTTAATACTATTATTAAGGACAATAGGACAATGCAATAAAAAAGTAAATCTGGTCACCGCATCAATAAATCATAGGTTATTGTAACGAGAATTTTTTGGACGTACCGGTAGACGACGCCATTAGCTACCTAATATCACTATGTCATGAATTTATGATGTGCAACGAAAACTTGCATAGTCCCAAAGTACAATTTTTTCCTACCTATTTAGTATTTTATCTCTTATACAGTTATACTTGTCGCGTTCGACTCGAAACTGACAGAACGATATCACTATAAAATAACACGGTACGATGGCAATTTTATGATACGCGTATTACGCTCATTATACCCCACCGACCGGTTCGTCGCTTTTCATTGGTCGTGCCCCGATTAATATAAATATTATAATAATATAGTGTATTACGAGAGGCAAACTGGATACGACAATGTGCGCTAAACCCGACGGTTCGTTGCCTTCGTACCTTGTCGTTTTATCACGATGTGGTACTTGACAGTTTACGTTTACCTAACCTACGGTATCGATAATTCCGCCAACTTACCGGCCGTCGTCGCCATGGACGTCCACGACGCTGTCAGCAGCAGAACAGCGGC
Organism: Macrosiphum euphorbiae; assembly: GCA_949089665.1. Classification (NCBI taxonomy): domain Eukaryota; kingdom Metazoa; phylum Arthropoda; class Insecta; order Hemiptera; family Aphididae; genus Macrosiphum; species Macrosiphum euphorbiae. The sequence continues at coordinate 1,815,080 of CARXXK010000005.1, read as the reverse complement.
GGCGGCGCACGTCAGGAAACGCTGTCCGGACGGGTCGCGCGTCATTGTCGTACTATTTGTTTACGTGGACCGTACACTGCCACTGCGTATCGGCCAATAACGATTTTATAATATTATTATTACAATGATGGTTTACCACTACGACGTAGGTATGGTTTTATGGCAGTATAGCTCGGACCGTGGTCGAACCGGTCAACGCGACGCGTAACCTTAATCTCTCCCGACGGTTTTCGTCGTCGTCTTCGTCGTCGTCGTCGTTATCAGCGAGGACGATAATGGATGCAGCTGAGGCGATAACGGTACTTCAATAAAATTACAACTTCGTGCTGCACTGGCCCCGCCAACAGAAACGCGGCCAATAGTTATTGCAGTGTTACCTCCATAGTCCATCACTACAATTTGTGTTATTTTTTTGCCGGTACACGGTACATAAATACATAATATATTGCACAGGGCGATTCACCAGCTGTTGCAGGCATGCTCCTTTCTTCAATAACGATAAGATTTTCAAATTCGAATAATTCGAATTTTTATCTATATATATATATATATATAACCTAGTTTAAATATTTAGATCTTTATATACCAATAAAGAAGTGACCGACTTTTTTTATTCAAATTCTAGTCATTATTATCTTCGTAAGTTGTAAAGCAGATGACTTTTTTGAAAATGCTAATGTAGGTATCAAAATCAATATTCGAACAGGTAGTTTTTGATTTACTCAACTTTATGTAGGTGCTTAGGAATCTAGGATAATAGGTCCATAACAATAGGTTTGAGGATTTCGAAAGGCATGGATGCTAAGATGAATTGAAAATTATATTAATTGATATAATATGTGTAGTATTATAGGTACCGACTAAACTATTGACATTTTATAATATTTTTTAAAAATCAACTGAGTATAATCTAAGTATTTAAAATTTTTAAAATAGGAGAAATAATATATTGTATAAGTAAAAATTTAAAAAAATTGAATTTCAATAAATTAATAATTAAAGGAAAACGAGTTGGTGAGCATATGCTAAATGCTTAGGGAATCACCATGTACCTACACTACACAATTTGAGTAATCAATACAACGGTGTTCGAAGATTCCTTATTAGGTTCTATTTGGTTACCCATTATCTATAATATAATATAACCTAAACGAGTCCACGTTGGTGACTCTAATAAGTATTGTTGAGACGTTATTCAGGTTGGATAAAATAATGGAATTTTTTTAATTTACGTGTTCGATAACAGAAGTAAGAATTATTCATTACGTGCACTATTGAATTTAGATAACTAAAAAAACATAATACACTTAACCGAACAATAATTTCGTACGATTATGACTTAAAGTAGGTATACGTACCTACCACTATAATATACATAAAGTTACGGTTGGTCGATTTCAATTCTGAAAATATTATAAATACAAAATCAATGATTAAACTGACTTACAATAAAAAAATGTCCAAAACAAATGTAAATTTAAAAAAAAATTCATAGACGTTGTTATTTGACAAAGAACTGGTAACTAACATTTATATTTGAAAATGTGTTATGTAGATACATTTTCATACAGCATCATTGATCTCTATTACCGTCATCTATACAAAATAAGGTATCAGAACACAGATTATACTTTACAAACTAGTTAGTATCAAAAACTCACTGTTTTTTTGTATTGTACATATTTTGGATTTGATGAGCCTCCGCAAAATCGCACTGAGTGTGCATTGTCGTGTGCAGATCGATAAAGCAATATCCACGAACGTGGATTCCTATAATAGCATTTCACCTCTCAGTGGTTCTGCAGAAGTCCGTCACGACTCTCGAAGGTATCTCGGACCTTATATCTGCAGTATATAAAGCTATAAATTTTCATTATACTCAATACATATAGGCACCCAGGTACAAGTGGTAATCGGCGCTGGTAATATATAACCAGTCGTTCTCCCGTCTGCAGACCTTTTTCGTGCCCAAGTGCAGGAATAGTTTACGAGGCATTCGCTGTGTACGACAAGAACAACGAGCCCCGAGTCTTATTGTTCGGCCGACCGCTGCTCGTAAGTTGTGACAATCGTGTGTGTGTGTGTGTGTGTGTGTGTGTGTGTGTGTGTGAGCGAGTGTGAGCTTAGAAACTTCCATACACGGTCGTAGCATGTTCTGTTGGCACGAGAGACTCTCGACGACGAGACTCGGTCCAGACGATGACGTAGTCGTCCGACGTCGCCGGCATTATACGTTATTATAATATATTACTATTATTATTATTACTATGTCGTGGCGGATGGAAGGTTGTCGGACGCATACGTTCGGTGTACTACGTCGGAATCCGGGTCCGCCTCTGGATGTTGTGATTGCGCCCGAGGTTGTTTACCGGGTAACATAATACACACACGCGGATGCATTATTACAGAGTCGTCGTATTATGTTATTGTGCAATGTTTTAAAACAAAACAAAAAACACGAAACAAAACAACAAAATCGAAAATCGAGTCTATAATAGTGTAATATTAATTATTAATTAACGACGCATGCGATACAAAACATCGTAAAACAATACGATGACGTATATTATTGTATATTAATATATTTTAGCGTTATTATTTGACGCGTCGACCTATTATACATAATATAATAATATGCAAGACGAAAGGCGCATTGAGCGACGAAGGACGCGAGTAAACGTGTTAACATGTAAAAAAAAAAGATTTTGTCGAATGGCATTCGTCGCGATTCGCGGAATTTGTCATCAGCACATCGCTTCCACTGAATTTTCGTAAAATCCTTCAAAATTTTTCCCGCGCGTCATATTTTGCACTAAACCGCCGACCGGTTAAAAGTCGTCTTGAAAAACACACTCTCGACATTGAATTTCGATCGTATTGCAATCACAATTTTGATACCATTTCAATAATACATTCGTCGACGAAACAATCTCTAAAAACCCACATTGTGCTACTGCAACAGATCAGATAATATTGTTTTGCAACGAGTAGATACCTATAAATATTACTAATATAATATTATTTTCAAAAATTATGATTTCGCGATATTGTTTCGACAAAGGTCAAACGGCTAATAGTCTTCAGCGATGGCGTATATTTATTGGGTGGGAGGGGTCCCCTTGACCATTTTTTTTAGCCTATACGACGTTCTTATATTATATTTATGACAATATTATTTGTTGTAGTTTATTTCATCACACTTAGCTTATTAAAAAAAATTCACTCGTTATATGATGACACGGTCACTTGGTATACGCCACTAATATGTTATACGTGTTTCATTTATTTTGTTGACATCACTTTCTGATCTATAGATGTATGTAGGTACGAAAAGAAAAATACCAATTTAAATAGAATTTGAAAATAAAAATACAAACGTGGATTATACGTTGTAACATAATATAGGTAAGTACCCGTAATATATAAGTGGTTAAAATAATTGAATTGTCTGTCTCGTTCAAAGAGCTGACATTGTTTTGAAATAATCGTAATTCATTTATTAGAAACGAAAGCCAAATTCCATAGGAAATCAATTTCGTTACAATATTTACCCCGTAAAAGGTGAAAAAAAAATTGTATTATAGAGAAGTGTATTTCCAAACCTGTATATATATTATATCATATCTATTTCGCCCGTGGCCCGTCAGTGAAAATTCAAAATCCTATATACAATGAATGGTACTGCAAACGTCTTTTAATCCGATCAATAATATTATTGTGCACGCATCTACTGCAGGCAGTCGACCTGGAAATATACCTATGGGTAAACCAGAGAGGTATATGAAGCTCACCAGTCTCACAATAAAAATCATATACGATAAGAATATTATATATTTTACTGTTGTGGAGTCTGTTGACATTTTACATCCGATAAACTGTACACTATATATTTATATTGCCGATATTAAATGCGATCAGGCGTTATGTGCAGTTTTCGTCCTATAAGCACAGATAATGCAGGAATGACACACGTCATATCGAATACAATATGTAAAAAAAAAAAATGTATATTTAACTCGGAAAACTCGATCCGATGTATAGTAAGTGTCGTAGGTCGTACCCGTTCGTCGTCGTCATCGTCGTTGATCAACGAGTATTATAATTAAGTCAACGCCAGAGATGGGTGTGTCAAAGTAGAATTTAATAACAATAACCGTTGCAGGCTATAATATAATATTATTGAGACGTAGGTGGATACGAAAATGAAAAAAATATTCAAATCAAAGGAAACTAGTCGCGATCTGCAGTCTGAGCCGCACCGAAGACATATTATTGTACGATAAGTAATATCACAGAATAGATTAAATTAAAATCTAAACTTAATCTATTCTGTGGTAATATATTATTATATAATAATGTCATACGTTTTATATTATAATATATTGTAATTTTAATTTATTTTTTTACATTCTGTTTCTGTTATTTGATTTATAACAGCTCATCATGAGATCTGCTAATTTTTGTATTGCCAATATTGTTCTCAAAAGCCGCATTGCGTATTTGCGCGGTTTATTCGAATAAAGAAATAAACTAATAACCATTATAGTGTTTTATTAATTCAGTACCTACGATATTATTGAATCAAAACAATAATTGTTTTTGCAAGAACATCGCACACATGGCTTATAAATCAATATCGACGTCCGCAAAGTATGTGTAAGTATATTATGTGTTCACGGTAAACCAACTTTATTTACTACACTTAAAAGTTTAAAACATAACTGGGTTTCCGCTATATAAGCCGTGTCGTGTCGTGTTACCGACATTTTGTTGCCAACGTATTAAATACATACGAAACACGACACAACTATACAACACGGCGAGTGAAAACACTTAACCCGGATTTAGGCTAAATGTATTAAAAATTTCATCGCGTACCTATATAGAAAACGATGATATAATTAATAATTGCGGAAAGTTTCAAGTGTCTTCTGCGGCAAATATTTTTTCATCGAAATAACTAAAATAGTTTGAGGCATCAATCTTGTGGCAACAAAAATCGCCAAAAATAAAGTAAAATCAGCGAATATATAAAAAAAAAAATTCAGCACACCTCACTCGTAAATATTGTATAATACCTTTTTTTTTAAATATTCACAGTCTTCAACAACAACCAATTATAATTAATGCAATTAAAAAAATACTGCTGAATGATTAATATACCCCTACTACACTAATATTGAAGTATAAGGATAAATTACAGGCGATAAGCCTCGTAAATACTTCAATCTCATAAAAGATTTGCATGGCACGAACCAATAAATCAATGAAATACAAAAATCAAACGCCCAATTGATTAAAACCTCTGTGCCACTCTTCAGTAAGTAAAATATTATCCTTTCTCCGCGAATCAACTTTTTAGTTTATGGGAAATATAAGATTTATCTTTTTTATTTCCAATCAATAAGTACCTCCAAAACGACTGCGATGCTAGTGGTTCAGAAATTCATTCATTATATTGACGTTGAATGTACTGTCAATATAATTGTTCAAAATAGTATCACCAACGTAATTTTCCGGAAAGAAAGACAATGTAGATAAGTAACCGACTTAGTAATGATAGTAAGGTATGTCTTCAACATCACAAGTTCCTGCAGTGATGGCGAAATATTTTTTAAAAATAATCATATCTAGAAAAATATGCTGGTATCAATAAGTAATTGAATGTCATGTCTTACCTTTCTGAATTACAGTGAAACACATAATCGATTTCGTCGAAAACCAGGGTTGCTTAAAAATTTCCGTTTTCCTGTTGTTATTTCCTTACCTATGCATCTGGATCAAATTTTCTAACAGAAACCACCCTCAAATGGCCTCAATGCTGCAGATATAAGGTTGATTGTAGCATAAATTTACTGCTACAAGACGCGACAACAGACACAAAATAATTAAATAAAAAACACATAATTATAATATTATAAAATCAATGCATTCCTCGTTCGACTCAGAATCTAAAAACATGAAAGTGAAACAAATTAAATTTTTTGTTATTATCATTATACTATTATATATTATTACATAATTTGCTATTATTATGAGTAACGTGTCAACAAACAACAAAATACATTGATTTTTAAGTCATTATTAAAATTATTGAAGATATTTGAATATAAAATTATATAATGATGTTTTATATTATTAGTTCAAGAAACAAAGATATTATTTTTACAGGTATACAATTTTATGCATGGTTTCGAATTTTTAAAATATATAGCTATTAATATTATTACTTCATAAATAATTTTCCAATTTCCTTAATCGTATACTATAATAGACATTCTTGTCGTCCTTCATTAGTTATTGTCTATATCTATTTTCGAATTGTTTTCCTTGTCCATCATTTTTCACGTAAGTTGATTTTTTTTACATACAACCATTAATTTTTGATTATTTGATTTTCACACATTCAAGATATTATCCAGCCATATACCTATGATCTTTAATTCCTAGGTTAGGTTTTTATGAAACTAAAAATATGCGCCAAATAATAAAGTTTGAGTGTCTGCAAAAATGGTTCATAATCTCGTGAACTTAAAAAAGATTCATTAAACTAGGAACGTTATATAAAAATAAAAACTATTTTAATAGAGCAGAAATAAGAAGTCTAAGATAAAGCACGATACATTGAATATATTTGTAATTGATTACAGAACACGTATGTGAATCACTGTAGAAGTAGACATTATTAAGTCGTTGTTGATATAAATGAAAATGAAAATGATATTTTTGTACGATCGAAAAATAAAATATAAAATCATGGTTTCATGATGAATAATATATTGACGAAAAGAAGTTTAGTTATAGACGTTATAGTAATAAATTACAATATTTTAAGTTTAAATTTTATGTATTACAAATTACGCATTCCCTACTATAATTTGGTTAGTCTTTGATAAGCATATATAAATGCTAATCTATTATCTCGTATTAACTTGTAGATACAACATAAAACGATTGTGTGATTATATTATTAATTCTACATAAGTATTATAGTGTATTAATTAGGTTAAGTCGAGGTACACTTTAAACTGTTTATAAATCATGACGAAAGCTTAATACTTTGGCGTATGACAAATTTTAAATTTATAATAGGTATATTAAAGAACAAGCTACAAAATAAATGTGTATCTATATCTGGGTTGGCAAAAACCCGAGCTTTTTAATAAAAAACCCCCCAAAAAACGGTGGGTTATATTGTAAAAGTAATAATGGGCGGTTTTAACTGGTTTTTTCTGAAAAATGAATCCGAAAAAATTGGAAATATTTTTCTATGTTTGTATTAGCTACGTCGTTTTTTAATTTTTCCCTTATCGCCTTATCTCTATACCGGCCCCGCCAAAAACCGACAAAATAATATATTAGATTCCGACCATTCCGACCTTTTCCCAATTGTTAATTGTTATTGACGTTAGTGGCATTATTAAGTTTTTTGTTTTGTTGTTAGTTGTTAACTTTATTTGGATTATTTATTAAGTATTTACAGGGAAGTTACCTAATACCATTGATTAAATATAAATTTAAGCAATTCTAATACCTTATATTAAAAATAAAAGATTTCTACAGACCATTGGTGTGTAATTTTTTGCATTTCATACTTTTACTTGTACCTGCAAAAATAAATAAAATAATAAGGCCTTTATTTTGTAATCAAATTTTATTTGGAAAAATAAATAATTCCTATTACCTAGGTGAATTTTTCTGAAGTCAAAAAGAACATTTTAGTGGATTTCTACTTCATCCAGAAAAGCAGCCAGGGCTTTTTATGGGGTTTTTCAAAATATTAAGTGGGTTTAAACCAGAAAACCAGATCGGGTTTTTTATGCCAACCCTGATCTATTAGCCTTTACAGCAGATTTGAAATGGTTTATGAATTAAATTGAATAAAATATCATAAACCAGCTCTATAGTTTATAATATTTTGTATTTACCATGATTGACTATATTTTATAATTGAGTTTAGAATTAACGAATTTTCTGCTCAACATAAATACATTATCAAATTAAAACAATGAATTACGTCATAATATAAAAATATGCTTGTCCTTCAAACTTATATAGAAGTACACCAAATATAGATAGGTAATCTTTAATATTATTTTATAAATTGAAGAGAAATATATTTGTGCATACGTAATTTTGAACTTTGATAAGTGAACATAAGTTAAAATAACAATACTATTAATATGTCTTTTATTGGATTCACTATTGAATTTAAATTAAGAATTATTTATATCGTCAACAGTATTTTATCTTCAGTTAATACAACTGTAATGCTACGTAGTAATTATAAGACTATTTAATATGTCAAACAATTAAAGTAACTGTGATTAATCAACAATGTAGGTATAATTACATAATTATACATTGCTATATTATCTTGTATTTTATTTTATTGATATACATTTTTTTTAACAATTATTACAAAGGGTTTTAAATCAAATCGAACACTGTAGATTTCAGTAAAAAATATAAAAAAAATAAATACAATATTAAGCGTCAGATGTCAAAGTTGTACAATATACTGAATATTATACAATTCAGTCTTCACTTGTTCAGCACGATGTAGGGTATTTTGTTGTTTTTAAAAACAACAATAAAATCTTTTGTTCGTGTGATATAAAAATAGCAATAACGCCAGTAACAGAGCCCACAGATTAGATCTATATACAATTCTGTGGTAATAATATTTTATTTACGAGTTGGGTGTTTTACGATTTCAGTTTAATGTATATTTTGTCAAAACGGTCGACCTCCGCGTGTTCACCGAATTAGTGCGACCCAAAGCGGTTGTTTTCGAAAGACAATATAATAATATATCACTTTTGGTTTTTTCGTTTACCGGAATATATTGTGATGAACAATTTTTTTCATAAAAAAAACCCTCAGTCCTAATGTTCTTATTAATATGAGATAATGTGTGACACGTCCGTCGAGCAAAACCGGCACGTTATAGACGGACGGCGGATTACGATTACGTATGTAAATACAGTGTAATGTAATTAATAATAAATTACGATGAAGCTGTAATCGGTCGAAAATCGTCCGCTATACCGTATGTATCGTGTGTGTGTGTTATTTATCACTCGGCTGGAGGTTATACAATTTAATGTTATAGGCCACAATCGTTTAAATACACCCATTGCCTCGGCATATGCTGTTATTCGTCTGCACACTTCGGTCAAGTCGAGTTCAACTTTACACTGCATCCCAAGGCGATCCACACTGCACCACAAGATGGCTTTTAACGTCCTCTTCGCTACCGCTGTCCTGTGTCTGACGGCTCTGTCCCTTTCCGTCGCATTCGGTAAGTACAGCTGATGATATTCTTATCGTTATTATTATTCGTTTTCATTACGGTTATTTTTGTTTTTTGATTTTTTTATATTATAATTAAATTTTTTTTTTATATATGTATATTAACGTCATTACGATTTATATAATACTTAAGACGTTTACTAATAATACGAGGGCGGTCTTGTGTGAAAATCACGACTCGTCTGCATTTAAATTATACTTACGCGTTCTTACGCGAAATGATAAATGATATATCGACATTATTAGTCGATTTTTACTCGACTCGTTTACGATTATTATTAGCGTTTCGCCGAGGCATTAGCTAAAGTCTATAATATACACGAACCTATTTGTTATAATACGATGTTGAACCAAGTAAGATTTTTTTTTACTGAATATACATTTTAAGACAGTTAAAATAATATATGTTTAACCATTATTTTTATCATCGTAAATTATTAAGGTCATAGAAATTAATATAGTGGTATTTGGGATTTATTTTAACAATCATCGATTTTTATTTGTTGTAAAAGGAAAATATAATCAACGATTTTTTAAGGAACATCGTTGACAATAGTATATTATAATTTTGTTTTTTAATATTTTATTAAATATAAATATGGGTTGAAATAAAAACTAATTTTTCGTAATATTATAATCAACTTAATATTATTAAACACAATATTTTTCGTGTGTTAAATTATTTTTTTTACAAATTAGTCAACCGGTTTGAAAATACGTAAAAAAATATTTCACTATTTAAAAATATATTTTAATAATTTTTTAATAAATTACCAAAAAATCAATTAATAGTATTATCACGATATGAAATAAATAAATATATAAATATTATATTAAGTTGAATTGAAGCACGTTTAATATTTTTATAACTATACCTAGGTGAACATACGACTCACTATGAATCGTATTTAATAACTCATTTATTTTCAGTTATAGTAATAATCAGTTTTTTGATTTAAATTTAAAAAAATAGTGTTGATTTATATTTTGTAGTGGGAGTTCGTTTTTAGATTTTAATGATAAATAAGTTCAAAAACCTACTCTGAATAGTGCTCGCGGGTTACTAATTAAAGAATATTACAGGGGTTAAATTAAAACCACTCGTTAAAAAATATTCACAAGGTGTGTAGTTTTTCTTTTCAAATTTCTCGCCGTTTTCTCGAAAACCACTCGGAATAATAGTGCGGTGATGCATGAAACTTTTAGAGGTTTTTTTTTTTTACTTCTACCGACAAACCGTGAAGAAGAGCACACATCATTGTAAAATCAATAAGTCCTTTGTTCCGGTCTGAGTCTATAATAGGATTTAATAATTCTACAAAGCTCGCGAATAGTGATACCGCGGTATTGGTTATTTTTCTTATTCATTCGCTCAATGTTTAGGGAGCGAGTACGAACGAAATTATTCATAATATTATGTTATCAATACTATTGTATAGATTCGTAGGTATTTCACGCCAGCGCGCGTATAGAATATTTTGTATGCACTTTGTTAATGTTCTTATGGAAAAAACGCAAACATGTTTTATTATAATAAGCATTAGTGGTGTTGTATATGCATTTTTTTTTATATCGTAACAAATCGATTATATGATACGTACGACGATGATAATATTTATACATTATTAACTATTTTGCAGCGGAAGAAATTAAACCGATAGACGAGCCTTGTCTGGGATGCCTTTGCGAAGCCAACGGCGAGTGTTCGCCCCACATGAAGTGCAGAGGAGAGGTGTGCGGTATGTTCGGTATAACGTGGGCGTATTGGTCTGATTCGGGAAGACCGGTTATACAAGGAAGTCAACCAACCGACTCGGACGGTAAGACTTCATCAGATTAATAGTAGTCCTACGCATCTATATAATGCGATGACGAGTGATCTATTATTATGTACAAGCCGCCGCAGATTACATTGTCTTACGAAACCATTATTGGAGGACGTATAATATTCTCAAATTAATTTTTTTAAAACAATGAATTCCGTAGAATAAGTAGTAAATATTGAATATTGTATTATAGGTGATGGTCGTACAGTGGTACATAAGACGTCAACAATTAATAGGCTTTTTTCGACACGGGAACTCTCGTTGTATATTTTATTTGCATAGGTGTCTGTACAATTATACGATAAATTTGAGATAAAATTGTGCGCCTACTCGCAATATTATAAAATCACAATTGTTCGTGGACCTATAAAATTTGGTGCATAATCGGGTCGGAGTGCAGACACTAGGGACACTGCTACCAAACAGAATTTTCGAGGATTATTTTGGGTAGGTAAACGGTAACCTACTATGATATATAACGAACAATGACAATATGCATATTATACTTTCATCATATAGCGACAATTAAATTAATCTCAACAATTAAATATTAACACTAAAATAATTGTTTTAATTAAATAAGTACCTGTTATAGTATGATTTGCATATTTATTGAAAACGTAACATTTGTAGATTTAAGAAGGCTAAAATTAATCTCAGATGCTTAGCTATTAAATATAAATACCTACTAAATCAATCGTCGTAGATAAATTATTATGTGTATGACGAAAACTTTGATAAAAATACCTACGAAATCACCAGGCCAATAATTATTGATAGCATAACATCTATGCTATAATGAATACCATATTATAGATTCTATTGTTGGCGTATAATAACCCATCCCGCACAACAAATAAACAGTGCTCTGTCATACTTTTTAAATGCTTAGGTACCTAATAATTTGTTCAGAATAAATATTGAAATCCTTGAAAAAGTACGTTTAGAATATATATATTGTTCCTACTTGTTACTTGTCTATGAATGCAGTCTTGGAGTGGCGGGGACTTAACGGTCATACAGTTAATACATATTCAATACCTAGGTACAGTAAAAATAATATTGAAACAATAGGACCATAATTTATTAAAACCGTTTGTACTTGAAAACTTCACTATTGTGCACTGTGTGATAAACTTTCATAAATAAAATACGATAAATAAATAGCTGTTATTATCAATGCATAACGGAAAATGGACAATTAGAAAAATAATATATCATTAATAGGAATACGAATATCGGTTAATTAATTGTACTTAATAATTTGTTCAGAATAAATATTGGAATCTTTGAAAAAGTATACTTTTAGAATATATATATATTGTTCCTGCTTGCAGTTTATGCCTGCATTCTTGGAGTGGCGGGGAGTTAACGTTCATACGGTTAATACATAATATATTAAATACCTAGGTACAGTAAAAATAATATTGAAACAATAGGGACCATAATTAAAACAGTATTGTACTTAAAAAAATTCACTATTGTAAACTGTGTGATAAACTTTCATAAATAAAATACGATGAATAAATAATTGTTATTATATCAATGCATAATGGAAAATCGACAATTATAAAAATAATAAATCATTACTAAGAATACGAATATCGGTTAATTAATTGTAATTAAATACCCAACGTATTATAATATATTAGTATCAGTGTCAAAATGGTAGGTACACAGATGAACAAAACTATTCAATGAATCAGCATCATATCAATTAATAATAATCTAAAATTTAAACACGAAATTAAAAATGACCATTTTATTAGTAATCATCTTGTTATTTTCATTAAAATTACAAACTTGCGTCTAAACAAGATAATCATAGAATAATAATAATATTCAAAATAATGTTCAATATTAAATTAATTACTTTTTGTTGACGTATGAGTAATAAGTATAACATTATAACAATGCGTTTTTCACCCTAAATAGTTGATATTACGAAATGTAAATTAAATATTTTTAGCTTATTGGTAAACTTAAAATTAAAAACTAGACTCCTACTACAGACATTGCTTATAATAGTCTACATGGAGTATTTGTTAACCCTGATGTATTGTTTAGGTAATACACATTTGTAATAATATGTAATCTAAACAAATATGTTTATGTTATAATATAAATATAATAATCAAATAAGTAATGCAAATGCAATGCAATGAATAATAATTATGACAAAAATTATAAAAATAAATTGATTGGAAAAATGTTTTTTGTTTCCGATTTAAAACTTTGTTTCTGGTTCGGAAAAAAGTATTACAGTTTGAAGTTAATACAAAAAAAAGTAAGCGATTACATTTAACTACTTCCTACTTGAACTGGTCCACTGCGGTTAAATTATTACTTATCGTGAACTAAGTTCATGATTATTATATTTTTATTGTATATTTGTATATATCATCACAATTATGACGATTATGTTTATCCATGTATTATTAGTGTTGTCTGATATTATGTTTTAATGTTATTCGATCAAGCGACTAATATATTTTTTGTACATGTCTTTCTATACGGCCATTAATACAACAATACCTATGTAAATCATTATGCACAAATTGCATTTTCAAGTGTTAAAAAAACTCTTAGAATAGTTTGAATAAAAAAATGTTGTCATCGCTATAATTCACGAATATGTAATATTCTAGTAATGGCTTTCATTGTGTTTTAAAATGATTTAAGCATTTCGCCATTTTTCGTGTAAGGTAAAAAAGTAAAAACATAGTTTCAGAGTTGACATTTATACTAAATACTACCACACATGCGAAGAATAGTCGCAACACGTGAAGATCTACTCGATAACATTTTCGAAAATTCAAAATAGTATGATTCGGCAGTTTGTCGTTTTTCGCATAGTGTTTAAACGTATAGGCACACAGGCACCGTATTATACTCCAAAAACGACCTACTAAACGAACAAAAGCCAAGTGTCACGCACAGGATATTATTATTATTTGTCCGTCGTGGTTGAATAATATTTTGGTTAACTACTAAAGTTTTGTTTGATAAATCGACTTTCCTCTCTGTATTCATTTACATCCCCAGTGATGTGAATCGTTCTAGTCGCAGCATATAATTTAGCATTAGTCTTACTATTGAATAACTTTGATTAATATAGAGGTACCTCATATACGTTCTTTTGGTCGAAAATAATTACTTAATATTGTAGGCCGTGTGATATAGAACCACTTGTCTGAGGAGTGATGACATTAAACGACGATCGAAATATTTTATACTGACCACGACAAAGTTTTCGTCGTTTAATAATAATATTACTGTCTTGTGTTTCCAGCGTACCAGAAATGTGCCAACGATGCTACATGCGCCAGAACATCAGTAATAGGTTACATGAAGAGATTCGCTCAGGTAAACCTTTAGATTATCCGACAAAAAATAGTCGTTGTATTATGCGCCGTTGCTGTAATCGGATTTTCCGTTTACGACGGCGTCGATCGACTGTACTATTTTTTACGCGTTTATATGCGTATTATTATTTTTTTTGGTATTCGTTTTTTAATCCCATTTCCATTTTCGACCACTGCAGGACTGCAACAACGACGGAGTCGTCGACTGCTACGATTACGCGGCCATCCACAAGATGGGAGGTTTCGGATGTAAATCACACCTACCCCATGATTACCAGATACGATTTAAGGCTTGCCAACTCAGTCTTAAAGAACTATCGGGATAAACCGGGACGCCACGATGTTATTATGATTGCTGCCCGACAATCCACGGTCCAGACCTTGTCATATTATGCTCAACGACGAGAACCTGAACTGCTGCAGTGATGGGACGAAAGCCCGCCTACACCTTATTTAAAACACTATCTACAATTTTCTTGTAAAACGTACCTATATTTATCTATATCGCTATTATAATAATAGTTGATTTGTATGTTCTTAAAAATAATAAAAACCTAATTTAATTATTATTTGGGTATCCGTGTTTTCGAAATGTATTGATATATTATAAAATACATTATTTATTAATACTGCACAGACGAATAACGGCTGTTTTCGAGGATTATTAATTCCTTAGGACACATTGACACATCTTGTCGGACGACTGTATGGTAATATTATCTTAATTCTTAAGTCACGCTTAGGACTCAAAACAGCAACTTAATCTACAAAAAAGTTTTTAATCCAAACAAATTTAATGTGAGTATCCGGATAGAGGAGGAGCCTCGTGTTATTATTATTTTCTATAATAATAAACTATGTATTATGATATTTTCACAATATTTTATTTTGTATTTTAATAACTTAATATTATTATTATTCGGTGCTAGAAATATTTGTCAGACTTAAACATTTATAATGTACATTATTGTGCAATTTTGAATTTTATTTTGTTTGTTTATTAACCTCACCGGTGGAACAAAAAAATGTGCACACTTCTTATACCTGTATCATATAATATTATACAATGTGTTTAATACAATGACAGCAGTGCTAAAGGCTTGGATAAATCCTTGATGGCGTTTGTTTTCGATAACTATAATCAGCAGAGTGTTTTTGTGTGAGCACTTTATCCTTTTGTTCTACTGTAGTTCCTTTAGTCCTTGCTTCAAGATGTTTTTTTCTTTAAATTTACAATTGATCAAATATACAGGTCAACACGACCTACAAAATATAGGTGATAATAGTCTATTTGCGACTGGTAAAATATATAGGGTCATCCTGCAGATGACGATTTCGTTTTTCTAGCATCCAATCTTAAATTTAATTTTAAGACCAGGTAATTTCACACTGAAGGACAAGATGAATAACGATACGTATTATGACGTAAGGTCGTAAAAAATCTCCAAAATCGTGGTTTTAATAACCATTCGATGGTTGAAAAACACTAATCGTGTAACATTTAACGGTTATGGTTTTTTTTTACATTTATATTTTCGATCTGTAGCTTGAGTTATTGAGACTTGCTGTTATTAATAGACCATATACATTAAGATCACACTTACAATAAATCAATGTTCGTTCGTCATTTTTTTTTTTTTTTAATGATTAATTATATTTCTATATGTGAGCAACTGTTAAGAGTCCTATAAACTCTACTGTACATAGTAAACCGCACGAGCTCAGCTCGGAATCGTTCTTCGTATGCGATTATTTATCATTGCGTTCACATTTACAATGGCACAATATATATATATATATAGTACCTATATAAACAACACTACGTTTCGCCAAGCCGAGAGAAAGAAATAAAGGACTAAAGGATACCATATACTACCATCATATACCCCGTCTCCGTATCCTTTTCGGATTTTATTTCGTTTCACTATCTATAGCGAGCATAATATTTTGTTTGTACGTTTTAGTATATTGTCAGTACAACAACTTACTATATGATGCGAAAGACTATATCGCAAACATTTTCTGTCGACGGATGCAACAGCGGTCACTGCAACTGCTATTATTGTACTGTTTATAAAGATTTTATATATGGATAAAAATACACACAATATTACACCAATAAATGTTTGATTTTTCGAATACTGTTATTGTCATCCTATATTCTTTTATTGGATGTTTTTACCCCGAACACTACGTCTTGTTCCTCGGACATTTTAACTTACAAGTGTACAACAATACAGACACAAGATATTCGTTTTGACGAATGTATAATATCATTACTACATAAATAATACAATAATATGATATAATAAAGATCATTCTGTATTTAATCAAAATATTCAGTCCGCAATAATATTATTATTTATACCGGAATTATTAACCGAACGTCGTGTTTGTCTGTCAACTGTGTTGTTCCTTCTTAATTTCGTAAAAGGTTGAGTCTGTCATACGCTCGTGAGATGATGACCTTTAACGTCCGATGAATAATATTATATCATATTATATAATCATAACAATCTCAATATCTCATAAATGAGACCAATTAATTTTCGAAACTCATAGTATTGCGAACATTTTCTTCAGTATTATTTCTAAATCAATAGTTATTGAAACACTAGACATAACAATATATAAAAATTTAAGAAAAATACGCCATCATACTATTTAAACCTGTTGTGGTTGGGTTATTTCAGTGAATAATATATTATGTATACAAATACACACAATATTACAGCAATAAATGTTTATGTTTAATTTTTCGAATACCATTAATATTGTCATCCGATATTCTTTTAGGGGATGTTTTTACCCTGAATACTACGTCTTTTTCCTAGAAAATTTTAAAGTGCAACAATACAGACACGAGATATTCGTTTTGACGAATGTATATTATTACTACATAAATAATATATGATACAAAGATCATTCGATATTTAATCAAAATATTCAGTCCGCAATAATATTATTATTTATACCAGAATTATTAACCGATGGACGTGTTTGTCAGTCAATTGTGTTAATTTTGTTAAAGGTTGCGTCTGTCATACGCGCTTGAGATGGCCCTTAAAGTCCGATGAATAATCATAAATGAGACCAATTAATTTTCGAAACTCATAGTATTGTGAACATTTTCTTCTGCATTATTTCTAAATCAATAATATTATTGAAACGCCTGACAAAACAATATAACAATTTAAGTAAAATACGCCATCATACTATTTAAACGTGTTGTGGTGGGGTATTTCAGTGAATAATTAATACCACATTTTTCAGCATGTAATCGAATTATGTTTTATAGGTTTTAGTGGGATTTATTTTAGTGGGAACCAGGAACCTAATACCGTTAAAGGCGCGTACGACTAAGTGGATTTAGTAAATAACATGCCAATAACAAATCATACACACGATAAAATATGTGTTACAGAAAACCATGAAATTTACATATTTAAGATTATGACGTGTCCGAACATATATTCTTATTGCCTACTGTAAAAACGTGATAATTATGCAACAGTATATATGTATAAGGAGACGGACAATGAGTCAAATATAACGTGTAATATTATTTGCGCGCGGGTTTTTATGTTTAAAAAAATAAACCACAGGTGGCCCTAGAAATATGGTTCGAGTACTGTACAGGTGGGGACATTTTGAGAGCACCTAGGCCAGGCCACTTTAGTATCAACTTGCGAGCAATAGCCACTAGCTATCTTCTACCCCGTGTGATCTATACGACACTCATTGTGCAAAAATCCGTCGAAGCAGTTGGATGTCATGGGCGCGCTACTTCAGTTCCTGTTGACGACGGTGTTCGTCGCGTTCGTTTTCTCTCAAAATGATTTGCAAGGTAATGGTGATGTTTTGTTTTTCATAAAAGTTAATTTTCACCTAATTTCACTATAATTTTAAAACCGGTTCATATACCGAAATATCACAAAATTAATATATTAACACAAATTTTTAATAAAAACGAAATGTTCTTTTTGAATTTGTTTTCCCATAAACGTAGATACGACTCACCTGTTAATAAATACACCTATTACACAAACAATTATTGTTTTAATTTAATTTAAGTGATACTTAATTTTCTATATACACGTAATTTACTTTATATTTTAATTTAAAAACCAAAACGTTTCGTTTATATTTTAGTCTTGCGTGATTCGTTTTTAGGATAATTATTCAAACTTTAAAAATGTTATATTAATAGAAGACATAATATTATTGTGTTGAACAAAATACTATCCAAAAAATTAAACAAGTTATGAAATATCAATTAAAAATGTAAGATTCAAGGATATGTGTATCCGGCATATTATGTCCTGTTGTTATACCATATAATATAATTTATTATTTGGTACAGGTACAATTAATACGATGCAAAAGGGCAAAATATAATTCTGGGAAATCGAAATATTTACTAAGACACGATACACGAATATCGAAATATTCATCTGAAAACTCGTAACACGAAAATAATAATGAATAATATACACAGTTGATCAGAATTAGCAACATTTTTTATGCATTAGTTTACAGTTTCGCCCACACACATATTTTATACCATTCAGTTCTGATCCGTGTTATAATATTATTAATAGCACGAAAATAAATAGAATCTGTTTAATTTTCGAAAATTTACATAATTGTATTAAATTTATATTTTCTTATTTGATTAAATGTATATCTCGAATTTCAAACACGTACCTATTATTTCGATTCAGTACTATTATCATTGATATAATACTTGGATTACGCCTCGTCGTACCTATATTGTATTTATTACTCATTTACACAAAATATTATATACGTGTACTGTTCTGTTGTGTAGGTATTGTTGTATTATAATAATTTTGATCCAAAGTCATAAAATAAATTGCATAACTTTGGAGTACCACTGAACATATTTAGTTGTGACGAAGTCATTAATAGTCACAAAACTTGAGCTATAATATTATAATTGTATAATAATACAAATATGATATAAATTATATACTACAGTCTATAATTTTCAAAGTATAGTCATTATTTTAATTGAGTTAAGTTTACATTATTCAATTTAAAAAATGAAAATCATTTTTTTTTCTAATTTAAATTTTAAGCATGTTGAATGCTGATAGATGGCTTATTAATAATATTTACAACTATAAGTCATAAGACATAATAATACTATAGTAACATATTATAATGATACAAACTAACGGTATATGACAATTATTAATTTTCACCATTATTTTTAAGAAAATATTTATAATACTTATGATGTAAAGACTTTTAAAAATATTTCCACATATTATAGGAGATATTAATGGTACTGAACTTTATTTTAATTATACTTTTGATACAGTAGGTTGGTATAGTTAGGTATGAACCGTATTTTAATCCTTTAAAAATTATCTGAAATTATTCAAATACTATAATATTTGTGACCGATTTCGTAACGGTGTGGTTATAAACTCAACGTCTGTTTTATGTCAACTTACTATTCGTACCTAATTGAATATATTATTATTCCATTAAATACGACTACTATAATATATGCGGGCTTTAATGGTCACGTCGTTATATAGATACCTACGTACGCCTATGCGATACAACAACTGTGTAATACCTTCGATAATACTGGCACCGGCATTCGATTAATTTAATAACACGTCGTGGGACGATTTCATTTAAAAAACAATACATCCGAATTTGGGTCTCCACATTTTGCACGATAAAAAAAAGAGCACTCAAATTCCACATATCCGCAGACAATAATTGACAGTATATTTTATAGTATAGTTTTGGGTATGTCCTGCCCAGCTAATTAAAATAACCACTATACCACGCTGGTACCATAACGGGTACCTACTTTTAACCGAAACAATATCGAATCCGACAATGAAGCGCTTGAACCGAATGAAGTAAACGGGTGACAGTGAGCAACCTTCTGTCTTAATCCGCAAATTTGTGTGCCGGGACCTACGACATGTCATGTTCCCCCTAATTTTTGTATTCTATGCCAATTACTTAGAACCGTATAACAAGCATATTATTATAATGTTACCACTATACCATGCTGGTATAACGGGTACCTACATTTAACCGAAACGATATCGAATCCGACGTTGACGCGCGTGAACCGAATGAAGAAAACGCGTGACGGTGAGCAACAGGTACTGTCTTAATCCGCAAATTTGTGTGCCCAAGACCTATGGCACGTCATGTTTGAACTAAATTTTGTACTCTGTGCCAATTACTTAGAGCCGTATAACAAGCATACTATTATTATAATGTAATACAGTTGGCAGTAATAATATAATATAGTTTGTTAACTTCGTCCGTTTGCAGTAGTTGTATCCTGTTATAGTGCGGTGGGTATTTCCGTCCAGTTAAAAGAGCGTAGGTAGGTTTTGGCCACCCAATACCTTTTTGAGTTCAGTTATGATGGCCTCGATTTCTCGGGTAGGTCTAACACACCGCGGCGGTACAACTGTGTCCAGATAATTTATTTCAAATAGTTGTTGCTGTTGTCTACAGCTGTTGTAGCACGTCTACGGTGTTTTTTTTATCAAATTGAATTAACATTATCAATGCATAAATCACGTATGTCCAATGTTATCGGTTGTTATGCATAGCATGCCAAAGCCACGCGATTTCGATAAGCATCCGGCCAGGTAATGCAAAGATTACATTTCGATAACGCAATAACCCAATTAAAACGACACTAAAAAGAGATAAATACGTATAATGTTATAAAATATTATGTTTAATTGTTTTTGTCGGTTTCTTATTACAAATTCTTAAGACATTAATAATATTATGCGGTAGGCTCATTTTTATTTTAAATTAAGATAACAATAAATAACATTGATAAAAACATAAAAAATAACTTCTTCCACTTAGAATCAAAAACTCATTAGGCTTTACAAAATGTAAAATATTATATAACTTTACGAAACAAAATTAAAAATAGACATCATAAATAATGCAATTACAGTAACAGCGTAATATATATTTGAAAAATAAATTATGCATCAAATATTTTAATATGTACATAACTATACCCAGGTATAAAAAAAACTTTATAGGTATAATTTTTAACAATAACTCAAGACATTCCACTAATGTATAAATGGTTTTAAAACTTAAACCATTAAAAAAACACATAAAATTTGTCATAGGTACATGATATTATCATGATTCAAATTAACTTAGCATTATACAAAAATGTGTGGTAAAAACAAAACAAAAAAGTTTTGCATTTATACTGCAGCTTTTAAATATAAAGTACAAATAAAACAATTATAAGAATTTATATTGAAATTTAATTCTATTTATATAAAGTTTTTAATTTTATTATATCGAGAACACGTCATTTTTTCAAAATCTACATTGACGGGAAATATTAGTAACAAATAACTAAAAATCACTATCCTGCACTGGCTGCACTTAACCACTATAGAAAATATATAATCTAAGTAAGCACTCGTTTGGAACTTCTGAAGGATGTAAATAATATCTCGAACAAGTAATTTATTTGCTAAATATTAGTAAACCGTAATAAAATACACGAATTATTCTTAGTATACAAAAATCAATTAATATACACACCTAGGTCTTTTAGTAACAGTGTTGTTCGATAATCAATTTTCTTTATTTTAAAATAGCATGCTTGTTAACATTTATTTGGGATTTTTTGTAACACGACTATTGAGTATGTTAATTTCATTGAATTACATTATCAGATTGTTTAATATTATGTTATTAGTTGTTATCATGCAAAGAACTGATTGCCTTTTACAAATTAATATAGTAATCAATTCATTAAAACAATTTAAAACGTTTAATATAGTTACCCAAGCACTGTTTAAACGATAGATTTACAGTAAGTGATAAACAAGTAAAGTCGGATAGGTGACTGGGATAGGTGTACCAATAGCTTTTAAATTTTAAAGCGACGATAAATCAAATAATAAAAAATTTGCTACGTGTGCTTGTTTACAATTTTCTTGAAAAAAAAGGATCCATAAAAAAATATATTAGGAAATATTACCTCTTTAAACTTTAATCTTTATAGAGTACCCACCTGCGTTTAATTACATGATTATAGAGGTAGGACTATCCGTTAGAGCTTCTGTAATTAAAATCATGTATTGTTATTGTAAGGCTGATCTGAATCTGAACTATATTATAATCCAAACACAAACAAACTAATGATGATTGATGAATAATATAATGTAAATCGTGGATTTATTTATGAATTATGAAAATATAAAAAGTAAGTTATATTGTTTGAAAATCTGAATTCTGAATATATTATTTATTTTTATACAAATATGATTTTATATACATTTCGAAATGTTATTTTCACTTAAAGTCTTATTATTTTTTTTTCTTTACACTCTATACATTTGTAATTTTTATTTGATATTATTATTTTATATTGAAGTTACAAGAGAGGTTTTTTTTTGTCAATAATAGATTAACTTCAACGCACTTCAGAAATTCAATGCAAGCCGCTTCCGGGCTCAAATTTATAGTATACCATTAAGTTAACGACATCATACAACCTTCTCCCTTTTTATTTGTATTTTATTGATTGGTCCCGACTTACTCAAAAGGTAGCAGTTTCTTTTACTTCATATGAAAATATCTGAGTAGTATTCATAGTATATATTACATATGAAAAAGTCCCGAAAAAAAAATAATAAAAGCAATATTATAGGTTCTCGGTTCTAATACATTTTAAATGTTGAATTATTATTATGTCATTGGAAAGTGATAAAATACAATTTTAACTGTATAATATAAATAGAGTTGAGTGAATGATTTAATTTTAAATAATAACAACTACTCGCAGACGTCAATTCTTACAACTTCTTTAAGTACAGTAATATCCTATAAGTACGCTATAACCTCCAACTAACCTAATCCGGTTTTGCGTGTACACTCGCGTATTGTAATGGAAAAATATAATATAATATTGTCTCTTGCAGAAGAATTTCCACCGGGATGGACGGAAAAATGCATAGGATGCATGTGCGAAGCGTCTTCTGGATGCAATCAAACACTCGAATGCATGGAACAAAACGAAGTTAAATATTGCGGTGTGTTCTTGTTGAGCGACGTTTATTGGCAAGACGCCGGTACGCCCGTGCTTCAAGGAGATGACCCTAGCCGAATCGGAGGTATAACTGCGTCGTATAATACTCTCGAAGTGTTAAAAATAGTATTTTTGTTATGCACTTGTACCCATATGTCGTATCGACAAACACTATAATATGTAATAATAATTGTCATGTCATTACACTTTTCAGCGTTCGAGAGGTGCGTCAGAGACCCGTATTGCGCAGCGAGAGCTGTAAATCAGTACATACAGAGATACGCAAAGGTATATTGGATTTTACGAGAACGATATTATAATAATTGTTTCGGTTTTAAAAAATGCAATTTTTTATAATTTGTTTTTCCTCCGGTTCGAGTTACAAAGCTATACCTATTGACACGCAAGTGATATTCGACAAACTTATAGACTCGCACGTGTAGTCTAAAGCATTTATTATATTTTTAGAACCATTCTACCTAAATATTAGAGTTTCGATTATAGGCACCTCATCCCACTGATACTATTTACTATTGTTTAAATACAATATTTAACAGTTCGATTTGGTTTCAATGAAAAATTATTAAAAAAAAAATTATCAATTTAAGCAGTACCTTAATCGTATAAGTAAGGAGTATGATATATGTGCTGATGCCTATTATTATTTTCTATATTTTTTCTAAAGTCGTATAACATAGTATTATATTTAGCGAAAATTATTTCAACAACGTTGTTCCTCGATTTATTTGCAATTCGCACAATATACACATCCCACACTGGATTCTTGCGTAGATATTGCAGACTAATATTTATTTCAGGCAATATTTTATAAAAAGCTTCATTTTTATAATTGTTTTTACGATAGAAATTCATTTTACGTAGGTACGACTTATGTCGTTATAGATGCACTACAATATTTGAGTTTAAAATACAATTCTACTAAAAATGCTTTTCGTATATTATACTAGAAATAATTTAAAATCGTAAATCATGTTCAGTTTGCTGCTCAGTTTGAAGTATATAATATTTTCTCAAGCGTGGAATGTGCAAACCTAGACACTTCTAAAATAATATTCATGTATAATATTGTCACGTACTCATTCCGATAGTGGTTGTACTCCCGATTTCGAAAATTTTTTTAAATAACTAATATTCACACTTTTATATCCACTGATTATATTTTATTGCCACAGCCCACGAAGTACCTACTTACATAAACCATTATCAAATGAAACGTTATAGAAAATATAACATTTTCATGTATGTCTTTGCTTATTATTCTAATTGTATTGATTTCATATAATAATATTATGCTTTATCGTTTATATAATTATCAGAAATCGTGAACAGATTAATATAAATATTTTTTTAATGTTATTTCTAATATGTCATAAAAAAAACACGTAGTTAACATGATTATATATACATCTATGTATTAATTAAAAATTATCGTTAACCAACACAATTTATGAATTTTAATTTAACGTAATGATGTGTGCGTTTTATCGAAAAAATTATCTACATACTTAAGTGTCTAGTGCAGCCTTATCTCATAACCACACTATCGTTTTTCTTATTAGAAGTTTCTTTTAAGATGTGTTAACTATTTTAACTCTTGGACTAACTTAAAACTTAATAAAAATAACTAGGTGTTAACGTTACCTACATTATAAATAGGCTACGTATATATCGATGTATAGGTAAAATTAAATTAAAAATTGGTACATAAACAATAATTAATACACTTCAAACAAATTAGGTAGATTTTGTTCTTTGCATTTTATCAAATAATATAAAATTTACTTGTATTCAATTAAATTTGAAAGATTGCATTTAACTATTTAAGTACTAAACACATCGTGTCTGTCAAATATCAAGTCCCTGCCACTTATTCATTCTCTATTATTTTATTTCGATAGGTTTAAATCTTTCATTCAAACAACACATACCTTAACTCCCATTTTTTTTCTTCATAATAGTTCTTTGAAAATTGGCTTTTCGATTTAAATGTGCTGATTTGATTATTAAATCTTATACAATTCAAAATAATATATTATGTTTATCAATGCAACACAGATATATATATTTAAAGTAGTATTTTAAGTACAGTTATTAAAAAACGCAATACTAATAAATAATAATTATTTTCTCTTCACCTATAGAAATTAACGACTAATAACCTTTCAATTGTAATATGTACCTACTTAATATTTTCAGGATTGCAATAAGGATCGCGTTCTGTCATGTGATGATTATGTTCGATTACATTATTTCGGAGAGGCAAATTGTGAAAGACCAATCTCATCACTTCCATACTATAGAGTTTTTAGAAATTGTATTTCATCTTAATTTAAATTTTATTATAACGCTGTTTGATTTTATATAGAATACATAAAAATTTATAGAAATAAGAATATAATATTATATAATATACCATCATCAATTGATAAGTGATGTAATTTATTAAATTTAATGTCTTTTCATTTTGATATTTTGTTTAATGATCGCCTAGAAACAATTTTACAAATATCAATAAAAACTAATGTGATGTATTTGACTAAATAAATACAATTTATAAAATTAACTCCGTCGTTTAAATTGTGTATAAAAGGAATAATGTCTTACCACTATGACGAGAATGAATTACTTAGATCCCTAGGGGTATCTTCGGATGGCCTGGTAAATAGCACATCAAGATATTGATATGACATTATTTTGAGTATAATTTTAGTTACAAATATATTATATTATTTTTTGAATTTGTATAGCAAAAAGAATCTTCAAATCCAGTCGTATGCAAAAAAAAGAAGACAACAACGCCATACGACCGTTACATGAAAACGTGTCGAAGGATTCGCATGGAAATGTTGAGTAGACCTATGTGTCGGAAATTGCGACCATGGCCAAATCCAAAACTCGAGGTCGACTATGATTAATAAATAAAAATGTAAATATCTTTATAATGTCATGTGTAGGGACCTTTTGTGATTTCTCGTGCAGCTCTTAAAGCTAAACTTACAGATAGATTGGCATATTTAGCAATACCAAAAGAAGAAAGCGATAGTTGGAAAAGCTATTACTCGCCAACTGTGTCACGAGGAAACAAAATAAAAATAATTAGTGAGCGATTAAACGCACTGTCCAAGCCTAAACCGTGCATAGACGATATGTAATATACATACAAGATAAATAAACAATAGCAACAATTAATTTTAATACTTATACATTATATTTTTTTTATTCATACTATAAGGGATGAAAACATTGTATCGACACGTTTTAAAAGCAAAAATGAATGGCTCGCTTATATGAAAAAACTCAAAATATTTGGTGCACCCAGACGAACACCGCCAAGCCCCCTGGAGCCAGTAAGATATATGGACTGTTTGATACGTTTTTTTTAACTATGTTTGATCTCTTAATTTGTGTAGAAAAGAAAGAAAAAACCATTAGAAACAATTATGACACGTCTAGAACCGTTGTCCCTACCCCTCAATCGTCCACCGAACATGAATGAAAAGACATATGAAGAATTATACACGGTAACATGACGTACCGGACATGTCGTCTGTTGTGTGACTTATTTAATTTTATTGAGTTACAAAATGGTTTTAGATTAAAAGTGCAGTTTTGAAACATAACGCCAGCGACAGAACTAAAAATCTGGCTGTTGCTAAGCCATTAAATGAAGAGACTTTGATGGATATAAATTACAATCCACTAGACAAACTCGTCAACGCGAAAAAATACATTGGTAACTAATGTCATGATAATATGAAAATCTCTAAAGTTATACTTACTAAATAATAGAAAATGGTTAAAAGTCAAAACGGTTAACTGCATGGTAGGTGGGTAGCTATTTTACTTCATATTATAAGGTCACAAATATAATGCAATTTAAGTATTGATTTCGAACACACCGTATAAATAGCATTTTAAAGCGTAAACAAACAATAGAACAAAATATATTATTAAACATATACATCAATGAAATAATATTCTTATTTCATCGTAATATTAAATATACATATTTTATAAACGTGTATACGACAATAAGTAAGAACATAATGTATTACCTTTATTGAATTTAATAAATTTGGTAGAATAAAAATACTAAACAAAAAATATAAATCTAAAAATTATGAATTAAGCGTTTAAAATATTACAGACAAGTGAGTGGTTTTTTTTTTGTAAATAATATAATATTATTCATATTAATATTATGTACGTATATCAATTATATGTATACGAACCCGTATATTATAATTATTTCAAATCAGAAATATTAAACATGTAATAATAACTATAGCAGGTAGCTAATTTATTCAAATTATATCAGCCTTGAATTATATCTTATAAAATATATAGTAGTTATTAATATTCGTTACAGTTCTCAATATTCCTTCCTTTACACTTATTCCAAAGTGTAACGTTTCCTTGAAAAATCTTTTAGTTTCAGATACTACGCAGAGATACCTACTTTTTATTCCCTCGTGCCATTATAATAATTCCACAAGCAGTAAATGTTTTTACTCAAAAGATAATGTTAATTGGTTAAGATTACAATTTTTCAAAGGCTCTGATCAAGGTCCTATATTATTACGGAAGCGATGAGATCACTAAACCTAAATATTACTGGTGGTTTAATAGTACCTTTTTTCGTAATTCTGTTTCAATTGTTTAAAATATTATAATATTATGTGTCTTACGATACGGTTTTCTACACTTACTACACATGTGTATATTGTGTAACGTAACAATACCGAGCAAGTGTTCTTTCTCGGTCTGCCAACACCGATATTGTTATAAAAAATAAAAATAATAAAACATAATATGGCAGTTATTAAGACTTTTGTTTGGTGTTGGTTTCAAATGAATAGAATTATCGTACAATCGAATAGTTATTATTTTAAATCTCGATAAAATATCTTTGGTACGATTTTTTTTTTTTTTTAAACAGACAATAAATTGTATGAAAACATGTTTTATTTTTTCCATACGCACTGCAGCTACGGATAGGATCAAAGAACTGTCGATGCCAAAAGTGAGGGAAACTCCAAAAACGTTTGATGTTAAAGCGGACGCATTTTCAGTCAATCCGAATGCATTAAAAGCTTGGTGTTCGCCGAGAATAAAACGATTGGCCAGACCCATCATAAGAGATTAAAAACCAAACAACCATACGAATATACAGCCAATGTTTTTTCGTACTATCTAAAATAATAAACTACACACACACAGACTTTGTTGGTTTAGTACAATATTATTGCTATATTGTCTTGCAAACGTATATTGCAATAATTCGTAAAATAATATTTTAAAAGTACATACAGGTTGTAACAAAAATAGCTGATGATTGTAGTCGAATAATTATTATATTAATATGTAGTAGATAACTTTTAAACTTGGCAATTTACATTTTTTTATAATTTAGAAACATTATGAATTCCTATTAATAATTAAAATATTAAAAAAAAATGATAAGAACAAAAGTGATTACACACTTGGTAAATTACATCTGTATCTATCTGTTACTTCTAACACCCTGTACACACATGGATTAAAAATGTAGAAATTGCCCGATTATTGATACCCGGATACTAAACGATATTTTATGTTACTTATATAAAACCTATAACTGAGATATAATAATATATAAAGAAAATTTTTGCTGAATACCGTGAACGATATTAAATAATATCAGCATAGGTCATTATTTATTAACTATCATTAATAATATAATTAACAATAAATAGTAATAATATACTGATAACTATATTATAATGTTCTATAAAACATTTTTAAAATAGAAAAATTCAAAATAAGTAAAAAAAACCTTTAGGGAAAAAGAAAATTTAAAATTAAAAACTGTGTAAAGGTCCCCCCCACACACTCCAGCGGTGGAGGTATAAAGCCAAGACAATGGAATTTTACGCCACCGCCATCTTTATAGCGAAACAAATTTTTTTTGGTAATTTAAAGTAAAATGTCCAAACTACCGAAACCAACACGATAACTTCATAATAAAGCTATATTTAGATACCTATCTACTTATATATCAGTATTTTATCTATTATAGGCACAATAATATATACTATGTTAATATTTCTATTAAATTAAATCTGCGGGGCGATGGCGGCGAAGCTATTATATGTACATTTTGTTAATTTTTGAATTATCATTTATAATTAGTTTAGAAATCGTATACTTCAAGTGGTTGCAAAATATGATATATGTCTATTACGTGTGTGGCGCCGTATAATACGTGCAAAGACCAAAACTGATATGTAATTTTTTTGAAAATATATGCGTAAGTTCAGAAAATGTACATATCAGCCATCATTCCGCAGTAAATATTATTGTAATAAGTATAGGTACGTACGACTTGGAATTCCATTTTATTACCTCCCCGATATTGTCATCGGTTATAATTTTATCGGCTCGTCCGTATATAGTTAAATTCGCACACAGTCACGTGAAGATCGATCGATCGTAAATCGCAGATAAAAAGAAATTTAATAGAAATATAAATAAATAAATAATCAGCACAATTCGAAAAATCACTTAACTCCAAAACTGCGATTTGGAAATTATTAGTGATTAAAATAAGAAAAAAACAAAGACGAGACGTTTAAAACCATAATCGTTTCAATCCGATAATTATTTATTCCATGAAACAGCTGTTAAAGAGTAAATAAAACAAAATAGAAAATGTCGCAACTCCGAAAAAACTTTGTTTTTTTTTTTGAAGAATTTTAAATTATAATCTAATACTATAAAATACTTTATAATATACCTACTTTATAATTATCAAAGAGATAAACATAAAAATATTATAAAATATAATTTAGAAAATTATTTTAAGTCTTAAATTTTTTTTTTTAAATTAATTAGACGGCTTTCCTTTCTCCTGAAAACTGTTCAATATGGAGTTAATACTTAATAGTGATTTGCGAATCAGGCCGACTATAATATTATAGTGTATAATATTATTTGGCGTCTGGGTAAAATGTTTCGTGCATATTCTTTGTACGTACGACTTGGAATTAAATCTCATTGTGAGCCTGATATTGTCGAGAGTATCATCGGTTCTATATTATAATCGGCTCGTCCGTATATAGTTTAAATCGCAGTCACGACTAGTGATGATGGGCAAATTCCCGGGAATAAAATAAGTTTTTAAATATTGATCATAGGTTTCACTGGTTTCAGCTTTAAATCAAACTAATGGTTGTAAATGATCCAAATGACAGCTCATTATTGATATTATGTCAGTTTAGATATCTATTCTTTAAAAAAAAGTTATTAAGTAAAAATAATTAAATTTTTTAGATAAAATCTGTACAATGATCACAAAATAAACGATCCAACTTTAATTTATATATGTTGAAAAAATAAAAATAAACATAAGTACTGAAATTGAAATACCGAATAACATAAAAATAATGTATTTTTTAAAAATAATTTCCTAAAAGGTTGGGGAATATTCCCAGCTGTTCCCGGGAACATTCCTCGGGGAATATTCCTAATGGAACATCACTGGTCACGACACTAAGGTCGATCGATCATAAATCACAGATGGCGTTTTTTAGTACTCGAAAAGCGACAAAAAATAAATAATAAACATAGTATATGATTTTATTTGGCATTTGGGTAAAATGTTTAGTGCATATTCTTTCGATTGTCGTCTGCCTTACATTGTGTTATGATGGTCGGTTGTTAAGACGTTCCTTAGGGTCCTCGCCGTCTTTAACCGACCGATAAATACGGGTGAACCAAAGTTGTCACACTTGACCCAAATCTGGCATTCCTCTGGACCTGGCATCTAATGCGCGTAAATCCGATTGTATTCCCTAGTGGCATAGTGGCCCGACCATATTGGCCTCAGTTAAACTATGAAGTGGCCATACATCATAACTACAACTTGTAAACGTATTATATATAAATTATATTAACATGATATTGTTTGCATAATGGCATAATACGTCAATTAAAAACTATTGTACCTCTCAATATTTTGAGCCACGACAATGGTTATAATGGTTATACGATATCGGTTTTCTTAAAGTCAATTTGTTTTTAAAATTTTCCATTCAAATAATTGTACTATATAATCAACCCTCGATTTCCGTCGGTTTTGATTAAATTGGTATTAATCATAGATTTTTTTTAATCGATAATATAATGCATATCTATATCTATTTAACAGATTTCAATATTTGGGTAAACTATTTTCTCAATCTTAAAATAGTTTTTGAAAGTCACTTTTGATTTGAAACCGCTCAGTGAAAAGTGCATACAAACATACATTACTGATTTGTAAAATTTTAAGTTTTTAGTCGATCAGTCAAAGTCAACTGCGAGTGCCGGTGTAACAGTGATATTTTACCCCTCTAAAGGTAAAATTTCATTAGCGATTATTTACCTCAAGTAAAATTTCGCTAGGTATATTTTACCCCGGTGTGAACAGCGATATCTTCACTAACGAATATTTACCCCAGGGTAAAAATTCACTAGACTTAATAAAATATTATATATTTGAAAATAATATGTTTGGTTTAGGTATTTATTATATGTTTGAATTCTTCGTCTTGCATTCACAAGATAAACAATATAACAATCTTAAAATGTAGGTATCAAATACATTAATCTTTTACTTTAACTTAACCGAATAAATTAAAATTGTAATTTGTAAATTACTTTTAACAGGCTACTAATAAAAGAACCTGCATTCAACTTACAATATAGGTACGCGTGGATCTAGTCATTGTCTTCATTTTAGATTCTGAGCGGGGATAGTTTAATGTATTGACTTTACAATGGGTTTTAAAATTTTTGTTTTTTTTGTGTCCAAATACTTTTTTATACAAAACAAAAAATGCTTTTATCTTCAACTTCAATATATTTTTTGAAAAACATAAAAAAAAAATAGAAAAACTAAAAGTTTTATACAAAATTGATTTTATTATTTTGTTGTAATGCAATAACGAAAAACAGTATGTATATAGGTACAGTGAAACCTCTAAATATCTGAAACTCTCGGTCACCAAAATTTCGTCCGCTATTTGGAGGTATTCGCTATTGAGAGTTGTCCGTTTATAGATTTTAAGTTACTTGATATTTTTACCAAATATGTAATTCAAAACATATTATTCATCGATTTGAAACTTTTCACCATTACGTATCTTATTATTTGTCATTTAAATTTTCAATATACTTACTTTATGTATGATTATATTTTAAGCATTACTATCTATTTAAACTTCTTAGAATAGTATAATTGTTAATGATCAACTGCTAAAATCGGTAAATACTAAATTTGTATTTTGTACTCGAAAATCAAATAATATTTTCTTTTGGATATTTACGATTTATTTAAATGTTGGAAACACTAGATCCTCGGCTAATGTTAACCGTTATTACGCGAAATACTTCTGTGGAATATCTAGAGAAATTCTAAACATAGATAGGTACACAAGAACATTTACAGCTAATTGTTAGTGTTGATAGCATCGAACACCGATTGCCGACTACCATGGTATCGTCAGAGAGCATTATTAATGTTTTTTTTACGTAATCAGTTTTACTTCTATTATTATGTTGTAATAACATTTTAGAATGGTAAAGTCTATTATTTGTCAAATTTATGACATTATTGGAACGTGTAACGTATTGTGATTTGCTACTGTGCTGTTAACTAAAGTCGATTTAATAACTTTTTAATTAAAATTAGTGTCGTCAAAAAAAGAAAAAGAATCAAACTATAGAATGTTCTTGATTTGTGGCAGTGTATTTGACTATGACTCCAGGGTAGCAAACTTGAAAATAATATAAACTGAAGAAAACCTGTACGAGTCAGAACAGCAAACAATTCTATCGATTTAACTAGAAAAAAATTCAAATATAAGTAATTATTAAATAATTTTATGAGTATTTTCATAAAACATTTCAAACGAAAGCTAATGAAAAAAATTGGTAAAATGTATTTTTTATTTTGTTTTTGCTTTGAGAAGGCGGGGGTGGCTAGGGAAGTGGGGAAATAGACCTTAATCCTAGTTAAGTTAAAGTAAAAAAGATTAATTCATATAAAAACATTTTAATAGTGTAAAATGTAAATATATGAATTTGATCTAATGAATTTTTACTGAGAGGTAAAATTTCACTAGTGAATATTTACAGGGGGGTAAAATTTAACTGGGTCAAAATACAGGGTTCCACCGCTGCATTTGACAACCCAAAACTATACGTTTGTTCCTACAGAGGCGATATATCGTTAAAAACAAATCGTATTACTATTCTATAGAGTCGGAAAAACTTTCATAATATTGTTAAAATTTAAATTTTAAATTCTCAACAAAAATTTCCAAAAGTTTTTTTATTTTTTTTTTATTGAACAAACATAATATATTTACAATCTGTATTTACAAGTGATACAATAAGTAAATGGGATGATTTTTGGTAAACAGGAGGGGGAAGTCACCCAGTGGCGGCACCCCGTGAATTTTCCAAAAGTTAAATATTAATTTACGGTCAACAGTTTATTTATGTATTTCAGATTGTATAGGAACCCATAAAAAAAAAAATTAAATATAGTTTGTTATT
Organism: Macrosiphum euphorbiae; assembly: GCA_949089665.1. Classification (NCBI taxonomy): domain Eukaryota; kingdom Metazoa; phylum Arthropoda; class Insecta; order Hemiptera; family Aphididae; genus Macrosiphum; species Macrosiphum euphorbiae. The sequence goes on along the minus strand of CARXXK010000005.1, from coordinate 1,780,884 downwards.
GCAAGAAAGATATTTTATTTATTATATTTTTTTTACACGATTTGTGAAAATTATTTAATTTAATTTAATCAAATTTAAACAAAGTGTGGGTATACCTAAAACGTACTCGACATTGTTATAAACATTTTAATCCAACACTGTATGAATTGATTACAACTGCTGACATGCCAATGATGATGTTCACAGATAAATGTTTATTTCACACCTGTTATTCAAATACGATTAAATTGCAGGTACAGAGTGGAATTTCAAGAATGAAATAGGAAAATGTTAATAGAACAATGAATATTTTTGAATTTTACAAAATATAAGCACAATAACTTTAAATATTTTACTCTTGTATTACGTTTCAAATATTCGTCAAAAACAAATATTAATAGTAGGTAGATAGGTACACATAATATAATAATAATATCATGACGTTATGGTATTTATAATTAAAATTTTAAATTTAATATAATCCTTGCACTGAATAATATAAATTGTCTTCGTTTATTGTTTTGAACGACGTTTGGAATCCGATTGAACAACTCCCAGAACTCTTTTAAATACTTAGGTTAGGTGATTCAAGTTGACATCAGAGAAGAAGAGTCCGTGTCAAGTTTTTGATAACATGAAACAATCAACATAAAACTTTTAAGACCGCGTGAACAAACTTCTACAATAATATTATACACACACTGTAACGTCAGACTGTCATAATCTTTTAATTAAATATATAAATAGAATATGTACCGGTATAATAGCTACAACAATGTTATATACTTGAGCAATCTAAACTTTTTGAAAAACTGCTTACATTTTAATTTAAAAGCACAGACCGAATCACAAGATTTTAAAACATGTATGTGAATCAAGAGTACTATGTTTTAACAAGTACATAGTTTAAAATGGAACTGATGAAGACGTACCTCGCACCTATATAAAATAAAGTTTTTTTTGTAATGCTTAAAACACTTAAAATGGTTAAAACCATAGTAATGTTAAAACACTTCAAATAGTTTTAAGCATTACAAAAAAAACTTTATTTTTTATAGGTGCGAGGTACGTCTTTATCAGTACCAATTTAAACTATATACTTGTTAAAACATAGTATTCTTGATTCACATACATGTTTTAAAATCTTGTGATTCGGTCTGTGCTTTTAAACTAAAATGTAAACCGTTTTTCAAAAAGTTTAGATTGCTCAAGTATATAACATTGTTGTAGCTATTATACCGGTACATATTATATTTATATATTTAATTAAAAGATTATGACAGTCTGACGTTACAGTGTGTGTATAATATTACTGTAGAAGTTTGTTCGCGCGGTCTTAAATTTGTTATGTTAATTGTTTCATGTTATCAAAAACTTGACAAGGACTCTACTTCGGTTGGGTTTTCATCTCTGATGTCAGCTTGAATCAACAACCATTTACCTAAGTATTTAAAAGAGTTCTGGCGGTGTCTCTTTGACACTATGTATAAACCCTCGATCAAAAGTGTTCCCAGCGACGCTTTGGTCTCTTCGAAAATCAGATCCATGGCTTCTATGAATTCCGACTCATCGTTGGTCATTTGCTTTTCAGTCATGTAGTTGTTACCTAGATAATTCACGACTGCGATAAACATTTGTTAATACTAATAATATGAGAGTGCAATACGTACGTGATTTGTTTTGACGAATTATTCGAGTCATGACATCAGTGTTTAATGACCCCGTGGGCGTCGGATCAACAATTTCAGAACCGTCTAAAATACGATATTAAATTTATGAACTGTACAAATATTTAAATGCTGTAACTTATTACGGATGTCAGTGAAATCGTCGAAATTAAAATATCGCATCAAAGCCTCGTCGTCAAGTGTTTCTTCGGACGACAAGTTGGAAGTAGACACCACGGAGTTCGACAAAGTTTCACAACATTCTTCTTCTTCACAACATTCTCTGTATCCGAGTAAAATTAAATCATATTATTAAGAATGGATATCATACACGACATTGCAATTTTCCCCAACCAAAATAATTTAATACCTAATATTAAATTAAATAATATTAAGAATTATCCATCCCTCTAAGCTAATTTAAAATCAAATATAAATCAGAAAAAAATATTGCCTATTAAAAATAAAATAAAAAAATGAAAGGGGTTTATTATAAGTATGATATTATATTATTATTATTATTATTATATATACTATAATTTTAAACATAATAATATTATTGCATTTATACCTATAAGAATAGCATTCAAGCTCGACGCCGCCGATTTCACATTCATATTCATCGTCTTCATTAGAAACATCAGAGCTCTTATCAGCTACTTCGTTTATTACTTTGTCGGACACTTCGACATTAGGGGTTTTATAATATGATGGCTGCGATTCAAAATCATTAGCTATGATATCGTCTTCGGGTGTTTCAAAAAACATATTGATATCATATTCGTGCTCAGTTTTACTATTATAACTGTCTAGATCGAATGATTTTATACTGTTTAGATTCTCTACGATGCTTTCATTTATGGTTTCCGGCAAAATGTTTTCCAATTCTTTCTCTTCTGTCTCTGCAAACTGTTGGAAGCTATGAAGCGATTCGTTAGGAAGGTACTGAACGGTTTGTTTTTCTTCGACGTAATCGATTTCTTCATCTTGGTCTGTACTTGCTTGTTTGATGTCTAGAGATTCCATCGAATCTGCTTCGTTATAAGTCCTACTCAACACTTTTTCCTCCTCTGTATGAACCAACAAAATTTTATCGTCGTTAACCATCGAGTTTACTATGGAATTAGTGGATCCACTAAACGATTTTCCCGACCATTCCGGCGATGTAAATATTTTCATTATTTCCAAGTCCTGTCGAGAACGATTTCCATTGTTTTTGATATTCCTGTATTCTTTTTTCTTTGTTATTACTTTAGGATTTCGTGCTGATATTGTAGCAGCAGACATAATATTTTTGTGCACTTCAGTACTTAACTCTTTGTAATCGTTTGGTTCTCCCTTCAAACCCGACGTCGAGTAGTGTACTCTTTTGTTGGTTTTTTTTTTACTTGAACAATCCCGTTCGATATCATTATCTGGATTTGATAATGAAGATTTATACAATAGCTGTTTTAGTATTGTTTTTCGGGGCATGGTTCTTGTTAAAATCACAAATGTTGTATCAAAAAAGTATACAGAAAACAAAGCTGAAAATAGAGTGTTCAATATAAATACGAGAGTATCCTAGCAATGTATTATGTTGCTTATTAGTTTTTAGTATTACGTATATAGGTAGTTTTAATCAACATAAATACATAATATACTGTCATGTTTTTTCTCTGACACGAACAAATACTTTCAGGTTGATTATCATTCATTAAACGTATAACATGGTAAGTCCATCGCGTATGTGGTTTGCATTCGATATTATTTTAATGCATTTCTTTCGTCAAAAAAGTGAAAGTTATATAAGCATACTTATACACATTTTGGATATAAATGTATTATATGGCTGGGTGAATCCTACATGTGTAAATTCACATATTATGACGTATAAATTATTGTTACCTTAAGCTCGGGACATATTGCGCCATCCGGAGAGTCAAAAAGTTTAAAATCACAATATTATATAAGTTATAGGTACTGAAATACAATATCGAAACGATTTGATAAAAATAAATGGTATGCGATAAATACAACACCTGCAGCTTGTAACGAAATATATAATATCGATATCAATATTTCAAAACAACTATTTTACACTGTACAATAATTTATGATTTAAATATGATAATAACTAAAAACTAGACGTTTCCTGTATACCTCAATCAGTTTTGTAATCCAATCATTTTTAGCTACAATTTTCAACAAAATTTGCATTACATTTTAATTGGAGCTAAATAATAATATTCATAAAAAAAAAACCCTAGACAATAACCTTGGTTATTGTCATGAATACAATTTAGGTGTGGACAATTTGATATAATATAACAAAAGTATGAAATAGCTTAATTCATCAATCATCGTTAATGTACACCGAAAGTGTACGTACATAATAGATAAGGGAAATGGTTAATGTATGATATTATCTACATAGTGGTTTTCTGTGAAATATTTAAGTTGAAAATAAAAACCATTTCGGTTTAAAAGCTTACGTGATAAAATTCAATTCAATTATTGTTTTAAAGTTATTCTTTTTGTAATAAAATATATTTTAATGTTCTATAATTGAGTTTATATTCATCGAGTATAAGTATAACAAGAAAATTATTACCGTCTTGACGTAATTATAGAATTTGTTGTAGCATTTTTTATTCACGAAAGTAAATTAATTTAATTTGCAAAAAAAAAAGAATTAGGTACCAACGTTTTTTTCTTTCGACAATTTAGTTATTAAATGTATCAATTTTGAGTAAACATATTTAAATGTATTTATACAAGTCAAATTAATATTTTTATTAGCGAACTCATTTAAAACGAACGGTGTTCGGTCCTAAAGATTTCGAAGAAGTCGTTTTTAATATTTATTTATGCCTTGGAAACGGTTGGCGACTTATATTATAATTTATTATATTTAATACTTTGTCTGAAGTATAATAATTATGGAAAAATATAATATATATATCAAGGAAGCGTTAGAAACGGTGTGCACCCGACAACTCTCCTCCATCGGGCGCGTTATAATATTATAGCCATTATTTATTTTATATTCGTTTTGCAGTGGAATATACCTAAGGTATATTATTCGAAACAGAATCTTTGTGCTCGCGTTCCTCCATTATAAATAGTGCAAGTAATGCGTATAGTGATACAAATATAATTATTAATTATATAACACTCGCATTCCTGGTGTAGGTATACATTTGTTTTTAATTCGCTCAAGGCTGAGTATACGTAAACCCGAATAGGTATAGATTAATGAAATACCTCCCTCGTGTGTGCACCTATATACGCGCTACGTCATGAACAAAAAAAAATAATAATAAAAAACGAGTTGGTGTTCGATCGGTAGAGGTCGTATCATATTTTTTCATTGCGATGGACAATGGGTGGAGAAAACGTACGGTGGCTATTTAACCACGAATCGATTCCGTTCCATTGCCGATGAAGACGTTCAACTTGGTCGTACACACATCAAAAATATAGAGACACGACCACGATCACGATGAACCACTTCAGAGTATTCACTGTGAGTATATTATTATATAATAAATTAATATTTGTGATCGCAGGTACCCGCGGATTATACCTAAGGTTAATGGAACGAATTTATGGCTTTTTAAAAATATGATTTATTAAAAATAACGAAAAAATCAATTCGATTCTGGTCTCATTTAAAACATAATACCTATGTATATCGAACGAACACTTCTTTTTTTTTTTTTACCACACCTCGTGTCAAGGCTTTTGAACTTTCCTCGTACCGAAGGTTACTTATACTACACATGAATATTTTTAGTGGTTCTTAATATTATTATGTATTATTCATAGTAAATCTCTGAGGTACCTATTTATTGTTCTCGGTCCTCAGACGTTGTTAATATAATATTTATGTATAAATACATATTATGTTATGAATAAAATATTATAACGAACAAGTGGTCGTTATATTCGATACAATTTAACTTTCAATACTATAATAATATTCGACGGTTTTTATTTTGCGTAGGTAGTATTTTTATTCAATTTCTGTAGATTATAAATATTTAAGCCCTACAAATGATATAATATTTAAGTAGGTACGAGCAGTTTACTTATTATGCACCGATACACAGTGTTATATGGGGGGAACAAAAAAAAATATCAATGATATTCTTTCGAAGACGACAACTATCGATTTATTATATTTTTTTGCGATATTTTCACATCAGTCGTTGGAGACGTGAATACACAGACTACACTTCGATCGTCCTAGGCCTATTTTGATAAACCAAAACACCATTCATACAGTGTCTATTAATTATTTTCGTCGTTTTTCGTATTACGCACATGTTTCAGTTCAGAACAAAAGCAAGCGTGGTGAGCTTCGCCTTTTTTTGTTCGTAAACAATAATGATCTCACACATAACAATATATCTGTCTATCAAATACCGAAGTAGTAACTCTCATATAAGTCCACAACTGCATTAAAAAAATTATTATCACAACAAATGAAAAACTCCTAAGCTTTACTCAAATTTTCAAAATGTTATTTATGTTTTAAAAATAAAATTTCACCAAATTGTAGGATAATATTTTGTAATCGGTCAAAACAATCATGTTAATACCGTCACAAAAAACGATGATGATCAAAGCCAATATAATAAAAATTAAATTCTATGTTAAAAAAAAAAAATTGTCCTGGATTTTGACTCATGATATACTTTAATTATATAATCATAATAATTTATAGTGCATGTCAAATCACTTTTGATGTTTAATATAGCTATGGAATTTTATGCCTAACATAATCATAAAAGCATAAATTATGGCAACAAATATAATGTAAAAATAAAATATTAATATTGTAGGAAATAATAAATGAATAGAGTAGTTATATGGGAGGAATAAAAAAATTAGCCACCTCCCCCTTTGAAATCAGCCACCCGGAGCTGTTGTTTACCTGAATACGGCGCTGATTATGATTGCGAACTCGTACTAACAACCCCCATAGCGAATTTCGTATTGCACACACGAAAATAGGACCTGCAGCACACGCACAACCGCGGTTACCTCGTTACCGTCATATTTCAAGTGGTTTAAATTTTTTGTAATAAATAGTTCTCGAGTCTCGCATCGCGACGGTGCTCATCGTAGTTATAATACATGTCTCGACGATATACTGCACAATAATAATCAACGAACAATTTTCTCACGAGAATTTTTTTTTCGGTGAGAATTTAGTTTAGTTTTGATTTTATTTAACCTTTACTTTATGTACGGATAAACGTGAATACATTAAACTATGAAAACTATTCTCGAATTCGCCTAATGTGACCCTCCAAAAATATCGATTAGCGATCGCCTCAGATATACCCATACGTATAATAGTCGCACCCACATTATGGGGCTGTCCACCGTTCTAACCGCCCTAACCACTGCAGTATTATCACCACCCACACTGCACCCATTTCACGTGTTGATTTTTGTGTTTCGCAGGCACTGGCAGCATTCTGCGCATGCGGAGCCCTGGCCGCGCCGGCGGGACAACACCACACGGTCGTACCGATCCTGAAACAGGTGAACCGACAGAACGAGGACGGTTCTTACAGCTACGGTTACGAGAACGCCGACGGAACTTACAAGATCGAGACCAAGTACCCGTCCGGCGAGGTGTACGGCAAGTACGGTTACGTGGACGAGACCGGAAAATTGAGGACGGTCGAGTACGGCGCGTCGGCTCGCGGTTTCGAGCCGGTCGGCACCGACATCACCGTGCCGCCACCTGTTTTGGGCGTCGACTCCAACGATCTGCACAGGGACCAGTCTGCGCGGTCGCAGGACGACTACGACGACGGACAGTACCGCGAAGACCCGAGCGTTTACTACAAAACGTCGTCGTCGTCGTCGTCGGACGGCCACCACCAGCAGCTGAGCCACCACCAGCAACAGCAACAGCACCACCAGCAGCAACTGCAGCACCACCAGCAGCAGCAGCAACAGCAACTGCGATCCCTGCAGCAGCAGGCGCCCGTCGCGGCCAGACAGCAGCAGTGGTTCTCCGCTGGCCCGCAGCAGAAGACCCGATCCGACCCCGACCAGTTCCAGGCCCATCCGTCCGTGCACAACTTCGATCCCGCATCCGGATCGTTCTCCATCTCGTACACGGGAAAGTGACCGCTCGGTCACCGTCGATCGTCGCGATGACGTCGAATAGATAGTATCATAATATTGTACTTATATTATTATTATTATTTTTTGTACGATTTTTTTTCACTTTATTATTATTATAAGTTTTTTTTATATAAATCAATAAAAAATCTTTGTTGCCTTATTTGCTCGTCATATATATTTACGGTATGTCGATCGTTTTATCGTTCGCATATCATTATGGTAACCCATCCACCTAAACCGCGGTATATCCGCAGCTGCATATCATGTACTATACCTACTACTATTATTGCCAAATGGTGACATCGGCACGTGCATAATGTTACGCAACAATAAAAATGATTATAAACCCGAGCCCGTGCTACACTGCACCGTGGTGTGTTCAGTGGTATACGACGATGTCTTGACACGTAGACACAAACGAAATGTCGGCAATATGCGTCTTACCAACTAGTCGAATAATATTAATTTTTTTTTTAAATAAAGTAGTTCGTACTCTACGTACTCTGCAGTGGTGTATACCCGACTTAACACGCTCCCGCAATCCTGATCAGACGATCGTAATGAGCTGGCCGACCAGGAACTGACGCTGTAAAGGCGTAGTCGATTTTCGATCGGTTTTGTCGTTTGCCTTGGTAAACCTTGTTCGGCGAATTGAAAATACCAATATGATAAAATATGCGAAAAAAAATTATCTCTAACCACATGTACCGAATGCCATTTCCCCAGGGCGTGTTTCGGCCTTGAAACGAAAGCGCGGACAACACCCATCCTTGACATTCGCCTCGAACGATCCAAAACTTCATATGGCATATTATAAAATTATTATTATTATTATTATTATTATTATATTATTATCATCATCATCATTATAAACGGTCGGAGACGTCAAGCATGCCATGTAAATGTTTTTTTTTTTAATCGACGGATTTTGAACGGCAATCATATTATGATAATGTTGTCAAATTATTTTTTCATTAAACAGTCGTATAGGTATTAAGTCGTTCCCGGAGGAGACGAAAACAACTCGTTTGGTTGGGGGGTTGCACCGGTGAAAGGCGAAAATAAAAAAAAAACCACCACATAATACGACGACGTTGGTCGTCGGCCTTGGCGTCACCCTTTCGTGCCCGTGGAGGGGCTCCGCGTTTTTAAGACCTTTTAAGTGTTGATACTATATTTATTCGTCAGTTTATTGTCAGAGAACAACCAGAACCATGATGCTAGTCAGATCAGTGGTAAGTACAATATGCCAACTTATTATTTGCAAGTACCGAGTAACATATATTTATACATAACATATAACTTATATCTAAATGTATTGATTTTATTTTTAAAATTGTTATATTATCTACATTTAGTAATAATAAAATATAGGAACCTTAGGTGGTAACCGCAAATCATAGCAGCTACTGGTTTCCTTTATTCTTTTCGGTACTAAGAATAAACATCTAATCCCATTAATATTATTAAAGTTATTATTTTTCCATATACGCTCCTGCGCCGCGTGTTGATGCCTTAGATCATATACCATGGATGGAGCCACAACTTATTACATCATTTTTTTTTGTATTGACGTTGCCGACATCAGCGACAAGTCGCCGAATTAGGTGTTTGATATGCTCATGTGCAACGCGACTACTCGCATATTTATTCACTGCAGATATCTATTGTTTCTATGGATAATTATGCGAGGAGTTGTATCGGGCTTGCGCACATCGGTCACCTAATTCGGTGACTCGTCGATATATCGGCAACAAAATCATACGCTGTAGCTACATCCATAGTATATAATATGATCTAAGGTTGGTGCACGAAACGGTTTTACTAATATTCCAGCTCACGCTTATATAATATATTTTATCTCGTGTATGTACCTACTATGAATTTGTTTCGGAAAAAAGAAAAGGCAACACCCATAGTGATTCAAATCGAAATCGCGAGACAAAAATCTATAGTATCGAATAATATTTATCTGATATTATCGAGAGCGCTACTGAAAACACTATCGGAAGAGTCATCGCTGCTATAGTTTGCGGTTTCTGTATTATATTATACCTATGTTTCCGACACGCGTCGCATTTGACAAAAAGCGTCCTAAGGCCCTGGTCGTGGGTTATCCACCTCGGTAGTCATTGTTTTGAAAATCCCAGCGGTGTGTGACCTCGCCATCGTCCGATTCTCACGATCAGACAATTGTGAAATTAATCAACAGGTGTGTGCACGCGCGCGGGAGGTCCGACCTGGCGCCTGTCACCGACTGCAGCAGCCGCGTATTATGATAATAATAATATTATTATAATATAATATAGATGAGCCGGCGCATCCTTTTGTGTATCGGAAATAATTAACGCGCACTTGCTATAATATAGTTTTTTTTTTTTTTTTTAACACAAATTTTTCTCGTTCGACTTGCAGATTATTGTGCTGTTGGGCTTGTGTACGTGCTACGGTCAAAATGCCGAAGACTACAACGAGGGTAACGACCAATCGGCGGTAGTGTCGGCGCGTAAAAGTCAAGCTGATGTATCTATACTCAAACAAATCCACAGGTAATCGCGTGTTCTTGACATAATAATATTATTTAAATATAATATATTTAAATTAACGTATGCCAGAGCGTTGAAGTTCTTTAAAATTAATAGTACCTGTGGAGAAATACTCAAAAGTAAAACGTAATTATTTTTAACTATTGTGTAATAGTATTATATTATATATCAATGAAAATAATATTATTTGGAATTAACACACTCAGTTTATTATGTAGGTAATAATACACTATATATAGGAACTCGTTTCCCGCGTAGCTTACGTATTTTTTCATCTGGTGTGAAAAAAGACAAATTATAATTATTTAACGTTTTTCTCTTTCAACAATCACATTTTTTTTATACACAATATATTTTACTCGTTCGTGAGGTATAAAACAATTGTATACATAATCATAATAGTTTTTATCCGGTGTAAATGAGCCGAGTTTTAATTGTTAAAAACTGTGTATTTTTAGAAAACGAGATATCGAATAGACTGAATCTTTTTCAGTATGATAAAATAATTGACTACATTTGTAAATATTTAAAAATGCAAAATAATACTATTTTAATACTCGGCTTAAAATTATAATATTGCATTTAACTAACTATCTACTATACATTATGTCGGCTATGTCTGCATTGATAGTAAACGAAGGCGTTTTAATAGATATTCGTGTTTTTCATAATAATTTCTACAAAAATAATAAGTAGTTTATATTATTTATAATAAAGTAAAAGGTTTAAAAATCTTTAGTGTGCTGTCGATGGATTACATAAATGAATACATATAATTTTTAAC